>LUCM01002349.1:51385-81984 GCA_008360955.1 Fasciolopsis buskii | reverse complement strand
CGGTCGTGCACATGAGACGATGTGATAAATGTTTCGCAATTGTAATTCTGCTATGTGATCTCCCATGCTGTCCCATCCGTAATTTGCTTGTACTTCGAGTGATTCTTTGCTAATCCGTATTTGGTTTCTCTTTAGAATCGAATAAATAAAATTTTCTTATACAGGCATGCATGACCTTCGAAAGAAGCTGGTTTGCTATCTTTTTTAAGAGTATAATAAATTTTTGATGTCTGTGGCTCCGAAGCAACATTTGTACTGCTTTCTTTTGGAAATAAATTCAGAAAATGCCCGAAGATGGATTAGTTTATTACTACCGCACTCGTAAAAATGACAAATAATATTTTAATGCACCGAACGTCCCGGTCAACCTATAAGGAAAAATATCATTTATGACGTTATATGAAATGCTGGTCATACATTTCGACAGTTACACTACTATCCTTAAGACGATGTGAACAATTATGTAATGGTCAGCTTTGTCAGTATTCCCCAAGCTTTCTTAGTATTTTTGTTATTCAGGTGGTTGCAAGATTTTGGAACAGCAGGAGTTCACCGACTAGTGCCTCAGCTGAGATTAAACGTCTTCCGTTGCATTCTGCACTTCGGGATAACGGTGTTGGTATGATAACTGGCGACGACGTTTGTTCTCGTCGGAATACGCGTTCCGTGAAGTCGGAAAACATTAGGTTTAACGGATGCCTTATGGAGTCGAATTTCAAGTAATGTTTTTATTTCAGACAATTCATCAATGATCCAAAATATCACCTCTAAATAAGTCAAAAATATATAAGGCTTAGAGTCTTTAAGATGAAGACCCTACCACTTAGCGTGACGGCCAGGAGCTGGCCAAATGAGCCGTATTTTGTCGGACAGAACTGATCGGATTATGTAAAGCATGATTATCGAGTTTAATCAGCTTTCAAACACAGAAATTTGATTGCCTGGATCGCGTTTTGTCGTGCGAGTTTCTCCATACTTAAGTACGAATTTACATTGAATCGGTAGTTGCCAGCATCCGACTTCGAACCGTTGGCGATGAAATATGTAGGATTTAATGAATCACTGTGGGTATGAGTTACATGCCAATCTAACAATGGATTTTAGACAAATGAAGAAAAAAATAAAACTGATTGATCCCCAATATATTTGAAAATAGTCCCAGGATCCAGATGTTAATTAGAAAACTGAGTCCATGTACAAGTAAAACTAGGTTATTTGCCATGATACTGGAATGGTCGTGCGTGCAACAATGAGTGTTAACCAGTTTCCTTCCGAAAGCCCTGTCACGATAGCCAAGGCTGGCGATTCGATTCCGACTGGGATGAACAGTGCACAAAACAGTATTCAATCCTAGAAAACCGATGACCAATGTTGATTGCATCCATTTCATTGTTCTAACTCTGAGCAACTGGCTCACGAGATCCGGTTGATTTCAAATGCCCAAACTGCTACTCCACTGTCATTTAAACCTACATCACTCTGTGAACAACCGATGTTGAATATTCTGTAAAGGGACTCGATTTCTCTGGCAATTTATCAGGTTGCTGCGACAGAACTAAGTGCAACCTACATGGGAGACTTTTGTACGACTGACAAAATCTCAGTTCGAATCTTATCGTGTTACGTTTGCGCAATATGACCGGAATATTTGAAGGAACTAGATCTCATGTGTCTCACCAAGCATCACAAACTGGTGTGATAAACGTAACGCCGATCGATAGTGGGAAAGACTGAAGGCTGCAGATCCCGCTGTCCGGAGAGATGCATCTAACTGGATTTTTGAATAAGGACAATTCTAGAATATGTTCGCTGAGCTAATTGATAAATAAGAATCGGAAATTTCCTCGTTAGGTTTCGAAATTGGAAAAGCGGATCCGGAAAATTGCTCCCTTGATGTTGATGTTAAAATGATGAAAACTTGCAGAACTAGTGCAGCTTTTACCGACATGTTTCAACAAACAGAGGACAATCCAAAGGCAGCCTAGCTGTTTTTGTGCATCGGTTTAGCTTGGCACAGAATAAACAAAGCGACTGATTGCCAGCAGCTAACAATGAAGCACTGAGATTAATCGCAAACAACAAGCATGCTTTAACAGTCCTACCAGGTCAGGGGTCCGGTTCGATTCCCTTAGATAGTAAAGAAAATGTTGCTATGGGATCACCGATATCCGGATTTTGTGTGGATGCCGTGCTGCAAGCCTTTGATGACATTGCACTACCCACGATAAAACCAGAGATTCGGATGTAGATTTATTGATGCGCATAAGTGGTGCAATAGATAGCTCTGTTTAGTAAAAAGCCCATATCTTAACTTTCGCCCCTCCGTTTCATGAAGCGCAAACCGGGTTAGGTCAAATTAGTTGACCGAAATCAGAAAAAACACGTCAAATGAAGTAACCCATCTTGAACACCGGTGATATCTACCAACGAAAAATGCGGAATCCATACTGCCAGTAAATCTCCAGAAATATCCGTATCCCAGAAGTGGATGCGCGTGAAACTATAAACCAGAGGACACAACCCTAAGGTGCAGATTGGCCATAGCACAAAAATATCATACGTTGCGATCCAACTCACCGCATTTCCCAAAGCCGAGAATTTTTTCTCCGTCTTTTTCACTCCGTTTTTTAAAGAAATAACAGAGTACATTGTCATCAAGAAAGAAGCCACTTCCAGCCAAGATTCCCGACGTGGGGAAGTTCACCTTCTAAGTGGAGAATTTGAACTCGCGATCTTCATGTCCAACGAACAAACGCAGCCATATCTGACAAATATTTTATCCTAGACTGTATCTGTTTGTGTCATTGTAAGGTATAAAGCTCAATACAGAGGAATAACAGAAAGCCGACTCTCCATAAGTTTGACAGAAAAACAACATAGCAGCAGGACAAACTGCCTGGATCCGACTAAACGGTTTTGGGCTGTTGCGTAGCCTCGAAAACCAAGACCATTATGGTCCCCGGAGGGCGTCATTACTCGCAGACTGTCTTCAAATCTCTCTCTTTATCAGCATTTTGTAATCCACTGGCCTGTCCCTTGGTAATCATCAAACAGTCCCTTACTTTCTTCACTCCCTATTTTCTACAAATTATCTCGTAAATTATGCTGATGCATATTTCTATTAATACCATAGCAAAAGCTTGTATTTTTTGTCCCCATCATGATCTATCCCGATTTTACAAGTACTGTCTAAGCTTCACCGGTTGCGATCATAAAGACTTATACTCCCGTGCATTTCCGAATGATTGACAGCTGATGATAGATGTCATTTATTTTGTCAATCTATCTCCGCTTTAAATTGCTTCCTACCAATATGCACCTTGTAAAGTTATGACTTTAGTGGAATCAAGCAGCTCACTATGAAATTGTCAGAATTACTTGCTAAATCTGCACTTAAACTTCTGTCAATCTATTCAACTTATATGTTGTCATGTGGTTTCACCCTGAAACACTTGTTTAATCTGTGAAGATTATTGTTATCCTATTTTATTTCTTCGTTGTTCATCTGCTCCGGCTACACCATACCGAGCACATCAACCAATCTCAGACAAACTGTGCAGTGACTCTCATCGCAAAACCTGCGGAATAGAATAATAGGGATTGGATGCCCTTATTCAGTCGATAGGATCGTTCACTCATTCACTTTTCGGGCTATATTTTGCAACCTACTCAACCGATAATTTACTGTATATGTGCGAGTAGAAATCTCCGACCAAGAGATGATCAAGAAATGCAACTTACGTGTTGTAAGTGGTAAGGATGAGGACAATGCACTCACGAATCGGTATGCAAACAATTCTAAAAACCTGGATGCCGAAAATTGCACTACGGAGAATTGCCTTTGCTTCTGACTAGGAAAAATCTCCGATTTGAAGGACTTAACTTTTTGAGAACAGAAAGAAGAACGTGAATCAAGACTTTGACCGCCAACAAATATCACACCGTTTGAACTTCCTAACTTGTAGCCAATTAGTACAATATTGACTTTATAAAACCGATTAAACTGGATTACGGTTTGTATGATACATCAGGTTAGTGTGAAAATTATGTCCACTAGACGTGGAATGCAACCACAGTCAGGCACACAAATTTTTGTTCCCGTGGTTGTTATTCTGATGTCTTTGAAGCATTTCCTTCTCCAGGTAACTATCGACTTACACATCACCTAGGTTTTACTCAACAGCTAACGGCCAAATGAGAAGTTACCATTCGATTGTAAATTTCTAATTAAACGCATTTGATCTGATCCAACAGATGTAAAAATTCTAGTAGATTTGTGAACAAAGCTGCCTTCATGCATTAGTCGTTGATAAAAGCAGTGTTTATTTGGGCCATCATATTTCTGACCTTCGGCTCGATCGTGTTTATTGTTCTGTAACGTGAGGGACGACTGATAACCGCACCAGAATATAAACCGAATTCCATAAGTAATTGTCTCTGTACGATGTCGGCGACAGTTATTAGACGCGAAACCTTTTATACAAATAATGAACTCTTTCTTGCTTCAGGATCTAAAGTAACATTTCGTTTAGCAGACAACGGCTGTGGTTAGTTTCTTAGAATAAAATAGTTGAATACAGTGCATTCTATTTGTGACAACCAAATAACTCACCCGGTGTTGTCTTCGATTTTTTGTTTTGGCATTTGCATCGTTGAAAATAGTTTCTGGAAACGGATAACAACCAACTGAAGTATGCCTTGATGAGACTTGACTAGAAAATTGAGCAGAAAACTTTCGAGGTCGAAATTCAAATGCCGCTCTGCTGACTCTCCAACTACCGGCCCAGCTTTGGTTAATCAAAGAAAAACATGGTAGACCGGAGACAGTGGAATGTATTTTCAAATGACACCATTTCAAATGCAATGTCGCCAATCAAATCCCTGAAGAGAACTCCGGAAAATTGTATATAAATGTTCTGATCAGCAACGAAAACGGCTTCCTACCTTGGATCTGGCATCGTAGCTTTGGAACTATCCAGTTTGGAACTCTATCCTTTCGGTACCCAGGAAAATCCCTCCCAATCTCATAAGGTACGCGTCTCCTATAAAATGACCGAAATAAAACATTTATTCCCACAGGTATTCACTTCAGCGCTGTTAGTCGTTAAAAGACTCCACCGTTTTACCGCCAAAACTTAACTAACTGCATATTCATGGGGTGTTTTTCTCTCTAGCAAGAGAAGTGCAATACGTCAGAAGAAAATACCAAATGCTAAAATGTAAACAAAGTACTCGGATTCAAACGACTTTGTTAAATACTGAAAAAGTAGAACTTTCTATCGTTAGAAATATTTAACCACGATTTGAATAATGTCACCCCAAATGCAGGTTAAACATATATTCACTTATATAAATATTTGAATGTCCTGCCAAAAATCATGCAGTAGCTGTCATACGAGCTATTGCTACCCCACTAGGCAGCCACAAAGGAAAACAAATGCTTCAATTCGCGTTCCCTTTATTCAGAGAGAATTTGCAAAAAATAACACGCAAAAAGTCGCATGATTCGGACCTATTTAGTGGGCAAAGAGGTTAGGAATTTTATGGACATCTCACTTTGTCCAATAGATATATCTTAACCGTGAGGCACCATCAGCTCGTTAGGTAAAACAGTGATTCAGAACACTTCTACGAACATCAATAAACAGTGATCATCAACGAGCCCGGGAGGATCATTTAACAGTATTCTGGTCATTCCTATGTGGCACCAAATTTCCAAGATGAAATTGCTTTTACTTCCTGACCCGAGAAGCTTTAGAGGTTCGAATTCAGTATCCACTGGTTAGTTATCTCTTTTGTCACGTCAAGACATGAAGCATATTAAGGAAAGAGTCATGATTGAGGAAGGGTAGGATTTTATAGGAAGCCTGCCCTTCACCCAAGTGTACTTTTAAATGAAACATGTCTGAGTGGAAGAAGACCGCTTTACTCAGCTAAACGTGTTTAGTAAAACGCGGAACTTCTTCAGAAGACATTGGTATTTTATATTGCCTAGTGCCCTAGAAGAGATGGAATATCCCCAGTACCCTGAAGACGAAATTTCTCTATTTGATTTTGGTCCGTTGATAAGAATTTTATAATGTTTTTCACTTGAGAATAAACAACTTGGACAAGAATAATAAGGCAGGACAATGTTTCCTTCTAGATATGTTCATTCGTAAGTGCCTTATAGGTCATCAAATCACATTCATTCTTCAACAAATTAACGGGTCCTCAGAGTGAGGAACTCAACATTTTTTTACTATCGCACAGGACAACTATTATATTTCCTGCTTTATTATTTGTTTAATTTATTCTACGTATCTGATGAAACGTGGAACGTTTTAAATTTTATTGAAGTCTGTCAGGATGATGATGCACGAAGTTTTGAAAATATTCTGGGACAAGGTTAAAAGACAGAATCACTTTCATGAAATTCTAATATGAAAATAAGTAACTGCGTGTCTACTTTCCGATACGATTGACTTGCTCCATAAAAAGGCAGCTTCGGGCATAGTTAATTCGTTCAGTATGCTGCAAAGGATTTCGTTTAAAAGGCTTGGGAAGTTTAAACACGAAATTTTAAATCGGCTGACGTTCTGACCTTTGTCCGTATACCTCTAGATTGTGGCACCGAAAGCTTTAACCGTTTCTCGCTCACTACTTCACTATCGCGATAACAATGTGGGCTTGTCAGGTAGTGCTCTCAGATTTCCTTGATATATACCAACATACTGGTAATCGACTATGATTTTTAGATCTCAGCTGACCTAAAACAGCCCAATAAACAAATGCAGAAAGTTAGCGTATAAATACACGAACAGCCTTGAGTGGAATACACGATAAAATTAGTGCTTTTGTTGGACTAATGAATTGGTTGTCATTCATGAATTTAATGTAGGATAAATCTCAAGATCCTTCGAACGAAGTTTATGAAATTTTCGTGCTTTATTTCATGTTCAGACGTATGTAACCAGATAAATAAGGCCATCAATGTCTAACTAAACTCAGCGCAATCTACATACGGATATTATGAAGAAAACGCACAATTCACTTCTTGGTATTTTTGACGATTCCTTACATGCAACAAATAAAAAGCTTGAGGATATTAACGGAGAAAAACTTCGAATCCAATACGTACGAAGTCATCCGTATTTATGTATACTTGTATATATTACTGTAAACATGAAAATTGTTAGCAGAAGCAACGGACGAACGTGACTGGATAGCAGGCAAATGATATTTCCCTGGTGATTTTGAAATGAATCAGTTCCAGTGCACTCTGAGCTCGGCTCTCGGTTAATTTAAAGAAGGCAGTGCGTTAATGACAATAGCAATGTATTTTTCTAGAATCTAATTTAGGAGGAAGAACGTATTTTATTTTTGACTCTGCCATTAATCGAGGTGAGCGAATGGGAATTCCACCGCAGAATTTCTACACAGGCCGTGGGGCAATAAAATCCTACTGAATACATATTTTTCCCACAATTTTTCTCAAGCGTTTTGAGCTTAAGATACTCAAATTCGAATAAAAAAGAGATTTGGAAACTGGAATTATATAAGAAAAAGTGTTTTTTGGTGAACTTAAGTGATAATTTAAACCGCCACTGATTATTTCGATTGCTCGATCAAGCAATCGCTAATTCTTCACAGGGCATGACAGTGATATTTTTCATATTTTTTAATTAGGTGAAGGACATGGATCAGTTCATTGTTCCAAAAACGACAACTAACTATTTCGTTTTTACTCGATAATGACCACTTTTCAATTCAGATGGCAAAGCCGCAAGTGGGATTAGATGCATGGAATTCAACAATGAATCCTTAACCTATCCACAAGGTCTGAAACATCTTTAAAGGACATTATCTAAAGACGGAAGTTGGAAATGGACACTGAGATTATGGTGATAATGTCTATCTGTGGAAATAAAACTCCGAAGAATCAGGTAAACGAATATATTAAAACAAATCCGCGGTTTTTCGTTTGTCTGGGATTACCCCATTCTCCATGGTAACATCTCAGGGAAAATCTTTTTAAAGATTAAAGCAGAACGGGACTCATATCTTACCTAATCTATCCTGTTAGTCTGAGTCTTGTGTTTTGCTTCTAGCTGCAAAATTCGGCTAAAGATATTCCATACACTAAAACACAATGTCATTTTTAAAGGTTCTCCGAGTAGCTAAAACAGTACAGGCACAAGCAAATTTGATGACAACGTTTGGTTCGGAACAAATCTAGCTGATACGCCCATCTTATTTGTCTCAACATGCAGATGTCCTTAAGGTCACTTGACTCTAGACAGCGTACCCGGCTACAAGCACATAACAGCATGTCTGATCATCCGTGAGCTTGATATCCTGGTAATACATTGGAGAATTTGGCAGCTTAGTACAAGCCTTTAAGTCCGATGGGGCTTGAAACTTTATATCAGCGGATCCCCCTAAAATCATAAAACTAGTCTTCTTATAAGACCAATTGTTGCATACATAATTAACTAATACAAGGCCCAGCCTGATGCCCAGGAGACATTTTAGTTCTATTATGCAAAGTCATCACGCTTCACTGTGCATTCGACAATACAAGTGAAACGACTCAATATTCGCTTGGATTAAATTGTTTTGTTAATTCCGAAAATGCGCTCGTATCCGTTGTTGTTGCTTAACAGAAGATATGGACGTAATCCAGATTAAAGTTGTCTCTTTGATTGTCGTGGAAGGAAAGGAAGGAGTGAATCGTGTCTTATATGTTGTTCGTTTTAGTATATTAAAACCGAATCACTAAAGCACACACATCAGAGATGAAAACAAACAACATATAGATCAGGGATTCAGACTACTTATACCAAACCTGAATCCTAAGTCACGAGGGAAACCAAGGCCGAGTTCAAGTTTGCTAAGGAAGTACGAGTTCAAAACTAAAGAATTAAAAATGATGAAAGCCAACGACCGCCTACAAAAATTCCCAAATTCACCTCGAATATTAGTGACAAATCAGAGATACGACTCTCTTGACAAAAGACTATACCGGTTAAGATTAAGGCAACATTTCCAGAGTATTGTAACCGCGCACGGTTAGGATGATGGAATCTTCGAGGCAACGCGTAGAAATGTGGTGGATGTTACCTATCAAGTCGTTGTTTTACAGTTTTCTGAACTATTCCATCGCTCAGAACTGAAATTTCTAAAGTGCCGGAACTACTCAGCGCCTATTCCCGGTTTGTATGAATTTACTCCACGGTTATGTGTCCTTGCAAGCCCAACTTTTCAAGCACTCGCCAAAAGTTGGGCATTGCACAAACCAAACCAGTCCTTGAATGGTCTGCATCCTGGAATCCTTTATTATTGTAGAATAAAATACATGCTCTTGATTATTATATTCCACTGGCGACCAAATTGTCAATGAACTGATTTTGAGCAATTTGTGTATTTAACTCACTAATGAAAATCAAACCACATAGAGCAAAATTTACAGAGTATGAGAACAGCAGAATGTAGCTTTCCGCTATTCAATCAAAAAAAATACAGCCCCTAAAAAGTAGCTTCAATTGTCAATAGTTTATTGGAGATATTGCGGTTGACAGGAGCATGGTTTCAGTGATCACAGATGATAGTATAGATAGACTTAATATTGTAGAACAATAGTGTATACTGCAAAAGGCAAACCCGGGTAAATATTAGTAAAACGTTACTTGAAGTACAAGCAAATTACGGATGGGACAGCACGGGAAATCACATAGCAGAATTACAATTGCGAAACATTTATCACATCGTCTCATGTGCACGACCGATTGAGTGAGGAGGAATAACAATCCTTCGAAGAATTCGTTCAATTGGTTGGGGACAAACAGAAGGATCAGAAGAGCCAAGTGTTGATGAAAGATTGGAAGGATCAAATCCATCGAGTGAGTTTCCGTAGAATTCTGATCGATTCATTCACACACGTCTCTGATATCGACTTAGAAAATGCATCTTCAGACGTGTTATCACTGCGGCCCAGATTTTGTTGTCCAAATAACCAAAGTGCAAAAGTGGACTTGGAGGTTGGGTGTGAGAATCTTTTTTCTCAATTGATGAGTTTAGCCCCATCATCAGATATGGAGCTGCAAACATTTAATTCAGCTTTGGTGAAAATATACTATGACTATCGTTGCACTAGACATTCAACGAGTGATGTTTCGGGACCAGAATATAGGAGGTAGTTGAGAGGACAATGTAGGCATCACGTTCCCAGGACGATGTAAGAGTGCAGCCATGGGTCTCAACAGGTCTGACTATGTAGTGAAATGGGATTCATTGTGAGTGACAGGTAGATGTTTGCATAAATGACAAAAGAGAATGATAGAACGCATCAGATAGAGAAATCCTTATGCAGCATCCTTAGATAGTTGAAGTGAAATGATATGACAGATTGGACCATACTCGAACAAATTCGGCCTGCGAGAACCATTATTTGGAGAATTATTTCAAGACCCACTCTCTTCATTTGCAGTTCGCCGTATCACGTTGTGGCAAAATGGTTGGCTAGTTTGTTTGAACTTGTTAGACATAAGATGGTGAGAGTTGGCCTGCAGGACACAACTGAGCTGATTGATTACGTGAATATTTCTTCAAACATGAGTTCCTTTTCGTACTGACATTGTGATTACAAAAACGATCGGACGGCTCTCTGAGTACATCAAGATTAGTGGTTTATCTGAATACCATGCAGAAAACCATCTTCTCCGAAGCTTGTCTCAAAATCACATTCATTCATTTCGTCATCTTTCTGATTGTTCGATTGGCCCTATTTCTTATTCCAAGTTGGCCTCAGACTCAGACCCGTGTAATGCCGGCACTTATGTCGGTCAATCGACCACGGCCGATGATGCCAACGATTACCCTGCATTTTTGCAAATCTGTCACACAGAACCAGTTCCAACCATCCCAATTGAAAGTCTCATTTAAGCTCTCCATTGGTGCCTTCTGCTGTCCCTGATGGGGACGCGCTCCTTAGTCTCTAACACACAGACCACATACTCTCACTGTTAGCTAGACCCATGGGTGTCTGTAATGGTCTTCTTAGCCGGAGGGTGCATTTAACAGCTGCGCGCCAGCCAGAGCACAAGTCTAGCAGGATGCCTGGGAATGACAAATATAAACCTCGAGCTGTTTTGCTCATTCAGAAAGAAACCCAATTCTTCTAAACAATGGGAGATTACAAAATCCAAATTAAAAGACTGTGTAGATGTTTTGGAAGCTTTTTCATTCATTCTTACCGCAACAGGCACATCATTGTGGTAAAATGTTTGGCTAGTTTGAACTTTTTAGACATACGATGGTGCGAATTAACCTGCAGGACACAAGTGAGCTGATTTTTTCGTGACATTTCTCATCGCGAATATATGGGAAATGCTTTTTCAAAGAAGACTTGCGTTTTTACTAATGCGACTGTCACAAGTCAATCCCATGCCTTTGTGATTATATGAAATACACATGGTTAGACCCGCGTCTTTCGCAAGGCAGCTAGAATTAGCAGCTACTTTTTTGCACCTACAGCATCTAATTTATATGTAACTGTCTGATTGATTGCCGAATTTGCAGTTTATCAGTTGGGTTTCCACTCGTTTGAGTATTTGCTTTCATTTTTTCTGGCAAACCCGAAGTGTGGCCCACTGAGCCCCTCACTCGACTCCCTGTACTTATACAGGCTTTGTGTAGTATATTTCCTGTGTAATTATACCCTCGGCAAACGTTTATCAACTCGGTCCGCCTATATGAGAAATTTGCAACACTGGTAGAGTTTAAGATTTATACACCTTTCCTGGACGTATAATTAATTCTTCGAAAGGACGTTGAAATCCGGCCATCAACACAGGAACGCGACGTGTATGTCATCACATTCATTTTTACGGCTATGTACCCTTTATTTGAATAGGAAACAGATTTAATGCTTCACAACCAGAGCAAATAAATATGTACGGAAGAGGCACTTGAGGCAGAATTTTTGAAGATGAGAAAATGGCTCCCCTGATGAATTAGCTGAGAAGATTCTGGAGATAGAAAAGGAAATTCCCAGGAGGATGACGGTTGAGAGAGAGCTAGCTTGCATATCTCAAAGGTAACATGTATCGAAAGACCGTACGAAAAGTACTGACAAGCCCTATTAATAAGACACTTCACGCAACAGAACTCTCAGGCTGGTTCAAACACCACCTCACGCTGTCAATTCACCTTAAAACATTTTTCCAGTTCTGCAACCCTATTTTGTGTCTAGTCATATATATATTCTCATGAGACAATAAGCAATGGTCACAGGACCAGGATTTGTTTGAACTCATCTGTGAGTAGTATCCAGCATGCTTGAGCACGGCAAAAATTAAGTCATTTATTAGTGCAGTGGTTTCACACCAAAGCACATCGTGAATGTGACATGTTTTACGGGTCCAGTATAAGGTCCGAGGTCAGCAGTCTAGGTTGAAAAAATGCCGTGCATTGAGCACAGCAAAGATCATCGCGATCGGTCCTCGCATTGAAAAACAATCCAGGGTTATCCTTCAACTCTCCTGGCCCACCCTCCACCCCAGTGCAAACCACAGGTTACATAATAATTAACACATTGGTGATTTACCGTAATCGAAATCTTAGTTTTTGATATCTGGTTAGAGGAAATGCAGCCCACTTAAATAGAGTAGGTCGAGTTCAACCAGCAGAATTATATTCTTCTGCCTACCCTTTGCAAGCACGACGTTGACGAAACTACCTACAAGGCCATCGGGTAAGCAAAGCCAAAGCTTACGTTCATCAGTAAATAGTGACGGGGGAACTGGGAGTGCCAAGTGGAAGACGTCTTAGTTAAAATGTTAAGCAGTGATCATGACGAACATAAAGAAGAACGAAGACGTCTAGAAGACATCCTGCAAGACAATAACTATCCGCCACGCCTCATAAGAAAGCAACTAAAAACTTGCATGTCACCAACCAAGAGGAAGAAATAAAAGAAAAAGAAAACGGCCTCGGTCGGAATTCCCTACAGATCGTGTACTTCGGAAGCAATAAGAAAGGTCCTCAGTGACTTTGATATTCACACTATCTTCCGGATGGATAATACTTTAAAGCGTCACTTACCAAAGGCTAAAGATCAAGTGGATGTGCAAGACCAAGACAACTGTATCTACAAAATAAGTTAAAAGGACTGCCAAGTAGAATGCATTGGACAAACCAACAGACAACTGATGACACGGATAAGGCGGCCTCATCAAACGTGAGCGCGATTTAGCCATCGCTATGCATGCCATAGCAGAGGGATATAACATAGATCATGAAAACGCAAAAGTACTCCAACGTGGATTCAGAACCTGCACTAAACGCAAACTTGCCAAGGCTCTGGCGGTAAGCACCCACCCCACATGCATCAATCGGAACGAGGGAGCAGATTTCGGAGATTTCGGACAGCCCTAACATGCCTGAGAAACAAACGTTGCAAAAGGTCACCACGCTAGTTGACCCCACCACCACGGGACGCATGACATGAAGAGCAACTATTCTCTCACCCGACCCGCTGTTCAAATACACACACAAACACACACAGACAATTAAACATCACTTGGCATGTGAACGTGCCCACAGTCATTTGATTGTAAACCTTGCCTTGAGAAAGACTACCCACGGTAGTCGAAACGTTGGCGCGTTACATCTACCAACAAGGCTGTTATTA
The DNA here is from genome assembly GCA_008360955.1 of Fasciolopsis buskii. Taxonomy (NCBI): domain Eukaryota; kingdom Metazoa; phylum Platyhelminthes; class Trematoda; order Plagiorchiida; family Fasciolidae; genus Fasciolopsis; species Fasciolopsis buskii. The sequence continues at coordinate 68,312 of LUCM01002349.1, read as the reverse complement.
ACATTATATCATTCACAATTAAGATCAGTACATGGTGCATGGATTTTCGATACACTTCTTGCGTCACTTAGTCCTGATATTTAAAAACCCTTTTCTAACTTATTTCAGGCTGACTCAATTGTCCAATAGCTTGTAAGAGCACGTCAAGTTATTTCGGTTTATTTGCACTTTCCCTGGATCGCAGCTACGCCGTCATTCTAGCAGTAACGAACAACTTACACCCAATCACGATTGTGCCCTTCGTAGTCGGTCAAAAGTGCTGTTTTCCTTTGAGGGGCAATATAATTCGTCGAATTTACGGCTTGATGAAATTTTAATTTGTTTTTAGTCATTGTGAAACATAAAGCTACATGTATGACATTAGCCGGAGTATGCAGAAAGTCCCATTGAACTGCTCGGCTAAGATGATATCACCAGTATATTTTTGCTTCCCGTTCAGCATTGCTAAAAATAAACTGAATCCTGTGAGTATTGTGAAGAATGTTTGAAGTGAGCTTTTATTTTCTTTGGATAAAACATTACTTCCGTTATAAATGGTTTATGACATAATTGTTATTGCCAGATAGACTTTTATAAGTTAGGAAACTTACATTTTAGTCAGTAATGAAAAAATCCCATTACTATGCACGGAAATAAACTAAACCTGTCTGTCTGAAAGCAAGCAAACAACAGACATTGGGCAAAAGCTTTTCAGTTTCTAATGTTTGAATGCAATTCTATCAAAATTTATTTGTTCCTAACCAGAATGCATGCTAAATTAGGATCAGTTGGATTATGAGGAATATAACTACGACAGCGAATCAGATTATACTTTGAATGAGTGGAAGAATATGAACGATCGAAAGACAGATCATTATACAAGGAAAGCGTGAGATTGACAAGAATCTATGCGGAAAATTTTCCCGCAGCCATGAGCTGTAAGTTACACATTTTATTAATAAGGGAGTCAATATGGTTGGTGGCAGATAAGACTTGGTAAAGTAAGTAAAACTTTTTTAGTGACTAGGCTTGGGAGAATAACCCGAAAGTAATACGTAAGGCTAAGTGAACAAACAGACGGGAAAAAAGTAATGACGGTTTGGTTTGCCTCAATCGCAGCATCTGAAAGGACTGGCGACGGATTCGCTTGAGTGTATTTTTGAAAGCAAACTGAGAATTAGGTTGCATGTATCATTAAATACGTGCTTGGATGAAGCAAGATTAAAGAAAAGTCTCTCAAATATCAACAATTTCTCAACCCATTCTTTGCCTCGCCTCAGACTTTCAACAGCAAACCACATTACGCACTGCTGATCGGTCATACAGTGCTATTCATTCGCCATCGTTAACCTCTTCTTTTCAAGCATCAGTTTATTGACGCTTCCGGTTTTGCAGCTTTCATTTAGTTTTGATTTCCCTGTTTACCATTACTCCGATGGATTGGAGAGTCGATAGTGGTTCATATTGCAATCCGTGGTGTGCAAATGAAATAAATGCTATTAATAACCATCGCATGTTTGTAGACGTGATCCGTGGTGGTCCCGCTAGCACCAGTCCGATCGTTTTCACGTGAGCATGCACCTGTCAAGACCAAACTCTTAGTTCAAGAACCGAATTCAAGAATTATCAGTTGGTACATTATTCATTCCTCAAGTGGCAACAGGACAGTGAAAGAAACTCAAATACCAAACAATATCGTTTAAATTATCGTCTTTTTCTATCGCTGTTTTGTTGAACTTCGACAACAGTTGATAGTCTGCTGGGTTTTGTTAGAGAAAGTTTTTTCGATGTCTGAAAACACATTCCGAAATCGATTTACTTAATGACACATTTTAGAATCGAACTCATTTGTCGTGCCCCATAATCTGTATATTATTGACCAATATTAATCTTCATCAGCACAATAATTTAGGAGTCATTCACAAATTACCGAGGAATTAATTATTTCAGAAATATATTCATTTATTGGTCAGGGCAAAATTATGAGTGGCAGTGGTCAAATGTGCATGTTTCATAGCTGCCTTTCAATCAGTTTTTATACGTCTATAGGAAACTGTGTTCGGAATCCCTTGATGACATGGTAAACGATTATCTCCAACGGCTTTGCTTAAGATGCTTTCCTTGAATATTCCGATGCTATTCTATGAAGTGACTCCGAAAAGTGGCATCATAATTTGCCTTGTGTTCCCCGGTGTTTTTCAGTGACACCCGAGTTTTTGCTCTCTCAATTTCAATGCAACGCGTTTACGAATTATAAAGAAATCACTAAATTCAGTAGACAACTTGGAATAGGCCTGCAATCACAGAAGGAAGGATTGAATTTCTGCTTTTTTATTAGGTGTAAGCTTGACTGACACATTAGGCAACAAATAAAATTAGAATGTTCTAGTTTTTATGGTTTCATTGTTGCTGTCATCGGGTTTCATTCAGTGGCCGGATACTCGAATTGCGATGCGTACAGCTGTTTCGAAAGCACGGTGTGACTCCCTCCTTTTTGTCCTTGTATTGTATATGGTCTACTATAACTGTCTTGACATAACTCCAAATTTCGTTCCCCATTTGCGTCGGGTTGATCCGAATTACCTGTTCATGCGTGTTCAAGTGTTGTCCCAACACTGTCTGACAGCTTCGAATAGAGAGAGACACGGCAACTATTCCGTTAACTACAATCAAGTAACTCTCATCAGTTCACTGCTCGTAGACAACCGAGAAAAAATATAGGGAAATAGTTAACTAAATATTGTTCTTCATTTGTTTGGACCTGGTAAACTTATCTCTGCTTAAAATTTTTCCAAGCTGCAAGCATTTGGATGTCGAAATTCTATTATTCAGACCCCGAAATCTTCAGAGTAGCCATCTTCCTCATTCGTGCATTATGTTGTCTTCTTTTTCTTGCATTATTAAGACGGATAAACTGGAACGTCTCTTAGCCGAGGGCTTCTTGTTGCTGCATGTCTGTAAATATCAGGGTCAACAAAAGTTGATTGTGAAAATCCGAAAAAGCACATCTTCTCACCCGAAATTTACAATGATAGAACAGAATGTTGTATATAACGAACAACGATTAGACGATCATTCATTTTCACTGATTTTACAAGTGTTTCATTTCATTTAGGATGGCAATTTTATTTGGATTCCTATTTGTGTTGGTGTATATTTTTATGAGTTCAACTAGTGAGCACATTGAGTGAGAACTATTCAGCATGAAAGCTTTCCAGTGTGAACGATAACGGTGTCACACTGAAAATAAAAGGAAAAAGATGACCAAAAAAACATTTACTGGATTCTACATTGATATGGTGCTTTCGCAGTATGTCAGATTATTGGTAAACTGAATGTCTCAGAACTCAGATCACATATGACTTCATGAAATGACATGGTTTGACTTGCTTCGATTCGGACAGACGAACAGTGATAAATGAAAAGGGGGAAGGGGTAGTGGAATCTCCTCCCTGGCCACCAAACATTTACACCTGGGCAGAACGCCTACCGCACCGGACGCCTCAGTCGAATTGTGCTGGAAAGACCAGGGTTCAAGTATTCGATCCCGAAAGTGTAGGTTTTAGGAGATTTTGTTAGTCGCTATACGGAGAATATTTTCTCCGTCACATAAATTTGCAGGGTACGGGCAGTCTTTACAATTGGTGAATAACCACAGAAAAATTTGGGAAATGAAGTTGAAAAACACCGATTGAAATCACACTCGAGGATACGTGACTGACTTAACAATCTGGGTCCAGCAGTTTGGAGAAAAAATGTTCCCGTGTTCTCCTCAAAGAATTTTTCGTCCAGAATTATGTTTGAACTTAATGATTTATCTTTGATATGGTAGCCGATTCGCAAGTGAGCAACGCAAATCCGCAACCCCACTCCGATCTGTGTAGGCGGGTTTATTTCACCTCATATGCAAATTAACTAAAATGAAGTTGACTCGGAAAGAAGTATGATCCATTTCCTGTCTCATCGTCGGCAGTAACAGTTAGTGTGTCAAGAATAGAAGGATGCAAATCAGCAAACTTGGAAAATGGTATGCAATAAACCATTGATCGAGACGAAATGCTTTGCTTGCCCACCAAACAACTTATAGACAGATCGGAAGACTTGGAGTTTTGTTATTTCAGTTTGGTGGAAGGTATTCAGCACTCATCTGGTACATATCCAGCAATAACCTATTTGCATTAGTTTGCACCAGACCTTACATTATCGATGCGCTCATTTTCAGCTCAGTCTGTGCAGCCAATACCTAGCACCAAATTTGGGTGCTATCTCACAACAACATCTGCTCTAACAGAGAAAAGAAATAGGAATAGTGAAAAATAACAGCAAATTAATGAACTAAATAAATGTATGGAACAACAACGCCACTAACTGCGGCACCTAGCCACATCAGCTTCTGTGTCCAACCACCGTTTCACGGATCTTGTGGACTCCAATCTGGTAGTCCAGCTGCACCTAAACGAGTCAGCCCAATGGCTTAAGTGTTCCTGGTTTTTCCCATACCACCGACTAACCAACTCGAACCATCCTCCAATCATATTTATTTACACTTCTTTTATTAATGAAATAATAATTTACAACATTTATCATGGAGAGGGCAGCGGACAACAGATGGCTGCCAAGTGGGAAAGGTGACCGGTGGTGGGAGGATTCGAACCCGCGAACTTCACGTCCAAACGTCACGGCCTTGTCCGCTTAGCCACCGCCAGCCAACCTGTCTCGGAGAAGAGCGTACAACGAGGCAGTTGTTCAGTGAGTATGCGTAAAACGCATCTCGCACAGCTTAATCTTTTCTTATTTGGTGCCTGTTCGGAAGACTGGATCGTAGGACCAAACATCTTCTGAGTTACCCAAGAAATTCTCCCACCATATTCTACCGATACCACGAAGACAGCGGTATTGAAAGGTCGAGAGTCTTTGCATAACTTTCGCTTTCAACCCCAGAAGAGTAATAACGACCTCTCGGCTGCCGTATATACTCGACCTTTGATCGATGTCACAGCAACTTCAAAGGTGCTTGAGATTAACGAGAACTAACCAGGTCATGTGTATTCGTGAAGGCAATTTATCTGATATACCACCGCCAGGTAAGATACAACTAATCAGCTGACCAAATCTGTCCGTTTCATCCAGCTGCTCCCTTGCAAGAAAGAGGTTAGGTTTTGATCCAATCCAGTCCAACAATAACATTTTACCCTATGAAGATGCAAACGCATGTCAGATATATCTACACCATCTTTCGGATGATCCATAGGAGCTTGCAACTTACTTGAGTCTTCACTCAGTAGCAGAAAATCCTCCGAATATCACAAGTCAGATAGTTTTCTGTTTGATTTAATATCAATGCCACTATTCTCAGCAGAGAATGGTGCTAATTCTGCAGTCAACTTAATGACGGAAATTACAAGAAAAAGTGAAAGGAAGAAACCCTAATGAAACAACTCGGATAAAAGATCGCCTCGGCTGTTCGAATACAGAGGTTGAATAAGTGTATGGAATTTCTCTGGCGCACACTTCAGTAATGGCAGCACGACGGCACAAAACGATCTATTGAGTTGAATGTTCCTCTATGGTTTTCACTTGGGGATTTAATAGCATTCGTGGAAATCGGTGCATGAGCCATCAGAAATCATTTTCCATTCTGAGATTGATCTCAGGAGTTTTCTTCGATGTCAATGCTTCCCTAACTATCTTGGGGAAGGATGGCGTGGGTCCATCTGGTGCGGACCGTAATTGGCCAAACTGATAAGATTGTGGCAATGGGACTGGAAGATCACGGCTTTGAATCCTCCCACAGCTAGTTAACTTCCCCATTTGTCAGTCCTTTGTTGGCACTGGACTCAATTCTTGAAGAATGGTGTACAGTTATTTCGTTAATAAAGGAAGTAAAAGATGAAAAAAAGAAATGTTCACTCATGATTTTTCAGGAGGCTTTTTTTTCTTGTAAACACTTTCAGTGAAGTAGTGGTACGCAAATGCACAAGTTTATTTACCAGGGTCAGTAGAAGGTTCACTGTGACCGTGGGCTAATTAAACGTCTCCCTAAAGTGTCCTGCCGAACGCGTCAGATGACAGTCTTGAGCGTAAATAAGAATGCCGCCGGAATGTCTAATCTTTTCGCTTATGCTCGGCTTCCGTAGACCAGTATTAATGATCAGTCGGTAAAGGTTGATACTGTATCCGAGAGCAGAAGCCGTTTCCATTTCCCTACATTTCCCTATCCACACTGCATGTGTTTGTTTCTGAAACAGAAAGGTTCCCTTTAGAAAGGATGTTGATAATGGCAACATTGTTACTTGGTTGCTGATCGTACATTGCAGAAGGAGTTTTGGGACTTAGTAGTAGTCTCCTTAGTAGTCTCCTCTTCAAGGCGACGAAGCGTTAACCCAGCAGGGGAACTCTGGTTAGATATATGCTTCTGCTCGAATCAGTGGATGGCGCGGTTTTGATTATCATGCAAGACGGCCGATGCAGTATGGAACTCCTTGTTTGTTTTGTTTATTGATGTATTTTGAATGTATACTGCCAAGGAGTCCAGCCGCTAGGTAGGAGAACGATTGGAGTTCTCGACCCAATGTTTTGTTCTAACAAGAACCTGACCGTAAGGTGGCGGATAGTAATTGAGTGGAAGCCTATCTGTATGGATCAGTTATTCTACTATATTTTTTCCAATTCACTAGCCGGCTCAAAACAACCCCTTATATGGAAGATCAAGACTGCTTCGACAGATCTCTGCCTATGAACCTTCAAAGCATAACTAGATATTCGGCTTGATGTATACCATTCAGTGTAACTCATTTAGTCATATAGGCAAGCAGACCGTCACACCACGTTATGGTCCTGCTCCATTTCGAGCCTAGGGATGCCTAACAAAGTTTTGCTGTTCATATCGTGAAATAAGATCTGAAAAATGTCAAATTATAAGCTATTTTTGTCCGTTTTTATCACAAACTCTAAGAGGGAGTGTATTGGAGGGCACAAATGACAGCTCTTAGGGGCTAAAACACGGGTAGGGAGTACCGGCAACCATGGCCTTAAGCCTCGGCGTGCCATAAAACCACAGAAAATCCCATTAGTTCACTGAAGTTAGCTAAGACGGAGGAATACCATTGGCTGTTTATCAAGGGTTGCAGTTCTTCTCTGCTATTATGTCTGATGGTGGCTAATAAAAGTTTTCGACACTTCTGTAACAGTATGGTGGCTGCTGATAATGTCTTACTACAGCAAATCTTCGATCATAGCTTGACTGATAGCTTCAGTCTCCCCATCTCAAGTAATATAGCCAGTCTTATGGCCATGCATCACCAGGATTGAATTTCACTCTTATTAAAGCTTTATCGCATTAAGAGTTGGAACTTGAACTTTCCAGTTCAAAGGCTTGTGCGTGACCAGTACGCCACCGGTTTTGGTCCAGTCAAATTAGAACTACCAAGTTAAATTCTTTCAGATTTTGTATTCAATGACAGCTGTTAGTGCTCGATGACGATACATGTCACGTTAACTCCAATGAAAGGTTCATTCCATACGATCAATCTTCGGAAAGGTTTCGTAGATTCCCAACCTCCAGTGTTACAAATTCCAAAACATTGTAGCCTATGTCACCAGGTGTGGGAGGATTAACTAATCTGCAGTGACCTTTTCTGTGTACGAGAGTATTAACCATCTCTCTGGTTCAATGAACGGTTTTTATTGGAAATGCCGAAAACATTTGGATAGATTCAGCTATGTGCCTAAGTGAACATTGATCGAAAGCTATTTTTAAATATCCAGATAGCATGAAAAGTAGGTCGCTATTGAACACAGGCTTGGATGGAACTGGAGTGACAAGAGTCTGGCGATCGCAAGCTGATTCATGTTATGACATCATAGGAGATGAAGCGTTCAGATGTAAACGTTATTTAATAAACGATTATTTGCTTACGTTCTTCGGAATCCCAGAGAAAATATTTTGCGGGTTCAGCCAGTGGGATTTCACTGGTGTGAACCATAATGAGTAGGTGCTGCACAGCCGTATTGCATTTTTGCCAATATTGGTGCTAGTAAATAAGCTTATCCGACTTAAACCCTTGTGTATTTACGTGTTCACCATCCTTTCAACTAAACCCAATCGAAATGCTCTTTCAAGAGTGGTAAAGGCGTTTCATTTCTCGCATGCATTTGTTACCTCATTTGTCCCTCTGGACTCATCGATATTTATCGTGCGTGTTCAGACGAATCGATATATTCCTGAATAATTTACGTGGTTAGACATTTGAGCGACTGGATGTGGACAGAATGAATGATCTTGTCACGATGGTTTCTTTTACCTTTCTCCTCGTATACAATAATTGCGGATGTGTTCGGCTGCGAAATTCCATTTCAGAGAAAAACGCAAATTGATTACTGTCCAAATTTGCAAGAACCCCATGTAAAACTGACTAAGGATACCATTTTTCTCCTTCGTTAATTCATCCTCGTAGCCGGGATTGTCATGCCAGGTAAATCAAAAGCCGACCGCAGGGAAGCAAATAGCAAAATAAGTTTTAGAAAATATTGACAAAAGATCGTGTAAAACAATGAGTGGACTCAATTACCCAAAATGTTTGAAGAACAAGTTTTCTATTTGGACCCGTTCCTCTTCTTCTGTCTTTGTCGTACAACTCGCTCCTGCATGGATGACGAGAAAATGTACAATCGTTTTGTTCACTCCTTTGGGAAACCATCAACTTGGCTGCTATTTCCCATTTAGGACTTGTTGAAGCGTTTTAATGAGAAGCACTTGAGAGCGATGAAAAGTGAAGCCAGATAATACCGTTCGGGCAAAATGAGCCACTGAACCAACACGACCATCTAAGACTGCCATCACCCTATCTGATACCTCATTAATCTAAAATTACTCAATTGAAACAAAGAGATTGTTAGTGGGGTCATGTTCTATCAAGAAAAAAGAAATTGTTAAGACAGAAAGAACCTGCTGCAGTGGCAGTACTGGCAGGTGCAAGTTGCGATTCAAAAATGCGTCAGCAAACAACTTTCCCACGATCTACTTGTAATTGGCTCATTGGTAGGCAGAAGTATATACGGTTGTTACATGTGGTACTTACACGTCCATCCGGGATCAAAACCGTAGAAATCGGCTTTTTTGCTATTTTGCCGTTGGCTACTAGCAAGGGAATTGCCGAGCATCTCGGCACCCTACAGCTATCCAATACCTGATAAGATGAACAATCCTTAAGAAGCCGCTAAGTTTTCATCTATCACCGCGTTCTTCATGCTGTGACCAACCAAAAAGTAGCAAGCCTTAATATAAAATGTCATAGCTAAAAAAGGGTTGACAGTTATTGGTCTATTTTAGTAGTAGGAGATTGAATGTTTACATGAAATAATTCACCATCTGATATCATCGCTCAACTCACCATAAAGAAACAATGGAAACACTGTGCAGCTGTTTCATCCAGCTTGTTAGGAATCATGAGCAGTGCATATCGACCGCGCCCGAACTGGGACGCGAACCCGAACAAGGACGAACGATTCTGAGTCGAACGCCTTAGCCATTACGCCAGGTGCAAAATCATGTGGTGAAGTTCAACAAACCGTTCAGAGCCTGCCCGGTAGTGCAATGGCTAAGACGTTCGACTCAAAATTGTTCGTCCCGGGTTCGTGTCCCAGTTCGGGCGCGGTCGATATGCACTGCTCATGATTCCTAACAAGGATGAAACAGCTGTACAGTGCTTCCATGGTTTCTTTATGGTGAATTGAGCGATGATACCACATGGTGAATTATTTCAAGTTATTGGCCTATTTAATTAACACGGAATTCCTAATCTTTATTTTCACATTACGGAATCAATTTGAGTGTTTTTGCTAATATATTTTCACTATGCAAATTCACTCGTCTTAATGTATCAATATGTCAAGTCCTCGTACATTTTGATCCTGTCATGAACTACACAAATCCCTTTTCCTTAATTTCTGTCCATCACTTGACTTAGGACGATATTACCAACAGAGAAATGAACCATTCAATATTCCGTTTGTAAGCTAGTGAGGCTGTCTCAAATTAGTCATCCATTAGGATTTCATTTAATCATCCTGGAGCATTTTTTATGATTTTCAGCGCACGCCTTTTGTATCACGGAATACACACATTTTGCTCACTCATAAATGACTTATTAGAGGAGTATTCACTTATTCCCAATGAAAGCAACGAAACCTATTTCAGAATGCCTTGGCACGTTGGCAAAAGCAGTCGGAAGTAAAGCCGAAAACGGATTCCTTAGACTCTTATCTTCCTTTGTACACCAAAACTGCGAATTTGTGGTAATATTTAAAATGCGTCCAAAAGTTCATTGACTATTTTGTCGAAATCCATTTTAACATATTCTTCTTTGTTGTTAATTCACTAAACTTCTATGCGGAACCAATAAACAGCGTTCGTCGCTCGAAATAACTGAAATTTCTGCGATTTCATTCTCCTGTTTTTGGAGCTTCACCCAAAACTGTTGTAGACAAAACTCCTGTGTGCACAAAAGCGAGCAGTTGAAAGAGCTAGCCTGCATGGCTTTTTTATCAAAATGCCGTGTCTCACGTCTTCTCACACGATGTCACCGTAAGCATGAATTCATCCTTGTCGGCTGCAATGGTGGTAATTTTTGCACGCGTCCCAATCCATGACATTTTAGCGCCCTTGTATGGACAATTTTATAGGATGCGATTTTGCTGTTAGTAATATCGTACAGGGATGAGACAGCAAAATTTCTCTTGAAGCATGTCATCTGCTTCTCACTTATTGCTTAACGTTTACACGCAGCATCATCCATTGTAATTCTTCCCGATACACCACCCGGTTTTATGACCACACCGTAATCCAGTCCACCTCTCAACTCATATGCACGTGCAGATGCAAACTAGAGTCAAAATCCTGCCTTATTTAAAGTAACCCTATATATCCAGTGTTTCCATATCTTGTCTGACATTTGTATTATTAAGAAATCTTTGATATCTTGTGACAGTGTGATTGTTGTAATTAGAATCCAGGAAAAAATAAACAGTCAAAATGTGGTGAAAAATATTGCTAGCTCCACGTTTCTCTATTAGGGGTCATCCAACAGTGCGGCAGTTTGTCGTGCGGGTATTCTGAATTTTACTGAACACTGGTTTGTGTTATTTGAATGAGTTAACGAGAAGAAATGTGTACCACAAATCACACGCAATACAAGCAAAGAAAATGGCCGAGTGGACTATACCAACGATCAACGTTGTATTTTTGATTGGAAATAACCGTGAAAAACTGCAATACACATGTAATCACGTTTGTACACGTGCCAAAATCAGAAAAATAAACAGTACGTCAATTTCGATTTTCGAACATTCTCAGACATCACGGATGGTGTTCCACGTTGGCATGGGCAGTTTGTAGAAAGACAGTGCGGGTTTCAAGGGAACCAGGAACTGGCTTTTTACCTAAATTTCTGCTGTCACACTGCACTAAACTAGGAACATAAGGAATCAGCACAGTTGACTGGACGGACAGATTCGGGTTATAGCGAGCTAACGTTGATTTTATAGGGTCTGGCATGTAGAATATGCTGGAACTTGCTGCCGGTATCTTCGGGTCACTGCTATGACTGTTCTTATAGTCTATGGGAAACATTCTACCGGGGAGTTCACCATTAGTACAAATAAGCTGGTTTGAGGAAGCGGCTGAAATATTCCGCCGGGATGAGCATTCGTTCGGGTTGTTGGCATTCGGCAAACTTTGGCGTGAATAGGGCAAACACGGAGAGGGTAATAAGGCTGTCATGGACCGTGTGCCTATATCATCCGACATCTGACGATCTGCGGTTACACGGCCAGCCAGCTGAACGCAAGCTGACCCAACGGATCGGTTGACTAGGACTGCGCTTTTGTATGGTTTGGACAACGTGATTAGATTACTTTCCCCTTTCCGTCCATTTTTTGATTCATCAAGCTTTTCATGTCTGTGAGTTTTGCGGCGACAGCACCGAAAATATTGCTTCACGGACCTGGGAAGCCAAAACGTGCAGACAACTATTTGCATACCCACCAGGGTTAGAAAAGCCAACGAACCAGGCAGTAGAAGAAAACGATAGTTGTCCCAACTTGATTTTTCATCCAACTGACTATTAGTCTGGGTGATAGGAATTGTTGCAGATGTCAAGGTGATGTTTGTTGTTGTGCCGAACGGTGAATCCGATTTGTCTGTCTGTGGTAAGATGTTCACAAGGGAATCTGATGCGGAAGCAAGGATAATAATGAAACATTGATATCTTCAACAAAATGTATAACCGTATCCCAGCACCATATAATACTGGATAAGCACTTTCGTTGGAGATGCATATGGATCAGGAGTTGCAAAGCTCGTTAAAAATTGAGGTGGCTTTTGAGTTTTAATCATCTTGAGTGAAAATTTGAGAACAATTTCGGTTCGATTGTTCATTAACTTTAAATATTTTGCAAATTAACACGTGCGGTTCTGATAGTATTTTCCATTTTATACAAGCGGTAGGTCGCAAATGGTCACTGTATGCATATCCGGTAGACATTTTCGGTGGAATATCTCATGTCCGAGATTAGAAAACTCAGAATGTTACCGATCCATCAACTTTTTGATCCAATTTGAACTGTTTGCTGATCGAAATTATGGCGTACCATTTCTGTATCGTTTAGGTATTTCCAAAATAAATATCAAAATATCAGCTTGCACATACTCATTCCTTTATCGAGCTCGCGTTTTGGATAGTTCTGAATTTTCTTGGTTCTAATTAATCTTTGTGACAAAGGGTTTCTCATGCAGGATCTGCACGCTTGCAGAGAATAGGACAATTAGTTTCAGGTATTCTCAAGTTATTTATGCAAATCTACAAGTATCACACACTTTCGTTTGGCTAAGACAACGAAATCACGAAGTAAGTTGCAGAAGACTGGGTAGCAAAAATGTCTTACACTTGTGATTTTCAGTGCAAATGAGGTGAGGTAAGAGCAGGTGGAACATCATTTTCTCTCTGGAATTTCAGCACGATTTTAGTCATAGTCTTTGGAAGAGTTCAGTTTGGTTTCCTAAAGAATTTTGCGGATTTCCAGATTGTCTCTCGTTCACCCTTCTTGTGGGTAGGGCCAAGTGGGTTTTCATCTGGTCGATATTTGATCCGCGCAAAAATCAAATGGCTTTGGTTAAATCTCAGTTTCCGAACGGGGCATAATCTTTCTGTAAAAGGACTTCTGTAGGCGTTAGACTTTGTTGTCCTCAGTGGGATTGTCTTAAGTTCATGTCGTCCGCACAATCAGAAGTCAGATCGGTCGTAATACGATCGTTTATCATTGAGCGAAAGCAGTTTGCTTTTGGGTTTCCTATTTCGTGTCCTCTTTCTTTTCACTCAGTTGGGTCGAATCAAGTCTTAGCCGCTTTGTGAATCGCCACTTATTTTGCTGCAACCAATCCCAGTAAGTTGTAGAGATCAACGCAAAACATTCACCATGGGTACATTTGTCTATCGTCAAAGATTCTTCCAGTGGACTTTGACAAAGATTGGAATTTCGGTGCTCTTTTATCCACCGCATATCCCGTCTGAGCAAGGATCATCTCTTTTCGATTAATCTGTTAACCAAGGTCAAAATGTAAATAAATGCAGTTGGTAACAAAATTGCTGTTGGTACCCCAAACGGAATTGAATTCGCAAATAGAAGTTGCGAATTCTGGCAGAGATTGCACCAAAATCATGTCCAGGTACCGGAAGGATAAGTAAGCTGTACCTACTGCCAGCTCATTTCAATGGTATTTAAAACATCGGGTAGGATCAAAAATTTTCTGGCAAATTAATTTGAATTTGCTTCGCGGTTTTATTCCTATGTTAACCAAACGAATGCGTTTGATAGACTATTGTAACAGCAAAAATTCCTGGGCAGGAAACAAGGCCATGGAGCTGATCAGTGCATTTAATATTGCATTTGTTATTTTCCCTCATTTGTTGATAAGCGTTTACAATCTGATTTGGTGATCGCGATAATATTAAGGTTCTTTATCCATCCACCGGTTCGTCCCGTGATTGGTAGTGGTTGTTCGATCTACATGCCGACATACGAACCTGAAATGTGCTTCTTATGTTTTCCCATGGCCGGCCAACAGCTCTTTATTAGCCGCTATGTTGTGCTCGTGATTACATTAATTAAGCAAGTACCAAATAAAATACAGTAAGTTAGTCTGCTACGCTGTCGACTGGACGTCCTTGGTCATCTTCAAATAACCGCCACTGGAAAATCAAATTTTGTAGACTTCCTCTCTTCGGGGACAGAATAAGTCCATGGTAGCTGAGATGTCATTAAGACGGATGAAAATCAATGCCTTTTGAGAAACCTCTAGCGTTAACAACTAGGTAGTAAGGAGATAGATCAATTTTGGCATCAATTCGGACAAGAGGAAAGGAGCTATGAAGTCCTTTCCGGTTTAGCACATTCCGGCTTTGCGTGCCTGAATCACTCGTCCAAAAAGCTTGTGCATAACCTGAAACTTTGTTGACCAAAGAATGACAATGTCACTGACAATTCTTAGAATGTGATATCGGCTAATGTTATATGTTCTCCTTTCCCTCGAGCAGACGGCTGTTCGGTCAACTAACAGCATGCCAGTGAAGCTGACGCCGGAAAAATGAGAACGCCACAGAGATAATACAATATGCAGTGTATATTGCCAAGAGATCACCAGCAAAAACAAAACCGGTTGTATCGTGGCTATAAATAACTAATAGAGCGTGCCAATTGCTCTGAAGCTGGGATGCGAACACCGGTCGAATGTCAGTCTGTCGAACATCGTAAGCAACGGGCCAACCAGTTTTGATCGCCAGATTTTGGTAAACTTCTACAGTGTTTAATGTGAAACCGACTACTCTGGCGGGGCCCCAAGGCTCAGCATCTCTGACGAAAAAAATCAGTTGGAACTTATTGAGGTCGGGTAGCACAACAGTTCCTGCGTGAGGTTTTTGAGTTTCTCATGACACGCACCATTTGACTGGCTGCGCTACAACACTGTGCCATCTGATTTCATTCTTCCCTGGCCCGTTTTTCCCATTATGGTTTCCGTTCACAGCTACAATCTCTCGGAATTACTGTTGTTCAAAACCCGTATCGTTTCTCAGAATGGACTGGGATCACGCATTGCTACACCTCAAAGATTTTCTTATCGATCTAAAAGAGTCACTCGTGTTGGCTGACAGGCAGATCTTAAATGCACCCTTCAAGCCAAGGTGTCCATTCTGGCAATGTTGAGTACCAACATCCGCTCTCTGTTTGCAAAAATGTTGAATCTGTCCTTCATGCCTCAATCACCGACTCAATTTCAAACGTGCGTCATCTGCAATGAAGAATCGTGGCTGAAACCGGATATCGCTGATTTAATTGTGTCGATAAACAGCTCCAGACTCCATCGGCAGGACAGAGTTTTGGACAAGAAGAATTCTGTAGGCGATGTGGCAGAATAAATAAAATCCTTCTGGTCTGGCAAGTCAGGAGTTATTTATTTGTCCTAGCTAAACGGAACTGACTGCCTCGTGACACACTGTCATCCTAGGTTTTCTCTCCATACCAGCACTATCATAACGAATTTATACGTTGCCTCTTTTAGCTCGCAACAAACTGTCGCATCTTTGTTCGACTATTTTCTAATGTTTATTGTTCCTCTTCTTGAGAATAGTCTGCATATTATTGTAGGTGATTTTAGTCATGCATCTACCCCACCATTGACTGAGTTTGATTTGACTGACCTCAGCGTTTTTCTCACCAGAGGTCGCTCCATTTTAGATAAAGTTATTACCAACCACCCTGATTTATTTACCCGGAAACTGCGTGCTCTTATTTCAACTAGTTATCATTGTTTGCTTCTGTTAAGGCCCAAGATATACTCTAGGCCCAAGTTCGCTTTCGTAGCTTCTCACACAACGGACTCATTCTCCTTCAGAAATCCATTTCACTCGCATTTACCTGTATCCTCTTTGAGCCCTTGCTCAGTAACATTGTCATAATTTTCACAGAGACAGCCAACACAGCCACTGATATTTGCTTTCCCTTAGAAGCAGTATTCGTCTCAAATGGCCGTATCTCCGCACAGAAACTGAAATCCATAAGAAGACGCATGGAGCAGTTCTACAAATCCCGTAAAATCTCAAGGGTGCCGTATATTTCCACCCTGATAAAAATTGAAATCCAACGCATCGACACTTCGTTTGTCATCCCACTCTTGATTGGTTGCAGCAATCAATTCCTATGGCAAGGCACACGGCTGTTGTTTAGGAAGAAGAAGCATAAGAAAACTTCTGCCGATGTCGACAGCATTAATCGTACCCTAATCCATCCTCCCATTTATAACCCAGTCATATTTGGATAGGGTGATAATATGACCGTTACTATTTTTTTTTCTGGGGAAGAGGTGTTTGACTTTCTCCGCACCACTACAATTACCGCAGGGATGGGCTTGACAGTCTGCCTTTAGCTCTTTAAGGCATGGTGCTGTGGCTCCGACGGGTGCATATAATTCTATGATTAACTGATCATTAATCTTGTTTTCCATCCCTGACTGTTGCAGATCCATCAACGATTTACTCATCCCTAAATCTAGCAGTTCTGTTGCTTTAGCGAAAGGTTTTCGCCCCATCGCTTTAACGTTTTTTGGTCGTAAACTGACGGAGCGTGCTTTACTCCAGCGTTTTTCTGTTCCCTCACTTTTATTCGACCTGTCTCTTCTGTCCCCAACCCAATCTGGTTGCCCCTTTCTCTCTACCCATAATATCTCCATTGATAACACGCCCGATACTCGCAACGGTTTATTGTCAAGTAGTGTAGTAGGTGGTTTTCAGTCTGTTAGCTCACATTTTCTCAAGTCTCGTCAGTCTCTGAATCTGGGTTCCTTCAATGTGCGCACTTTAATGCAGGCTGGCCAACAGGCGTGTTTGGCTCTGACAGT
>LUCM01002349.1:0-32228 GCA_008360955.1 Fasciolopsis buskii | reverse complement strand
AAGGTCATAGCTGCCATGCAGTGGGCTCTTTTAACTACGATGCGTGTCCACTTTCATTAAATTCATGAGTCGATCAAGTCATAAAATTGTTTTCTGACGGCCACCTTCTTTTGGACGTAGAAAAGCAATTAAATCGAAATATTTAAAGATTAGTTTAATGCCAAAAGCGGCCTATGGAAAGCGACGTGATCTTGTTGAAACCTCAAATTCTGGTCAAAAGCAGTCAGTTGTAAACCTGGAATCGTCAGCGTTTTTCGAAGTTTTTACGTACAATAAATAATGTCGCAGTCTAGTTACATAGACCAGTGCACCCAATCCGTATTGTCCTTTGCTATGGTTTCGAGTAGCACTGCACTTTGTAGTTCAGTTTGTCTAGTTGGAAACGTGCGATCACTGAGCTTGTAGTTTAGACCTCGAACATTTCGTCAGTAGCCATTAGTTCGCAAGCATTAATGTCTCTATTTAGTTTTAATCATATTGCACCAACTCTAGCTTTGATTTTTGACCTTCGCAAGAAGTTGACCGTTAGAAGTAAATGCGCGTACTGTGTTCAAAAGGCAAGGTTACTAATGCAATAGCCGCTGGGGATTTCGATTATGGAGGGGTTGCTTAACCCATATGAAAAACATGAAGGATAAAGAACATCAACGACCTCCCGGTTAGCGCATCAGCCAACCTGGCATAGTCTAACCTCTATAACTGTCTTCAAGTTGCGCACTGCATAGTCGTCCACCCGGAAGAACAATACCGCCTCCATTGTCTCCGGTGTTCATCAACACATGCGATTACACGTTACCTTCTAATTGAAGCAGAGATGGATAATTCAGGGTTCACAGTGTGACCTTAGCCTCACTTTACATAACCGATTAAGAAAAGCAGCTTCATGAAAACATAAGTCAGCTTGCTGTGGCGCACACTGCTCAGCTTTTGGTATTTCACCAATCCCGCCCTCCCGCGGGCCTTTGGTCGTACGCCTATATATGACAGACGAATGCGCACATGTAGTGTTCTTAAAATGGCAGGAATGATGCAGTTTTTCAAAAAAATCATTCTAATTTCCATTCACATTACCCTGCTTATAGAAATCAGATGAATTCAACAATTAATAGTGAATGGAGAACAAAATTCAAGGCGAAATATCTATTTTATCAAGGAGAAAGTTTTCGTTGACAACTGTATCTGAAATCAAGTTTGCAACTATGGGTACTTGCTTTCGGCAAACGAACATGGATGCCACTTGCTCCCCTTTCTGAAAGATTAATCGTAGATGTAACTGAATTCAGGTTACTTAAGTTAACTCTTATTATTTCTGTGGATATTACAACATCGTTCAAGATCTGTTTTGTCGAGTGTTTGAATTTTTGTATGGACAAGCAATTCAAAATTATTAGCTCACGACATAAAGTGAGGCGTTTGACGGCTGAAGCACAAAAGACGGACGATGAATTTTTTTATCAATGCTCATCCCACTCAAAAAATGTTGCCAACGCTATTGAAAAAGGCAAATATATCTGTGCGCCTATTTATCAGTCAGTATGTATATATATATATATATGTAGAAGGAGGAACCAATAACTGAGAAAGGAAGCATTTCATAAATTCTTTGACATCACCGGTCGAAGATAATTCAGAACCTACCAGGTTTCCGGATGAGTATGTTCCAAATTATCGATACTCTTGATATGTCCCTTCAATTTAATGTGGCCAGAGGACAACAAAACCGAGAACGAATATGCCAAAGGAGACAGGCTTAGTCATCACAACATCCGACGTGGATCATTTGCCAAGTGAGTTCCAAAAATGCTAGGGCACTTGATTCGTTGAACAGCAATAATAATTCAGAAATGAAACGGGTCACACGAGGATTCAGGCTAAATTTCAGAAAGAAAAATTTTCCTAGAATATTGGGAATTCGCCATTCGTATTTCGTGCATACGGCTAAAGGGAAAGATTTGCTCGGAAGACCGCGACCGGCGATTTATAGTGTGATTCATACAAGCAACCTCTTAACACTCCAAAAGGTTTTCTAGGCCAGATTTATGAAGGACGGTGCAATCGTTGTGATGGATAAACTGGGCACTATTTGCTGCGAATGCTAGTCAAGTGATAACCAGTCCGAAAACCGGTTTGGTGCCTCCAGGGAAATACTGTTCATCCATCGATTATACCGAACATGATACTGGGAGTAATAAATCATTCTCTGAAACGGCAAAAATGATACAAATGCGGGAACAAGGAAGCAAAACGTTGATTTAATAGGTGAACTTAAGTTAAATAGTGCATGAATCCTCAGATCTATTTGCAATGTGAACTAGACCAAGATTTAGTGAATGGCCTGGGTAAGGGATTGCAAAATGTTGCACGATAAGATGTTATCTTCAAAATTATCAAGGAATGCTGTTTTCATTCCCCTAAATGTGTATACATCAAAAGACGAAGCTCTGAAAAGGTCGTTTTGTAGAATCGATACATGTGCTACCGTGAGTTAGATTTAAACAACAATTGCATGGGTGACGTGAAATCAGAATCGTTTATGAGATACCTAAATGGAGCTGAAGAAATCCTGTTCTTTGTGGCTAGGCCAAAAAAATCATTCATGAATTTGTTTTTTAAGAAAGGAACAATTGCTAAATGTCAGCTTTAACCACATCAAATATCCGAAGCATTTATGATCCATTTTGCTTTAGCCGAACATCTTAACAGCTGCCTGATGGCATGAAACAAAGCTGATCTGGTATTGTTCCAGGGTGCTATGGAACATCTGATCAACATCGTGGCTTTGGTGTGATTAAGATAACATTCAAAACACTGTTGATCACTGTCGAACCGACTGACTTAAGTCAGGGTACACTTGTTCGTAGTCCGTGAGGCCGCAGTAATAAGGCAACTAATAACAAAATGTTATGCCCATAAGTTGCCCGCACAGGCTTTTCAACTGCCACAGCTACTGGTCATAGCAACCCATACTGAATCCAAAACTGTGCTCACCGGTGTGAACCACTTAATACCCAGGTCATAGTCGTTGCGATGCATTGAAAAGCTCATCGGCCGCCTTTCGCGACTATTGATTTTCCGACCATAAAACACTAACTACACACGCACCATTTTTCGGATTTCGTCGTCATATGAATCTCTAAGATGGGCTGATGGATTTTCGGGCACAACTGGTCATCTGTGCCTGTGTTCACAGAATGAACGCAAGTATTTCTTCTGGATTCCACTGGAGCCCTTCATTGCATTATCTGAAATGCCCTTTGGAAACTTATTCTCATGGTCAACATTGCACATGCCTCATCTTACTTTCTCTAAAATACTAGCAGTACTTGTTTTTCGCAATTTTGTCACGCAACTCTAACCAGAAATATCCGTCCGAAATATTGACCTGGCGACAGAACAGCCTCTGTCCTGTTTTCGTTATCACCAAGTTCCTCCTATCATTACATAAAATTTATGCACATTTTAATGATAAATTAATTTGGATCACACATTTACATTATTCATTTAGTGAATTGTAAAAGTTGATCAATGAATGCCGTTAATAAATCAATGATGATCAGTCGACTGAACTCCTTTTTATCATGTATCGTCACGCGTGGGAAGCAGTCCAACAATCTAACTTTAAACGGTGAGAGATTTTACTGGATTAGCTAAAGTAACACCATGGATTGCAATCCATTCAAAAAAATGTGCATATCTGCAAGAATACCTTCCAAAGTGCAACATTTCTAGATAGTAATTACCTTAAAACATGAGTTTGCTTTGAACACTTCTGGATAAGTTACATCTTTAAAAAGGGACTGTGCTGATATAGTTCAATTTGGGACAGATGTATTCCTAACAAAACAAAGCTCATAATGTTGATAAATGCTTCAGTTATTTCCCGTTCAACATGAAGAATAGAAAATATATTTATTCAATTGATTGATTTATGCTGTGAACACTTTTTCTTGCCGAAGATGCCCCTCCCATCTACCTTGTTCTACGAAGTCACCGAAAATGATGGATTTTGATTTTGGGAGATGAAATTTTAGAATCGGGTTGTTTTTAACTGCAACTCTTTCAGGTAGTTCAACAGCTGATTTGTACCTTAAAGAGAATTGAAATATTTAGTTAGTCATTAGAAATGAGAATCAGAAAAGCAAATGAATCATCGAAATTTAGACGAGTCAGACTTTATTTGTGCCGATTGAATTTGCAGTCCAAACCGGAAACTGGTAGCATAGATGCCACTTGGGTAGATGGTCGAGAGTGCCTGGCCACTTGCAGCCTGATCTGGGTTCTCATTGTGACCACGTGAACTTGGAAGGGGTTCGAATATGCGGAGGCAAGATCGATATTAATTGGACGATTACACACTGCCCTTCGTATGGAATCAAGTGAATTAAGATGATAAATTGTTATTTGCTAGCCGATTAACCCACTATTAAACAAATCGAATTTGCCTTGCACCATGTGCGAGACGCCGTGGCCATTACTCATGAGAATGATAATAAAATAGACAAATTCGCAAACGGTTTTTTTTCGTGGCTGAGCCATATTTAATATTCAGATATCTTATATCTTGTGGTGTTGTGCAACATTCACGCCACTCGTGATGGTAAAAGAAAGCAAAAATGCTGGTCCATGATAACTTAAAAGCAACATAAAATATGGCCACTGAATTGGGATAAATGATGAGGTTAGTTAGTCAGAAAGATGCCTTCAAAGGTGCAAAAACTGCAACCATGGGTTCCCCAATAGTATATTCTGTTGACAGGCTTGCGGGTCCGTATCTAGTTGATGACAAGACTATTGTAATATGTGGACAAACTGTTTCCGGGCCATATTTCACATTCGTATAATCTGGCAATCACAACTTCCGCAAATGCAAAAAACACGGATGTGAAAGTGGTCACGAGTTTCTGATTGAAACTTTTCAGATTAGACGAATATCTTCAGTCATATTAGTTGGATTGCTTGAATTAGCAAGGTGTTATTACCCTCTTGTCCTGCCAGGCCGGATGATACTCGCTGACCCGTTCGGACTGGCGCGTATTTGTGCGGTGGGCACAGGTAGTTCCACAGGGACAATGGAAAGAAAGGTATGCAGGGAAAGAAGTCGTAATGCGATACAGTTTTCTTCAGTCATAAACGCAAAACCGGTTTGCTTGTGGAATTACTTGGAGTTTTAGAGTGTAGAAGGTCTCTTCAGCTGTTTCTGACAAACGGCGGTTTATGATCTCTAATCTGGTATCGCCTTTAAACGGGCTATTGATTTCGATAGATTTCTTTTGGACGGTTAACATCGAAGCTCTTCCACCCCTGCGACTTGTTTACTTATGGATGAGACGTTGGGTAATCATTCATCAAGGGGACTTTTGGAGAAATTGCAATTCCTCTTCTACTTTGCTGTCCCTACAAATTCTCAGGGCTCTGCTACTTAAAGAGCGAACTAGGGCTGCGTGATTACTAAATCGTTCCAGGCTATTTAGGGTGCATTCAGGCAGGTAACTTTGTTGTATACTTCCTTCCTCAATGTAAACCGAAATTTTCCTTGGTCGATACTGAATGCACGCTTTGTCGCATTTTCATCGACGCTTGAAAGTGTGACTCATAGAATATCATTTGCCCAAGGCATGTAGAAAACCTACTGTCAAATATGCAATCCTAACCGATAGTTTTCAAGACTGGCCCTAGAAAGGTCCACATTTCCTAGCCCGACAGGTGATCTAATTATGGTCTCATTCTTTTTGGTTTAATTAAATAATATGCCATTCGTGAAAAGCGAAAAACAAAGCAAATCATGAAGCTCTCTGGACTAGAATATAGAACAGTTTTGGCATAAAGGAGATCGAGCATCAGTGTGTTGTAAGCAGCCCTGAGTATCCCAAGGCCGATATGAGTAATTCGTAAATCTTTGATAGATAATTTTGAATATGTTCAATTTCAACGCCTTATCTGAAAGTAGACCAGCCCTGAGCCCATAGGCACTTTTTCCAAGATAGTAAAATATGTGGTCTAAACTAGCAGTGTATATTAAAGATGAATGCCGGTTTGCGATACGTGGGTCGATAACAAGAAGCTATATGGTGAATAATAAACAAGAGATTGAGGACGTGGATAGTTAACCGGAATTCACCAAACAAGATAATGAATTCTATCGGAACCGAATGCATACAGTCAGCCTGAAAAGAGAGAAAGACTTCCATATTGAAACCGTGTGGCCTACCAAGGGATAAATACCGAGAACTTTTTTGACAACGATCAGTACTGATAACCTCTGTACTTCCAGTGCAAGCTGCTACATAACAAGTTCTTCTTTATGGATTAATTGGGGTCTTACCTGGCCAGGCCATAAAACCTGTCTTTTGTTTTTCAACCAAAACCTAGTGAAATATCTAAACATCTTTCCAATGAATGGCCCAAAGAATATTGCAGACCTGGCTTCAAAAGTGCTGACGAAAATCAGGACTGGCTGACGTAAATGTATTTACTAAACAATCGTTTTACATTTCACTGAGTCCAAATTGGACCAGATAATCAATGTTCAAAACGTTGTGTTATTCTCACGGATATCGAGTATTACTCATTACTTCAGTTGATGCACCTGCGAATTAATCAAAACCGATCCGGGTATGGTTCGCGTGTATATAGGAGTTAGTGTATCGTCACATAAAACAGTTGGAGCTTGAAACAAAATCCAATGGGTGGCGGAGATGGAACTTCCTTCCCGAGGATTAACGCGCATCCAGTTTCGAAAGACGAACAGCATCGTTTCTGGTTAACACCTTAATTAGAAAAGTGAAGCTGAGTAGATGATTTAATCGGGCTTGAATGGTGCAGTGTTGAGGAAAGGACAGTAATATCATCAGAATAAATCAACTGCCTCAGTGGGATAAAATGTAAATTTTAAAAATTTGTTTCCACAGATGGTAACAATAATTATATTTGATAGACGATGGTTTTTTAGCGTTGCTGTTGCATAGGGGTTCTAGAACAGGGGTTTCCAAATTTGGAGCGGAAACCTGAGGATACTTGAATCATATGCAAGCTATTTTCGCAAAATCATTTACCTTGGAAACGTGATGGAACTTTGCGAATTTTGGCAAAAAATACTGAGATATATCCAGTGTAATAATTCGCCTTGTAGAACAGAGAATGAATATGCGCTGTACAATTTCGACTGAACCAAAAAAGAGGAAATTTGTAGCCACAAAATTCAAGAAAATTTACCCATTACAAATTTAGTTCGAACATTCCAGAATAGCAAGTCCAACTTAATTAAGGTTTTGTTTGTGAAACGTACCGTTATTTCCTTCTTTGGTCACAATTGAAAACCTGGAACATGATTGATTGTAACGGTACATCCAGACATTCAGTTTATAATCCTGCTTCTCCTACGTGGACTTCAATCCCCGACTTCGCTGTTTGCCGATCGGCTGTCTCTACCTTTTGTTGACAAGATACAAAGAAACTTGGATATTTTTTGCATTTTGACTGGCAGCTGTATAACCTGTTGCATCCTGTTGCAAACTTGTAGCATAATTCTAAAACTCCGATGCTGATTTAGCTTTCTAAAGGCATAAATGCATGCTTGCCTCGTATCGGGGTTGTAGAGGGAACCCACCCACTGATTCGACTCCTCAATTTTCGATAATGATATTACTGAATTGTTTCCTCTTTGTCGTTCGGTATGCGATCCAGTTTGCCCCGCCGCATTCAAGTGATACAAACCAGTAGCCTCCCTGTTCGAAACCACTGAACTGCACGGTATATGCGCGCAAAGAATACGCAGTTCACATTGGTTAATTCGATTTCGTGTGTTCATCCGAGTAGATGATTACTGCAGTTGTAAATCTACTATGGTCTGGTTGATCTTCTGTTTACTTTTATTCAGTAAACTCCATTTAACAGTTTTTTAAAGACCTTTAATTGGCTATTTTGAAGGGTTCAGCAGGCAGTCCAAAACACTTTTCACAGAAGAAATGTTGTTGTCAAATGTAGAACTTTCGCGATCATTACGCTCTGTTCTTTGGAGGGCGTGGTAACACAATAAAAAATTGCACGCCCAATGAACGGGCTGTTTGTCTGTTATCATTCGTTTACTTAAGATTCATTTAAAAATGGCACACCAGCACAGGTTGGGCTGGGAAGACGTTCAAGCATTATCCGCCCAGTTTTCTCACAGGTAAGATTCGAATTCTGCTTGACCTCTCATCAGCCGTATCTTAAAAATAAAACAAAAACAAATATCGTAAAAAGGAAGCGGAATTTTGTGTAATCACGCTTTCCTATAGGACAATGGGCGCCAGACTAAGACCCTAGCCGAATGAGCGGATTAGTAATTTCACACCAGCAACAGACTAACCGCATCTGAAATTCGATGAAAGCTTTTCGTGCCACGGATAAGGGCTGGACGCAACAGTCTCGGTCGGCAAGTCCTTTGTCTTGAGCAAAACGAGGGCAGTCGCTATTCGTTCTCACATTTTGCAACTAAATGCAGAAAAACATCAGACCTTCCCTCAACTGCCCTGGTTCATATTCCACCCCAAACTGCATCCTACAGCGGTCGATGACTGAAGTAAATCTCTTTTATCCGGTTTGGGGTATTCTTGGTATCCTTGGTGCTGTCACCAGTCAACTTTCTAGGTTTCTTTTGTCTAGTTTACCAGATCCCCTAAACCTTTAGTGTATCATGATGCACTGACAAGATTACTAATCATTGGCAAAAATAGCTTGTTTATCATTTTGTGTTGATTCAATACTCTTTGTGAGAGTTTGTGTAATAACAAATTTCACGTTTATGGATTTGCATCCCAACAGTACCGTTACCCGGGTTTCTGGGAAAGGATCCTATTCAGGTTCAAGTTATACAATGTCTCTAGAAAATTAGTTTATTGATTATCCGGGAGCTTCATCTCTGACTAACTGCATCGTGCTACGGCAATAGGGCACTGCATCCAGTGCGATAACTATTTTGGAAGTCCATCATTTGATTAAACACGTGCTGTGGTTGTAGACATTTCTAACACTATCTTATGAATCGAAGTTGTGTTGGTTATTCAAATAAATGCATGCGATGAAATTCGGAAAAAGGGAGTGTAAAATTTCCTACCCTTTTTGACTGAGAGAACTTTTGCCCATCATTGTGCATAAAACTTGATTACTTAGCATCCCTATCACTAGAAGTTGATCACAGTCAGTTGCCTACAGTGATTACCTTGCGTTTGAGGATCGCATACCGTTTAGAGTTATTGTACTTTAAGGATCTGTTTGTGCAATCACTTTGATGAGTTTGTTGTGAGTAAGCGAAGATGGAGAATAGAATTTTTACAAGTCTGCAATATCTCATAAAAGCACCTTGGGTAAATCGTGCCTCTGATCATCTATCTAATAAGAGTATTAGTTATCATAATTAAGGATCAGACCGTTGGAACCCCATATGGCTTTTGATAAACTACCCAGATTGTGAAATAATGGCTTAGGTTGGTTCGTCTATGCCTCCTGCCCGTGATCGTTTATGAGCAGAAGGAACCCACAGACCATTTGTAACATGGACATTGTGTGGAATACGCTTTTCAGTCACACCAAGGTAACTTTAAATAACGTGTTCGAATCATGAGCCAAACTAAACAGGTGTTTCCTGTGGCCATTAGCATCCGGCGCATAGGCAGTTGGAAAACCAACAGTTGACTTGAAACTGTGATGCCATAAAGGATTAGATCATGGGTGGTAAACAGCCGATTGCCACCGAATTGCTTCTTTAGTTCGTTCCACAACAGATCTAAACAGCCAAAGAGCGAGACCATAAGCCACAACAAAAAACTAATTTTAACAACAGTAAAGATGGAAATTCAGCCAAACATTCCCGAAAAAATGGGCCACAGTAACAACGTAATGTTTGTTGAACCGCATGATTTTTTCCTATTTATGTATTTCACATTTAGAAAAAATTGGTACTAGGAGTTTTTATTAATATTCAAACGGAATATCCTGTGCATATCTTACAATCACTCATGAGTAGTCTGCAACCTTGAAAACTCTACGTTTGACCGGATACCGTTAAGATTAAACTAATCAGGCAAAACCTTCAGGTTAAACGTGAGCCCCAGAGTGGAGTTTCACTCTTATTAGCGCCTATCGTTGAGCGGGGGCATTCTTCATTAGTCCAAGGTGCTTGTTAATAAAAATGATATTCGAACAAAATTTTGCACTGTTTAAGGTGCGGCATTTGACATCATGAACATGATGAGTTGTAACATTGCTTGACTTGATGCGAACGAGGAAGCATTGCTTAGGTGGGTTACTCATTTAGCGCTCATTTTTGGTCTTCTTAAAGATCGTTGCGTTTCCATTTCCCCATATGTCCTCTGGAGCAACACCGGGTATGTTTATGGTTAAACTATGCTCATTGTATGCGATTCAGTATGTTTGATACGGAGAATTTGCTAACTAAATCCGTACGACCTCTTTTTACATGTGCACGACAATCTTTGAATAAGATTCTTGAGAAGATATGCAATGTCACGTTTTTGGCCTACAGAATGATTTTGCTCGGTGATGATGATCGACCACTAGTTTCAACCAAAATAAGACGGCGATGCTGATCGATGGAATCCTTACACATCCGGGCATGTATAAGTGAAAACGAAATGTGAAATGACAATTCACTTCACCTTAAATGGCTTTACCTATTTTGCCTGTAATTCTCTTTGTCTAGGAACAGATCTTGTTAGCTTCTCTGGATCATTTTCAGCTTCAATTTTAAAGCCAACCATCTCCCTCTGAGTACTTATTCCGCTCAAATTGATATTACTTCCATAAGTCAGTGAATCCATCTATACAAAATACTTCTAATTCTGCTTCATTTATGATGAAGTGCGGGTAGGTTTGTGAGATCAGCTAACAGGTTACTTCTACGAAGATCATATACCACCAAAGTGATTCCTATTTTTCTTATGAGCCCAGCAGATTTGGCTAATTTTTAAAGTAGATCACTTAAAAGTATCATGTACAATGAAAACGAGAAAACTGCCAATTCAGAACATTCGTGGACAAGACGCTCGGATGCGAGCCACGTAACTGAACAAATTGTTTTGTGCAATCACTATATCAGTGACACAAGTCAAGCATACAGACTTCGACTGTTGGCCTAATGTCATCGATTACCTTCTGGCGCAATCAACCAAAACAGGCGAAAAAATCCGAGGAAGATAATTAATGTCGCTTACCACCCGGAACTCATTAACTCCAAGGATCTGGGAGGTGAATGTTTATTTACTCGCAACATTTGATCCGGTAAAAATCCTCAGCGATGCAGAAAAACGTGAAATTTTCAAAAATACATAAGTGATACATTAATCACAGAGTTCTGTGGTTCTGCAGACCTTTCATTTGATTCATCGAGCATTTAGTATCGGGACATACCTGGACGGATTCACGAGCAACAGAGATACAAAAAAATGTGAATTAGAACTTGGAGGCCTTGGCTATTCAAACTGCAGATTTGCAGTTTTCGACCCAGGGGACAGGGAGAAAAGAATTGTATTCGAATCGTCATTTTTACCACCACTCAGATGTCTTCATATGATAGTATATGAAACAAATTTAGAAAATTCTTGTTTGTGAGAATTTCAGCAACTTTATTGCGAAGGTAATCTAACATTTTCTTGATTGAACAATATATTTCTTGAATGAACGCAAATGAGGACGGATTGACACAAGTAATCTGACACAACAATTTCGGATAGCTGGGAGTTGTGGTATGCGTAAGCAGAAGAGAAAGAAACTTATAGCGAGTTCTTTGCATTCCTTCGTGACAGAAATAAACTGTGACATATTGGAATTCGCGGGGGAGGGAGAAAAGGAGCGAAATTGCACTGTTTGCGAAATTCGTTTTATCTCGAAATGTCTTGTCAGGGTTGCTTTTATTATTTCCAGCAACATTCACCGTCAGCCTATTTGTAAGCAGTTGCCGCGTGATGAATGAAGAAGCGTTCACTGTAAGGGGAAATAGGAAAACCAATGCATTTAGAAGAAAATCTTCCTCAAGATTTCTGAGTTTTTATTTAGAATACGCTGGGGATCGTACATTTTAATTCAACAAATGGCTCCAATAATACTGCAAACCATCTTTTTTGTTCTTGTTGATTTTTGATCATCCAAGATCTAGCAAAGGCATCTGAATCTGTTTTCTCTTGGTCAATTTTAATAAGGTCAACGAATTTACGACGAATGCCAGATAGTATATTCGCCACCAGAGACAGTCCATTATGGATGTTGAATATTTGGCATCTATCGGGTCTGTCGATGCAAGAGCACTGTACAGTTTAACTTCAAAGGCTGTTTGGGATGTGTGTAATCAGCGTTGAAAAACATTAGTTTGTCATAGTGCATGGTGCATCTTTTAGATGAAGTCTAAACCCCTTGAGTGATTCATTGAGCTATATGCGCGACCAAACTGACAATACCCATAACAACGTCAGTTCGAACCTTGCAAACTTCTGGATTTTAACCACCTGCGATTGAGTTCTGCCGGAAAATCACTGAGATTCATATACCATTAGAGTTTCTTTTTCGGTTAGATGTGCGCACCGTGCCCATAATTTTATACCTTTATACCTACCTGTAATGCAAAGCTTCCCTTAATGTGAAGCTTCAAGTAAGCATACAAATTTCTAATGTAAAGCGTCTGGGATGGTGCTACTTAAGGTGTCACAATGTGAAGTCAATCCACCGTTCCCGACTGACAATAAACTCAAGTAAACTAACTCCAAGTGATAACATTCCGATACAGAACGGTTTTGAACTGATAAACGTGCAAATAAAGATTGTCAGTGCCTTGACCTGATGGCTACGCTTTCCTTGTCAGTAGACAAGATGAATGCATCTGTAATCTTGGTGATTTACACCGTCAAAACCAACAGACGTGAACACGTTTTGAATACACCCCGCTTAAATAAACTCGTATATAATTGCTGTGCCATTTCTGTCTTAAATGATGAAATTGAAACAAATATGCGCCGCAGTCCTACTAGTGGATCAACTGTCGTCCTTCCTACAATCAAAATATATGCTGTCATTATCCATGCTATACCTGTTTTATTTCGTTGGCTGAAAACTATCGATTCATTTTGAGGAAACGGGGGTGGAAATAAAAATCCATACAAAAACGGGATCAAAATAGGGGTTTACATTATGCTATGTATACTTGGAGAGAAAGCTAGAACAAGCACACTGCTCACAGTAGTGGTGGATGTGGCGTAAATGATAAATCACATGATTCATCGTGCATCGAAACATCAAAATAAATGTTATGCAACTGGTAGAAAAACAATCTAAAGCCACGCGTAATTAACAAAATGGAATGTTTTAGAAAACGACTATGTAAAGGCATTTGATAGTCTTATTGGACACAATAATTTTCCGGAGTCCGTGTATTTTGTTTCCAGGTTTTATGTCAGAGCAATTCTACAAAGACCTACACGTTTGTGAGATTTACCTACTTCTATTATTCATCATTCTCTGTCCGTATCCAGCTCAGTGTTAGCAACCGCCGACGCAACTTTTATCGGTTTCGCCCTTGATCACAGACAATAATAACACTTGGTTATCGCGCCCAAACTAGAATGTGAACATGGGAAAATGATTTCTGACAAGGATTGAGCAGCTGTGCAGTGATTACATGTCTACTGGTGACAATTTGGACGTTTATGTTGCATCCACCTGATAGATCACCTCTTTCAAAACTCAGTGACTCACGTTCATGGTGGAGTACGGGCATCAGTCCATAAGGACTTCTGCCAAGATGGTTACTCATTTTCAATCAGACTGAACCACATAACCGTGTGGAAGAATATGTTTGTTACTCCCAAAAACCTGACTATGCACCTGACTAATTATTATAGTGATTTAGTAATGAGCTCTTATGTAATCATGCAGCTAATTCTATTCCCGAGATGATCCACAATATCTTAGTCGCCGTTCATCCGATGAAAGTGATGCAGTTGCATAGGCTATGTTGCTTATTTCAATACTGACAATCCGTACGGCAGTTCCGTTAAAGATCAGAAACGCGAAATAGCTGATCTCAGGGTCCACATTAATGGGTCTTTGAATATTGGGGTTCCTCGCTTCCAGTTCTATGCATTTCAGCCGATTCATTGAAGCTTAGGGAAGCCTGAGTTCGCCATCGAATGCGGCTTACATTAAAACTGCATATTACGAAGTGATCAGACAGCATTTGCGCAGTCTAAACAAGCTGTCAAAACTTCTTGCCTGACATTTCCGCAAAATCGTTTTTTCCTTTTTAGATATCTTTGCAAACGCTGATTACGTTGGCCGATAAAAACGAAACGTCGCTTCGGATAATTAATTAGATTCAGCGAGTGAAGAAATGCGCATCTGTGCTTTTTGAGCAAAAATATGTCAGCCGTGATGCGCTCACCAATCTTCAGGCTCAAGGTTCACCCAGTGTTTTTGGCGGAAAAGATTAGTTTTCACCGTGCTTGAAAAACTAACGAAGAGCAGAAAGCGTGTGACACATGATTACTTAGAACCAATCTAAATTGCTCCTAGAGTTTCACTTCGCATTTTTTCCGGTCACTGCATTTTAAGGAAAGAAAACAAGCATTAAAGCGAAATGGACGTGCATAACAAAAAATCGACAACGTTCACGGTTAGCAGTGAATAGCGACAGTCTCAACACCTATTCCCTGGATTTCGCCTCAAACGTTACTTTTGTTACCCTTTTTCAGCAATAACAAAGCATAACTTTTTGTTTAGCAGAGTCATCCATGAAAATCACCTGCTGCATTCTTATTTAAACTTATATTTTGTTAGATCTGATGCTCAGTCTATTGACAGATATCTATTATTTATAAATCCCAGCTGACTATACATAACTCTCCCTGCCGAAACAGTAAGTTTGACCCTGTAACTGAGTCACGTCAAAAGCAAATCAGAACATTTTCAGGTCAACAAACACATTATAATAGTTTTCTCAAAGGCACACGAGAGTTTGTGCGAAATGTGCGAAGAACAGGCAATGATTATGATTGCAAAGCTGCAAGTGTCAATCCAGTAAACCGATACCGATTCACGAAAATGAACGGTTATCATCCAAACCAAGTTAGATTCCTTCGTACCTTCAGACACGAATGCCAGTCACCAAACAAAATGAGGCATGAGAGTATGCTGAGTTGCACGCTTTCGGTGAATACCTAATGGTAATCATACTTGTACACTATGTTTGTTTTTATCCAAATACAACAACCTGCATGTATAGAACAATGACAAATGCAGTAAGAAGAAGGACTGATTAGGTTTAGATTTAAGCTGAAGTATTTATTCACAGACCTCTAAATCACTGTGACTTGCACGAGTACACAAAGCAGACAACTACATATAGAGGTGGGTGTTTACCACAAGCATATAAACCTATGCTTTGTCATAGTTTAAAGACGAAAATAGAGTGTAAATCAGTACTTAGAAAAAATGCTGATTTCGCACTTGTCCGGTTGGTCCCATAAGGGAACACATTGACTTATCAGAATGAATGTTGCATGCCACGAATTTCGTGAACCTCATAAACCTGTCCTTGTTACTTATTACGAGACAATCATTATCAGTGCATTTTCACAAAGAGGTTTAAGCAGGACGTTAGAATTTTGCTTCATATTACAATGAATGTACAAAATTTTCGATGGCGCCCAATCCAGATGAGTTTCATATACGTACTTCGCGTGCCAACTCTTCATCCGTGGGTGTCTGACGTTAGAGTAAATCTCAGGACTGATTAAAACGACTTATCAGCTGTGTCGATCCTGTTTTCTTATCCTGCCATACTAGAATATTAACCAGGAAACTGTAGAACATATCTATTTCGTATACCAAGGGTTTTTCTATACGTGATAAAAATATCTGCATGCACTGACCCTAGCTACATTCTCATGGTGACTGTGCCCATTCGGTAGTTTATACACAATAAAGTAGTTTGGCACATAGCATTAAGCGCTGGATAGGGAACGGAACATATCTACGGAGCAAAAACTCAAGTCCATAAACGAGGACATTCAATCTAGATGGAATGGCCACGATGATCATAATAACGGGACAAAGCCTTATGCTACTGGGCATGTCTCTGGGTTGAGGATAATAAAACGGCCATCATCCAGGTGGTTAGCCGTGCGTAAGGATGGCTCATACCTAACGAATAAACGGCCACGGACAAGCAGCGGCAGTGTCAAAGGCAGGGTGGGTTGTTGCATTGCAAGAGGTCCCCTTAGAATATAGCATGAAAGCCTGATCGTGGCAGTGCGACGTGGTGAATGCGATCCGCCAACCAAGTAAGGCAATTACCTCTTGTCACTTTCCTCTGATAAGGCAAGATTTTCCAGAAGAGACGCATGAACCAATTAACTGGCAAATGGTTAGTCTGGAATGAATTGTCGCCTAGGAGAAACTGCTTAGATATGCAAAGGTTAGAGAACCACCCGATAATACCAAGCCTACCTTGGACATGGGCGGCCGAACAGTGCAATAGCCCATAAGAGGTGCCCCATGAGCATAGATGATCTTCGTACGGACGCTTCCGGCTCTTCGCTTATTCAAAAAAGCAACTTTCCACTGTATAAATAGTATTTGTCCCCTTACTGACTCGTGTTACTCTCTTTCTCAACCGATTATCCCACATTCTTCGAGATTTGCAGTCGGCCATGCTAATGGTAGTGTATCTGGAGTAAGTCTTGCTTCTGTTCTCTCGTATTCTCCCTAACACAGCATTCAAATCTCATCGAACCTGATTCCGCCGGCTGATAAACTTCGCCGTCCTTGTTGCCACCTTCAGTGTTCGGGCACTGCTGCGTATAAGTCAATAGAAGTGTTTAGCCATTACAATAGAGAGCCTAACCATCGCTGTGCGTTATATCCAAGAGACGGACATTAAGGAATTCAGCTCAATCTAGTCCTTCCGTGAAGTTTTATGCGCATCTTTCGAGGGACCCCGGGGTTGCGGCTTCTGGTGTTGCTGGCGGTGTGGCTCTCGGTGAAAAGACTGAAGTTGCACTGCTTGACTCGGTCCTAATCGACAGCCGGATTTGTGCTATGAGACTTAGAAGTCTGTTTAAATGGAACATACGTTACACCGACAGACGCAACGTGTTTGTCTTCGAAGGATGGACAATAACAGTCCGCAGCGCAGATAAAGTCAGTGGCACTTTGCCAAAAGCTGCACGATCATTTGTGACCAGCAATGTTGGGTGACATGGGGATTTTACCAAGTAACATTAATTCCCGACTAGATCGGCTTCCCCCGAATGATTCGCATCCAGAAGCTCCGTTCGGTCTCGCTCTCGCTGTTCTGAAAACGGAGATTAGTTGTTGGTTCTGTGCTCAGATCGCATATGGTTTCTCGCCAGTACGAGCTTCAGACGTTTCAATCGCCGGTGTGCCACCTGGCGCTTGCCATATTTGAGTAACCGGTGGACCCAAACTGACTACTTTGGTATTAGCTACAAATGTCATGTCTGTCTGCAAGACTGCCGGTTGTATTGGAGCATTTCCCTTGACACCGAACACGCGCTAGTATGCACTAAGCTTACCATGTGCTTTTGTGAGCGCTCAAAACGCACGATACCGCATCAGTTGCATTGCCGCAAGTTATATGTTTCTATTCGCATCTCAACAGTAAGGCGCATTGGTCGAAAGGCTAGGATTGGTCCCATCAGTGAGCAGTGGTCCCTTATCAAGATTGCTTTGCATGGTTATTTGTTCGCCAACTCGTCGAGTTGTGACACCCCGGATTTCTGCTTAGTCTCTGCATCTTCTTGACGCACGCCATTCTATGCCGGCTAGTAGCCAGTATAATGAAGCGCTGCTCGTGACGCGATGTGAAATCAATGCATGCTTGCCTAAGGATCGCGTTATTTGGTGGTCCAAATTAGCTTTGAAGACGGAACTTGGTTTTGCCATTGGAAATTCCCCAACCCGCTTCACTTCATCCAAGCTACCGGTAAAGAATCATTGGGCCTGTGCGAAATGATATGTGAAGCTGACTGTTCACCTGTCTACCACCTGCAGTAATGGCTTGTGCACTGGTCGGAAAACATCCAGACACGATTCAGCTGACGCTCAGCATCAGACTCTCCTGCAGCTATTCCGGCAAGCTACCAGTGGTCTATTAAAACAGATTCAATAAATGAATCAAAGATCCTCAGAGAATTTGGAGCCATAGGATGTCACAAAGCCCCGGGCTTCGATGGGCTTTCCCCAGCTCTATTTAAGATTGGAGGAATAGAACTGGTCAGAACATGTCGGGTTTTATTCTCGAAGATCTGGTAATCCAAGAATGTCCTCTTCTCCTAGAGGGGTGGTCAATCGTTGCCCCATCTTAAAAGACGGCTCGCGTAGTAACTGCGCTAACCATATGATTATCAGCTTAATCCCAATGGTGTCAAAGCCGCCTGCGTTGGTCATTATTCGCGGGTTGTAAAGCACTAGTGAAGAGTAAAATCTCGAGAACCATGGAGGATTTCCCGCTGGTCCTGAATGCATCCACCAATTCTTCACCCCAGAGAGGTTTTAGAGCACTGTTTTAGATTCCTCTTGTCAATGGTCAGCGTGCTCTTGAGTCTTTGATTCCTTTGGTAGATCTGAACTACTGTACTGTTTATTGAGGTATGCCATACCTGCGAAGTCTGTGTTTGTCCGCAAAGAATCGTAACGTCATAACTCAGGATGAGCTAGGGCTTATGGCCAGCTTTCGTCACCCTTCGCTATCTCCGTTAGAAGGCGGCAGGCATCTTCTTTGTCCCATTTCTTTTCTACTTTTTAGGAGAGGATGTTCAATTGAACGCTTCATCTGGTCTTTTGGACGGTGGAGTTGAACTCATCCCAGAGGACAATGCTTTGACTTAGAGTATGCCGATGATATGGCCTTGCTGAGTGACAGTGCAAAGGCAAATCAACATGCGTTGGATTTTTAAGCCTTTCAAACGGTTGAGCGGTGCGCAGCGACAAAATTAGCCCAAATCACGACAAAGGCGGATCCAAACTGCTGCGGTACCATTTAGAACAAATTAGTTATGTAAAGTAATCAAACCGAAATAGTGTTCCTTTCGGGATTTGGTGCTCCCGTTTCAGAAATTAAATCATGTTAACGACACAGGACGTCAAACAAAGTCCATCAACAACAAGCGAACGCTCGTGGCAATGGCAAGAGTCAGGGCTTGGTCAGCGATAGGTACAATTTGATGTGATACAGTAAAAAATGGGATTTTTTCCAGAGAAGGCAGTTAGTAATGAGTGGATGGTGTGAAAATAGAAGAATTTCAATAGTTGGTTCGGATTTCTCTTCAGAGGATGGCTTGGCATTTGAGGTATCTAGGTATGGCATGGGCTTCGGTTCTTCAAAACTCAGGATGCTTCTTCCATTCTGGTGATTTCCAATACCTACAGTCACCTTTTGTCGTGATCGGTTAGAATTAGTCGATTGCTTTACGTACTTTGGCGGCCTGATCATTCCTGGCAGACGTATTGGGGGGGGATATTATCATGGACTGCGAAAGCCAGAGCAGTTTTGTTAACCTGTGAAGTATTTGGCGCGGCCAAGACATTCAGCTTTCCCTCAAAAATAAGACGTGCAATGAATTACGGTTGCCAGACATGGCCACTTCGTTTTGGGAATGCCCGGCATCTGGCTGTTTGACTACCGCTATCTCCGAGGCATTGCTCATTTCTGGTGCAGACGGTGGTCCTCTGACGAGGGATAATCGCTCTACTTTGTCTTCGGTGGCCTGGACACATGGTACTTATAACTGTCCATTATCTACTTTTGCTTGCTCTTCTTGCACTTGCTAGAAAAGGCTGGAAAAGGTGACGTTGCGGTATGGCTATAATTTGGCGCGGAGCTATGAAGAAGTAGCTTCGACCATGTCCCAGGTTGATGCTTCCCACCCTCCTGGTTAGGGCCCAAGAGATGAGGAATGTCGTTGGTTGGAGATGCTGAAAGACATCGTTCAGAATCGAAACCAATGGCACGAATGCTGTGTGGCCCGTCTGTAGAATTCATCTCCCTTAAAGGCAATCCGGAAACACATGCTCTATGAAAACACAAAAGTAAATGGATTGTAATGATTTATCATTCCTCCCCTTGTTTTCCACCTTCTGTAAAGTTCCCAGCTGGTTGTTAACCCAGCAAATATATACGTGTATTTAACAAGTAGACGCTTGCGTAATCTATTACAGTTGGATTGGGCGAAAAACATATTTATGTAAGATTTGTGGCCAAAGAGTGGAACTTTAAATATGCGACAAAAAGAGTGACGTCTGACTTCTGTAAAAACGTGGTTCACTTAAAACGGTCTTGTGAGACCTCGATCGAATGCTACGCTGAACTACTTTACCGTACCTTAGTCAATAAGTCGGCCCCCTTTAGCAGATTTAGGATTGCAAATTTCACTAAAAAGGAAACTTTCTAGGCGTTTTATGAAGGAAAATATGATGCTTGCAAATTTTTGTGGACTGATAGTGAGATTACATCTATTGGATCATTCAGAAAGTTTCAAGATCCAATTTTTATAATCCGGTACCGTGAACTAAAACTTCTGCGCACTTAATAAATAGGGAAGATATTTAGGCGATGAAAAGAAACGACATAGCACAGACCTTGAGAAGTTTTGGGTGTAGAAATGAAGAAAGCGGAGGTAGTAGCTTTGTAATAGATGAACTGTTTTTGGCCATGAAAATAATCGGCCAGGAAGAAAATGCTCGAAGGTTCTACGTCAGAGCAACTTGTTCCTATCAGCGCAGTTAAAACTGTCTCGCCAGTTAAGGAAACCGATCCCTACGGTTTTGGTCTCGTTGTCCAATACTAAAGAAATGAAATCTGTTTGGGCAACTAGGGCGGTAATCGTGGGCCAGGACGATAGGCAAGCAAACCGATGGGGATCAGAAACATTTAAGAGCGAGAAAAAATGTGAAAATAATTTTTCCGGAACTTCGAAAAATAAGATTAAATAAGTGGGACGGAATTTGAAGGAACCCTTATTACGGACAAAGGTTATGGGTCTCTTTTGCGGCGCACAAACCGCACGTCCTCCGGTCAACCTTGCAGTCATTAGAGCTCATTAGTGGTGTATATCCATCATCGCACCCAGGGTTTGAATACGGGGTCCTTTTCATGGGATGCATAAGTTTTGCCACTATATCGTCCAGCCCGAATTACTGGGCCAAGTTTGTTAAGGTGTTATCCCCAATGGAAGTCAACGATGCTCCACCATTACAACCGACGAAATAGTGCCAATCACATAAGAGCAATAATGCAGGGAAAGCAACCTACAAATGTGACGATTTTATTTAATAGGCGAGAAGATGTGCTTGCCAATGGACTCTGGTTATTTTCATTTGAGATAGTGGGAACGGACGATAAAGATCAAGAGATAGGATCGGGCCACTAAACAGTGGTAATCGGTAAACAGAAACGAATTTGGTGAACATCTACTTGATAAGATCCACCGGTATGACTATTTAAGAACTGCTGCTTAATAGGTTTGACAAATGCAGAACAGAATCAAATATGCCGCCATAAGCAAAAGAAGCACATATGATATGTCGTTTACGTAATATATAACATTCACAATATCTCTGGAACATGCATGCATCCACCGTAAAGCTTCCGAATGGAATACTAACGGAATTCGGACAAGAAAGTTTTACGTCCAGACAGCTGTACTATAGTTGCTTGAACACCACGTGCAAATCATATAGCTCGGTTTATTCTCGTTTAATATAGCTGGTTACTTAAGTCGGACCACCTCTCGGAAGGTCGGCGTAATGCAAACGCTCCGAGAGTTACAAATTTTTGTGCACGCAACTAGGAAGCATAAACACTGAAATCAATTTGAAAACCGCCTTAAAGTCTTCCTCATAAAAACGTTATATATTCAAGCTATCGACTGGAAATAAATGGACTGAAATTTAGAGGGACATTTGTCGTGTCAAGGCCTGTAACAAGCTCTATATCCCTAGGCTACAGATTACGTCCCACGGACGCAAACTTTGGCGACAATGTCTGCGACTTTGAAGCGTCAACAGATTCACTTATCTGCCCAACGTAGTTTTCTTACTTCGTGGTCTTTCTTCCAAACTTGGACAATGCTATTTTGGTTATTTTAGTTGCTTCTAATAGACCTGCTTTATAATAGCGATCAAATGCAAATATTTTTGGTTAATCGTTTTAAACCTAGACCGAGTTTGAAGACCCAGTAGTCGGATTTGAACATAAAATAGATACAATTGCACATAACTTACTTGAAAAAAAAGGCCAAAACCCTGTGGATGAATCCATAATATTCTTTTGGTAGTGACATCTGCTCACCCCATTTCACCGGGTTTGGACGAGAACCAACTAAAACGAGAAAGATTGTGACAGTCGTTCCATCTATCATTAGCGTTTACGTTGTTGATATATATGCATCATTTTTTTCCACTCTGTTCCATCAACAGTATTAAACTGAGTGACAAAACCAATTTTCTACTGTAGACAGAATGTGAATGATTATAAGAGTTAACCCGTGCGGACATAAATGTCAAAATAATGGCCCAATGTGAACTTCGCCGAAACTTACTGGGAAGAATTGTCTGACTCATCCTATTGGTGTTTGTAGACGCTAATTTGTTAACTTGTCCAAAAGAAACCATTAATGCATCGGAAACTAACGGAAAGTCTGACCCTAAAAACGTGCAAAAGATAATCCAATAGAGATTATTCAAATTGAGATAAAATTGCTTTTGTTAATAACTCTTGATTAATGACTGTCGAAATGCTCAACTTCTAAGAAAGTTTCCTGTAACGGCAAAATCATTTGGGTGTTTTACTTTATTCGTTTGTTTTACGCGCATTTAAAGAAATCGTAAGGTTAAGAAAGCTATTCACAACCCTGTTAGGGACAAAATTATTTTCCTGAAAGCTGTCGCAATATTTAAATCACTGTGAAACTGTGCTCACCATTTTAATCGGAATGAGATTGAGGTTTATGCCAAACTGGGCAAAATAAATTTGATCAAAGTACTAGTGAAGACAGAGGATTCGTTAAATCAAACTAAAAAGCAGCTTTCCTCATAAGACCGCCACGAACCGATTGTTACCCAGATGAAAAGGAGACAACTGAACGGCCCCGGGATTTAGCGTGTATGACTAACGGGTCAAAGGAAGGGTGGTAATTCTATAAGAAGAATGAAATAATGCATGTAATAACTTAGTGATCAGTTATCCATGCCAAGGGATACACGTTGAACGATGACCTGTGAAATGCTTCAGTAAACCTTATTTCTAAAAAGTGGCTTTTGCGGATGATAAGCAGCCAACGTTTTCCATCAACATTACGAAAATCGATGGGAAAAAATCTTGGAGCTGTTTTCAGTGCACCAAAATAGAAGACTGTGAAAAAAATGAGAATGGTATTGTAATGTCAACAATCTTCGTGGTACCATAAGAAAATTAAAACATAAATAAATGGTTGATCTTCCGCAACAGTTTCAATTTATAGCTTTAAAGGAATTTGACTGTTAATGTAGAGTGATTCTCAGCGCCTCAGTTTCACTGACTCAAAATTGGGCTGATTTCAATCATAGATTGATTTCACAAAAGTATCATTGTAGCATTGGATACGTCGAAGCGAAATGCTGTCCAGTCCTGTAGCGTCACCTTGCACACTGAGAGTGTAAAGCCCATCCCGAATGGAGCTACAGTGCTCTGGACTTTCTAGTGCGCGTTTTGCATGGTCCGCGGATTCGAACAGGCACAAAACATAATCTGCATAATCTACGTCACATAACTTCCCTCCATTCCCCAGTTCAACTCCTAGATCCCGAAGTAGTCTGAAAGAATCTTCCATCATCTTGTCCATGACGAAGTTGAACAGGAATGAAGAGATGGGACACCCTTGTCGAACACAGATAGTCGTTTCGAATGAACTTGATAGTTCACCGTATACCCACAAGCTACCGTAGGTATGCGAGTGAAGTGCTCGCAACAGGTTTACAAAATTCGCTGGCATACCATTCCGGCATTGTCGGAGCCAAGAAAGTACTAACTATCGGAATAAAATTAATCACATCCTGTGCCCTTCTTGAAGATGGATACAACTGATGACGGAGTACGCTCCTTGTTCCACACATGACGGAGCAAGGATTTAAATGATTTAATCAAGGCCTCTCCACTAAGTTTGAAACGTCGTGAAGAGAGGTCTTCGGGACCGGTCACGTATTCTAATTCAGTAGTCGAATTCTTGACTGGATTCTAGAGTCACTTCTCAAAGATTCGAAATTGTGGTTGTTGGACGAACTACATTATTGGGTCCAGGTGAACTAGTCTCTTACTTTTCCAACCCAACGGTCGACTCTTTGCTGTCCATCAACAACTGAGTGTCCATTTCTATCGCATTCAACTTCACTGACCAAATTTCCTCCTTCCGGAAATGTCATTAAATTTAATCAGTGTTTAACTGTTACCTAAGATTGCTGTTACTTTCATTTCTGCAGATATCTTGAATCGCCAGATCTCTTCAACGCTTATCATCAATTTATGATTTCAGTATCGTTGCATTTTATTGACTTCCTGACAAGAGTTTTCATCAGACACAGCGAAGTTTAGGAGATTAAGTGAATGTAAATTAGGGCGGACCTAAGACCACAGGGAAACCTAATGTCAAATGCATCTGCTGCTTGGTATGATCCCAGTGCTCACCTGCATTGTTATTTGTTGTGGTTCGTAACTTATCTGATAGTTGCTGTTCGTAATTTCTGCGGTCGCCTTCATCAGATTGGCATTTTATGGCCAGTCGAGGTTGCAGTCTGCGTCGATGGCCATTGACCTACAGGAAAAATCTCACTAGAGATAACGCATGGTCCGATTGGTTGTACGTGGTTTAGTACTGTATGCAGTTCTGGAGAACCGCGCCAGAAGTAGCTTCCAGCGATATGACCGATATGGCCCAGAGTGCATGCGAGCTAGGGAGCCTGGTTGCTGTGCCACGCGAAACTTGTCGTAAATTCGTTCTTGAGGGCAATAAACGATCGCCCGCGCAAAACTGTATAAGCATGTTCCCGTTGTCTATTCGCTGAGCAAGCAAGGCGCAGCTTGCGATACACTCAGTTTTCCAAGTTTGTACATTATAGTTAACTGCTATCAATGCAGTATCGAAGCTTTGCTCTTCCGTACAAGAGCAACGTTCTGATTATAAATCTCTATCTCTTGCTTGTCAAAGCTGCGGTCTGTTGGGGAATGTGTCGAGCTGACAAGCTAGTTGAGCCCAGTAAAGTCATCCATTTAAAAGTCGACCGATCGATGCAAACTGTGTTGCGTAAATGACTGTTAACCAGGATCTGGCTTAAAGGTATTGCTTCAGCCTTGCTACTCAGGATAATTTCTATACCGTTTTAACAAAACGTTTTAGCTATTTCGTCTCACCAGTTTTGCAGGAAGTATCTTGAATGAGATATAAAGCGCAAGTAGTTGAACTAGACTACTCGAGTCCTGAATTCGTGTTTCAGTGATGAAGCAGACATTAGTCGAATCGGGTCTATTGTCTGAGCTAAATATACCTGTTGCCCAGCCTGCATGAGAGTGCACAATGAAAAAGTCGAGATTCAGAGGCTGATTAGGCTTGAGAAAATGCGCCTTTCAAAGTGAAAATCACCCACGACACCATTTCACAGTGAACCTTTGCAAGTATCAGGCATGATATCGGTGATGATGTTTAGGGAAAACTGGGGTAAACAGGGCTATTACGGAGAGATGAACTACAGTTAGTGTACGAGTGGAGGAACTCTGAGCAGTAGCATACTAATCACTATCCACCCCAGTGTATACATTGGGTCAATCGACCCTGATTATGCTGCACGACGACCCATACAGCGTGGATAGCTTGTAATCAAACCTCATCTTCATCAGTTATGATACTGGAATAGAAACTGCTATGTCCAGAATTGTAGTTCTCATGTGTAACTCAAACTAATCTACACAAAATGTGGCTGAACGCTGTAGTAGTATGTACTAAGACTTTTGCCTTCGTGTCAAACAACTAGCAACTGCCTGAGATCACTAAGCAGAGAGCATCGTTTTCCAGGATTCAATTTACAAGCGTTTAAGTGCAAGCATCTGCTCTCGGCCTTTTTTGTGGACCTGAATATACACCGTTTCCACCAATGTGAATCAAAAAATGACATGTTGTGCAGTCTTCCAGTCGCAATCACGGAAATCGTGTGGCAAAATGACCAGCAGTCTGTGCGCTTGAATGTTAACCGCCAGAGTCATTGACGGCTTGGGTTAATGATTAGTGGGGAGTAAACAAGGCAAGGGAAATTGTTTAATTGCAATCAACCTGTTACAACACCCCACTGTCAAATTTCATTTGGACTTCCGTTGTAATGTTGGATCTAAAAGTGCTCCTAGTTCGTACGCCTGTGGTAAACACTGAGATAGTGATTTACGAAAAACGAAGAGATTTTCCTTTTTCTGTACGGTATTAGTTGCATATTTGCAACCTTCTTCGGATCTAGTTGTCTGTCAACACTGCGTCACTGCATCCACGGTGGACATCGGAAGATGCAAAAGCCCATAAGTTAACCTGGACTTGAAACTCATTTTTCGAAATTATATGCATAATATGAGTATCTCGGTTTCACTTGCGAGTACAATGCCGCCCAGATATGTTGTTGCAAACTGAAGCTCAGTCAGCATCGCATTCTGTTTGTTCAACAAGCCCGACACACATTTGTGAACAATGCTAAACTACTGAACATTTGCATGCGACAGACTGTGGCAATCTATATACCTCGAGGCATGATTCAGTCCAGCTGAGAAACTGTCATTCGTCTTGGAGATGCCGTTGGCTTTCCTAATTACTACGATTAGTCCTGCCCGTGATGGGTAGAAAACCCAAATCTAGCGGGGCTTTGCTGACTCACTGTCCAAGAGCTACAGTGATCCAAAGAATATATCCTACCCAAGACGAAATACAGTTCTACTACTATAAATATGAAATTTCTTTCTTTTACAACACAAAACAAAATCGTCGGGAAAAAGGCCAAAATAATCTACATTGAAACGTGAAGGAAAATTTCTCATTTCTCTGGGGATGACTTGCTCAATACGGGCAAATTTCTGGGCCATGAAGAAACGTCACAGATCTGATGAAAAGAAAGATAGAAAAGCTTCAACTGATATTTCTAACTGATACTGAGCAGATTCAAATAATCACAGTTAGTTAACACTTGTACCAGAAGCTTGACAGTCACAAACGAACGAATTATACGGAAATTGACCAACTAAGGTTATATGTTTACTTAGTGTAGTCCGAACTTTATGGTG
This sequence comes from Fasciolopsis buskii, assembly GCA_008360955.1. Taxonomy (NCBI): domain Eukaryota; kingdom Metazoa; phylum Platyhelminthes; class Trematoda; order Plagiorchiida; family Fasciolidae; genus Fasciolopsis; species Fasciolopsis buskii. Next base: position 4,879 of record LUCM01002349.1, on the reverse strand, counting down.
CGTTTTCTTGTGTGGAGGTTAGCACAACAAATTCCATGTGGCTTCAGAAACAACTGTGAAATCAAGGGATTTATCTGGTCATTGATGAAATAACAAAGTACTTTTGATGAAATTGAAGGTAGACGGAAATCAATTCAAAAATACCGAGTTTACACCTGTAGCTGATTCACGGTTGTAAGTTTTAGACTAGGGCGAACATCGAAATATTTATCAGGGATGTTTGACAGTAGATTTGAATGCCCAACTCTATGGTCTGGAAAACAAAGTTTTCTCGGAATATTACCGTAAGAATAGTAACTGCATTGCGTGACCAGTTAAACAACAGTACATTTGAACGAATTCTAGAGGAAATAAAGCAGTCACATCAAAAACGAAGTTAAATGGATTGTCAAAATGTTCCTAGCAAAATTGTATTCAGTAAATGATGGATTTTGTAGAACCAAATGTACTTTCAACCATGAACTTGACTAAAACTACTGAGGTTCCTGAACACTTTATCATCCACTTATCATAATTGAGAACAATGATTGTTGGGCACAAGTACCAGGTCGTTAGGTCTTTTAGCATCGTGTTCGATCATTTATTTTTTATTTGTTGGGTTTTCCGTCGGATTTGTGTGCAGGAAGAAACTCCCAGAATTCGTCATCGCCTTTCTCGTCTAATGGGAAGTTACGATACTTTATTCATCACTGATTACCCGATTAGTCACTTTACATCGTTGTGACCGTCGTACAGGAAAAGTACTCAAATTTAGGGTGTAGATAGTGCCTTGGATCGTTAAGTTTAGTTATTTGCTGCTTGTGACACTTGAGTGACTTTTCATTCATTAAAACGGATTCAGCCTTACACCAAAGAATTTCAAAAGAGAAGGAATTTTTGGGACGGAAGTGTCAAGTTCGATTCCTGGACAACTGCAAAATTCGGCTATCCTCGAATGGTCAGTGATCTTTGTCTTCCGGTTTTCCATCCGCTGACTCCAACACAGCTTGCCTTCTGTAAGCTGGCCATGTCACTGGTAGTTTTGCACTAATATTCTAGCCTCGAAAATTTTCGGATAAATCTCCATTAAAGTACACATCACGCACCATGCTTGACATATAGTTGGCGTGAACCATTATGCAAATACATATACCATTATTAATGACGATTTGATGTTATTATTATGCTGCGTACCATCTACTCGTACCATGTCAGAAATGTTGCTGAAATATTTGTGAAGCACGCTTGATATACAAACCAGTTTTTTGAAGTCTAGGTTTGTAATTTTGCCAATAATTTGCCACACTTGTGAATTTGCATATTTTTTTTAACCTTCCGCATTGCCCGAATATTGTGTGACATCTGGGGAGACAAAAAACAATCAAATGGGTAAAAAAATATGCAGCCAGTGCAAGAGTGAACAAAACCACCCTAATTGTAATGGAATTAAGCTGCATGTCATTTGTGAAAAATTCTTGCTTGTAAGCTGTGCAAAGCTGTATTGTCTTTAATACAATAAAAATAGCATACAAATGAAGATAATTTAGGATAGTAGGAATCTGATATAATAAACACCCAGCTCAATAATGATCAAACCTGCTTTAACCATCACGTCATCGAGGCAACGGACAAGGACACTTCTGTGAGGAATAATTTATAAAGAGCCAATAACTGTTTTCCAATTTAAAGGACGTTTAAAGAGATCAACAAAGAAAGGAATCGTAGTATTCTACCTAGATACCTAATGTAAACCTCTCGCAAGTACACTTATGTTGGATAGATGTAATTTTAGCCAGACCGACAGGAATTGAAGGATCAGGAATTGTCCAAAATACTGTATAGCGAAATAATTTCAGATCTTTATTTGATTGTGGGAGAAGAGCCATGAGAAAATGAGGGAATGGAACTGATAGGTTGCATTGAATAAAAAAGGCTGGAAACATCATTAGACGTAGCGCAAAAACTCCAGATCCTTGGAATTTGTAAAGAATGACATGATAGTTAGGATAATCGGCCATTACTAAATCTTGCAAACGCGGCACGGCACATTTAACCATATCAATATAAAATAACAAACCGGGTATTATGCTGGATCGACAAACTGTTACTCATGTGATACCAGCGTTCGACTAAAAACCCTTGATCCCCAGTAACCATCGCAGCTCCGGTGCTTTGGGTATGGACTAGAGATGAATACATAGTGCTGAATTGAACACGAACACCGCACGAGAAATAGTTTCTTGAATCCCGTAATATCCTTTTACTGGCCCTGCATTCAATCAGAATGTCTGAGTGATTTCATTCGTGAAATGTTGCAGAAGGAAAAAAATCAGTAGCAAATGTTGCAGCGACATTAATGTCGTGCCCCTGGGTCTGTAAGCTAGGAATTCAAATTATCAGTGAACAGAATGCCTTGAATCGTTTGCTTGAATCATTCTTACCATACTTTTCTGGCCTTCATGCAGTTTATTTGTTCACATGCCGATTCCTATTGTCTTAATATTGTTTAGGTCATGAGCAATCCTGCAGTCCTTACAGGAATCCCACTTTGCTTTTGACACTTGGTCTCGATTTGTTCGGTGGTTTTGACGACTTTCGTCACATAAACAGTTGCCATTCCCACCTCCCCAATTTCGCTGTTGGTGCACTTCGACCATCCTAACAGTTTGTAGCATCATCTAAACTAAGTTTATACTTCCGCGTTGTGGTTTCCGGCTAAACATATGTCATCATCCCGTCGCTGGGTGCTCCTGCTTTCTTTGATCGTACTCAGTCATCCTGCAATGTCAGTCATCTACTCATTAAATTGTCGGGCACCATGTCTGATCTCGATTATTCTTATGACTGCCTACTCATGCTACAATTCCGTCACTTTCCATCCAAGACATTCCATATGAAATAATTCACCATGTGATATTATCACTCAACTGACCATAATGAAACCATGGAAGCACTGTACAGCTGTTTCGTCCTTGTTAGAAATCATCAGCAATGCATATGGACCGCACCCGAACTGGGACGCGAACCCAAACTAGGACAAACGATTCTGAGTCGAACGCTTTAGCCATTACGCTACCGGGCAGGCTCTGAACGGCGTGTTGAACTTCACCACATGATGTTGCACCTATCCGCCACGATTACTGTCCACTAGCTCGCAGCGATCGACCTCTACTGATAGATGACTTCTCTGCAGGTAGCCCAAGTACGACGAAGACTTTGGATATGACCTACACAGCTTGGCTACTTGGTATGTGATGATTCCTAACAAGTCCAGTACTTTCATGGTTTCTTTATGGGGAATTGAGCGATGATATCATATGGTGAATTATTTCATGGAAGCATTCAATCTCCCCCTACTTACATTCTATATGCTCGGGTGCTCTCTCTCACTGCCACACCTACGCACATTTTTGATTGGCCCGTTTTGATCGTATATTTGCCGGCATTTTGAAGCTTGATGTTACTTGTCTCGAAATCGTCGTTGTGTCAGCTCCATCACTATTGTTCAGTTGACCTTTGATTGTCTGTTTTTTTGCTGTGACGCACTCATCTATGATTTTGAATATACGTTGGCTACCTACACTGCGTTCCTTGGTCGGGATACAAAGTATGTGTTCTTGGAGTCATTAAATAATTGGACGGATTTCCATTATTGAGTAATTATCGGTTCTTTGCCTCCATAATGTCGATTGTGATTCACGTGGTGTAGCTTCTATTCCGTTGCACTCGCCGATCAGCCACCTGACTATATTTTGACAATGACGCAATTAACTGTAAATCAGTGGCTAAAAGTTAAGCGGCGCAATCCGAGGCCACATATCCTCTTTATTGTGACCCTTTGTTCTCTCTAGTTTACACAAATGTTCTTTGTTCCTCAAACCGTCAGTGGTGTTGTTGCCGTTGGCTTCGCTATTCCTCATGCAAGATATTCGCTCACAATGAACAAAGAAACTCATTTTAATGCAACTGAGTGAATCGGTGGAACGGACTTCTGGCATTCACGTTTAGGAAATGCATTGAAGCCTCACTCACTGCTTAACCAACAACCAAAATAAGGTGATATTGTTTGAGCATATGGTCACTAGATATCGTTAAGGTGCTCCATTACCCGACAGGACGCTGGAAGCGTATATACGTTTTGCATTGATGCCTCAGTCCCGATAATCAGGTCTTTCGTGAAAGCTGTGGTTAGGGGTCAATTCCATTATATAAATTACTTACCAAACATGAATACCACGTGAAACACTGAAGCTTTCTTGGGAACTCAGTGTTACAGACAGTTTATAGAAGTAAATCTAGGTCATACTGTGGAAGGCTACCATAGCCAGTTTTCCGGTTTGCCAGACGCTCCCAGAACATCAAGGTATTGGACATGTGGTCGTCAAATATATATCATGTGGTGAAGTTCAACAGACCGTTCAGAGCCTGCCCGGTAGCTTAATGGCTAAGGCGTTCGACTCAGAATCGTTTGTCCTTGTTTGGGTTCGCGTTCCAGTTCGGGCGCGGTGGATATGCACTGCTGATGATTTCTAACAAGGACGAAACAGCTGTACAGTGCTTCCATGGTTTCTTTATGGTGAGCTGAGCGATGATATCACATGGTGAAGTATTTCCTGTACATATATATATATATATAAATTTTGTTTACGCATCCAGATACTACTTCCTGCTTCTATATATACATACTTAAATTCTGGGGCATTCTGCCCTCGTTCCTAAGGTTGATTCAGCCCAACTGACAAAGAATTATCAACGAATCACAGTTGTGGTTCTTCTGTGGACTCTTCGATGAAGAGCTTCCATGCACACTCCTGATGCTACAGATTCGATTCTGATGAGACAGACATATCAATTCGGAGTGTACAAGTATGTGAATGTTTGGACAAGAGAGCACCGGGTA
>LUCM01002348.1:0-12251 GCA_008360955.1 Fasciolopsis buskii | reverse complement strand
GTGTCCATGAAAAGTTTTGTTGCAACTTAGCACATCTGACTTTCAGGAAGGCAAGTTGTGGAGCCTTGTTTCTATTTATTTGTTCCTCAATAGTCAGTTTTAAGATGCGGCTGGCCATGTCGCGATAAAATTCATCTGCAGCCGTCTGTGGGTCAGTCAGTAGAAGGAAGCTTCCCCAGTCAAGCTGGCGTACTAAAGGGGATAAATGCTGCCAGTTGAGATGGGGCGGCCGAGTTGTGTCAGTAGGATGATTAAGGACAAATTTTGCCGTGCACCACCCAGTGGTCGCTCACTGGAAACTTATCTACAAAGTAAACCAAGGTGTGGTGATCAGCATGTGTAAAGATGAGACCCAATAAACTATTATTTCTGGTGGGTGACGTTAGGTGATTTGCCCAACCCCGTGAAGTGGGTGTGAGACGAACGATGTTAGGCTCGGTGGAATCGCAGACCACGTTACGCCAGGGAGATTGGAGTCTCCAGTAATGATTTTTGATGTTGATTGGAGGAAAGCAAGGTATCCCAATGTGCCCGCTGTTTGGGGACGCCCAATTTCACTATGAGTTAGAGGGCGATAGATACGGGCAGTATGGGTAACACAGGACGACACCGTGATAGTGAGCCATACCGATTCGTGGATCAGTTTGAGTGTAGGAAGACTAGTAGACCCTGCCTTATATAGACAGGGCAATCGCCCCCACGGCGGTCGTTTCTAATGCCTCTAAAGGGTTGGTATCCCGGAAGCAAACTCACACTGCTAGGTACGTCCTTGGTAAACCAGGACTCAGTGATGAAGATTATATCTGGGTTGGAAGAAGCAGAAAAGCTTTTAAAGTGACTGAATTTATTTTGGATAGAACGGCAATTAATTGGCGCAAAAGAGAGGGCTATGTTGCTTTCGAGGTGGGGTGAATACTGGGGTTGCTAATACAGAGAGGCAGTGCGCGAAACGTCAGTCATAATGAGAATAATTGCGTAGGCAAATGGCAATAAGTCCATTTTAGTGGGCGTTAATTGTGATACAGCAGAAGAGGGCGGAGGCGAGAAAGAATGAAGGCATATAGCGTTCTTCAGTATGCTAGCATGGGGGTAACTCGAAGTACCGGGGGACAAGTGTGGAGTGAGGCCGTGGTGGAAAGAGTTTGGGTGGGAATCATGAGGTGGAAGTGGTGGTTTGGGAGGGAGGGAGGATTGAGGAATTTTCTGGCTAGATAGGTGTGGACGAAAGAGACCTTAGTGGGATGGGGTACGACCCTGGTGTTTGCCCCGGGGCGCTTGCAAGCGGAGTTTGGTAATAGTACCAATATGACGGCGGATTTATGCTCAATGGTGGCCATAGACAGCTGTTCCGGGCAATCTGATGCAATAGCGAAGACCTTTGGCAGGGAACAGCTGGTGCACTGCCAAGCCTTTTAACTCTGCAATGCGGGTCTGCGGTTTTCTTCCGGTTTGGAAATTCTCTCGACGGTAACCCTTCGGACCGCGTGAAACGAGAGACAGTTGGCGGAAAGTCAGTGCGGTTATTGCCAGGCGGTTGAGGCGCCTGGTTGACGAAGCTGACAACGGAATGAAATAGGTATGGGTTGGATTAGTTCAGTCACCCGGCTAATAACGCCGGAGTTGTTCCACCGGGAAGTAGTGTGCTACTTGCTTAGGGTATAAGCGCAGGTTTACCATCAGCAACTAGTGTTTAGGGGTCTGGGTGGGACAGGACGAGTTTCGATTGATACTAGAATGTTTACCTTCGCGAAATGAGGAGCAGCCTTTGTGGCCTACCGGGAAAGTCGTAGGAGAGGGGTTTATATGCTAACGTTTTTGGGAGGTCCGTGGCAATGGAGATGGCGATGAGCCGTCTAAGTCACACTTGCCTATGGCTGTGGTGGGGCCGCAAGGACCGATCTGGATACCAAGTTCCTAGCCATGCCGGTTAAATTGGGGGGAACTTATGTTTAGTGGGACCGTTTTGGGGTTCTCACTTGCATACACTCTGAGGGCCTCCCTTTGAGTAGGGGGTTCTGATCGAGGTAATTTTGATGGACTTGAACGGGGCAGATGTGGCTATCTCAGCTTCACCCCCCAAAAGGTACCCCGCACCCACGGGGCTAAGGAAGTGAAATAATACTGGACATGCTCTGCTTAACATTCGTTTACGCAGTCTTAAACGTTGGCAGGGGTGTTCTATCATATTGCAAGCAGAGCGGACCATGTTTTTAAACGAGTCTAGTGGATTGCGGTCAGGAACATTATAAATCACAGCATTTGATGACATTGCGTTTTGCTGTTTAATTTCCGAGGATATTGGGCCGATAGCCCAACAGACACTAGCGAGATGTTGGCGTGGTGGGTCTTCGGGCGCCTTAGTTAGGTAGATGAGAGGAAGCAGCTTTGTAAACACCGGTTCTATCAGTAAAATGTTTATGAATAGTTTGCTCTTATTAGGCCTAGAGATGGTCATTTCGACAAAGTGGGATAATGTCATAAAGGGTGCACTTGTGAGTGCAATAGTTGTGTCAAATCGTAGAAAGAAAACCGGGTGAGGGGCCTTTGAGCGATCAAATGAGGCGACGTCAAAATTGAGATTTTGTCAACATTAGTACAGTGTCAGTCAAAGGTTAGTCAAAATATAGTCCAACAGAATAACACTCCTACAATTTATCTGTACAGGAAGAGCTCTACCTTCGTCAAAAACGCTTTTGAGCAATACGTAACTAACAGAGTCTGCGAAACCGAGCTAATTCCGACGGCCTCTAAGAACAGTGGTCGGAAACCGCGAAAATGCGACGATGCGGCAGAACTATCGAGCAGCTTATGTGTCACGTTGATTTTGCGCGACAGGACATATCGACAAATGATTGGAATGGTAAACGAGAAAATGAGTAGAAAGTCCATTGGATGCAGTTAATTGTGAAATGAGATAAAGAGATCGACAGCGCTGACGGTGTACAATATGATGGCGTCTAACAGAATGCGGTGTGGAAACTATGACTTTCACGGTTAAATCTCAGGTATAAAGTTGGCAGAATTGTTGCGCGGGCATCGGGTCCAATTAATGTGTCCACAAAAATCTCTAATTGACTAAAAACAAACAGGGAGGACAACCCGCTGAGATGAATGCAGCTTGTCCGGAATAGAAGACCCTACGATTTCAGTGAATATAACCAGTGGAGTAATGCATTGTGAACTTACTGATTTTTTTAGTCTTCTGATTGGTAGGATGGCGAGAAATCAGCTGGACGCAGGAATATTCTACTTACTCGGCGACTGGCGGCTGGGTCACAATGGGCGGGATGATGATCATACAGAGACTGTCGGCCATTTTATTTGCACCCGTGATACCCCGGGTCTCCTAGCAAGTTTTGGAAAGCACGCCTGGGCCCTTTCAACAGCCGGCAGACTCAACCGTGCCAGCAAGCGGAACTTAATTTTTGTATACTAGTCCAGAGCCGAAAGCACCATAGAACTCAAGTGGAATCGAGAGAACCGTGGGCAGTGTTTTATATCATCATCATCATTATTCAGTGTTAAACAGGAAGGCAACGCTGAACGATGATTTGCATGATATATGTTTCATATGAGGACCGTTGGATGGCATGAAGGCTTAAATTATTTTTGAATTTCAAGCACGGTGTCCTTGCAGATGACCCGGATTGAGCATCTTCGGGGAAGATCTGACTGAAAAAAATTAAGGCCAAACGCTGACAGAGCCAGACGGTTTAAAATAAAGGCATCAGAATAAGTTTGTCTGGAAAGCTTTTTGGCGGCAGAGGTATGGTCGGTTATAAGAAATAACCAAAAGAGTCGAAAAGTATGAATTGCAATCGGAAAAGCAGGAAAATGCATCAGTGGCACAAACACGTATGGAAGTTGGACAGCGCTGGGCGTGATGGTGTGCCAAGCGTACAGTAGCCTTTGAAATCGTTCAAACTATTTCATGCATTCATTGGCTGGCAAGGGTTATTAATAGGTACTTTGCAGGGCTCATTATTATTTCGACTCATGTTAAGCCTGCGGATGCCGCGTTTTTGTCATAAGGGATAATTAAAATAGAGAAGTGTTAAAGCCTAGGCGTTAGATGACCTGGTAAACACGGTTGGTGCGGGAAGCAATACTTCCGTCTGCGCGTTGGAGACTCCATTTAAAAGCACGAGACTTAATGGGGCTACAGAAATTCTTTGACTTACGGAAAGTGAAACGAATTAAGGAGAAAGCAAATTAAAAATGAACCCACCGGTCGGAAGGGAGGAAAAAGACGGGGAAAGGGATATTTTGGCACCAGTGGCTCAAAGCAGTGCGGTGATAGTTGGATGGCGCCGTCGCCGTTACAGCTTGGAGATAATATTTTTAGTGGCTAAATCAGGGTATTTACATTCGGCTGATTTAGGATAAGCAATATCGATGGAAGGCTGGCGTCTTTCAACTTTGGTTGTGGCAGTAAATGAGCACGCGTGAAAGAACATTTTTCTGGGAAATTCTGTACAAGCTGGAATCTAATCATGCGATGCCCTACTATGTCTAACGTCTAGGAACCAGAGAGCGTACCGGACATACCCCGGCAGTGTAGGAATTCCCCTTTCGCAAGATCGACACTCAGATGAAGAGGGACAAACCCAATTTCGCTCAGAGCCGGAGTTCACTTTCTGTATCAACTTGTTTAACAAATATATTGTTCGGCCCATTTGGGAGTTTTCCATATCTCCAGCCCTCCATTATAATTTTCCGCGTTTTGGCAACGTTCTCGCAACTTTTGTGGTTATTCTGTTTTCTACAAGTTTACAGGCTATTGTTTTATTGTTTTCGCAGTCTGGGTTTTCGCCGAATAGGACTGCGGAAAAGACAGTATGCGTGAGCCATTTTGTGGAGGACTACGGCAGGTGTTGTGGTGCACATGCCTCAACAAAGCTTAATCGCGATTCGTGACACATCGAACGTCTTTTTCGTCTTTCGGGTGGGTGAAGTTCAACACGCAAGGAAAAAGCGAGTTATTGGTGAGTTATAACTGGAGGACTGAAAGGGGTAAAACCAAACAAAACAGAATATCTTTCACGAGAATATGCTTAATAAATGACTCTTAAAGCAAGCGAATAATGAGTTAGTGGTAGTGCATTTCTTCGAAAGAAGGTAGTAGGACTAGATAGGGAGGAGAGCAGGGAGGTGAATGGAACGGTTCATCAAATTAGGAGATATCAATTTCCGACCCAAGTTCCAATGGCATACGGGATGTGACGTAAAGGAAAGCGATAAGCTACGTTTAGGAACTCGACTGCTGACCAGACAGCACACTTTTTAGAGCTATAGACGCCGATCAAATGAATGTCCTTGGTGATGCTTCTCGAACATTTGCGGCAGCTTCATATCTGTACTGGTTCTGTATGCATCTGATGTGTTGATAGTCAGAGGATGAAATGAGCTAGGGTATGACTTTATGTGCATTCACGTTGGTTGAATCAGGTTTTTAAAAAGGTCACAATACGAATGTTATAAGGGCCCTGTCTATGGTACTGGCAGTCATAAGGATTCATCTGCCGGAACGACGTATCAGCACACCGACAACGCAATGCTTTGGTTCCACTGGATTTTGTAATTAGACTTGTTACTGAGTAAAGTTTTCGGGTCAGCTGGAGATTTGTAGATGTCAAGAATGGCTTACATAGCGATGCTGAGTCAAAAATGAACGAAAGAATACGAAAAGGATAGAGTATGAATGCCGAAGCTCCTTACACTGGGAGAATGAGGTCAGAGAGCATGAGTAAATCTGATATGTTAACCTTTGTGAGACTATATTGCGAGAAATGCAATAGCATGTTGCCCTTGCAAGTGCTAATGAGAACACACCTACTAAAAGAAAGAGGACTCAAAGGAAACAGGTAAAAAGTTGCTAAGAAATCGGGGCGAGAAAAAATTAACCTAACTTCTGAGAATTTCTGTTGGTGAATGTAATAAAGGCTTGGTCATCAGCTAGAATTCCAACCTACGTACGTGGCCCATATCCGGCGCCAGAAGAAATAAGTGTTGGTCGTCTAATGGTTTTGATCACTTGGCGTTAAACTGAAATAAGGTCGGACAAGACGGCAGTCTGCAGGGAAGACTGTTCCTTAGTTTATGACCGCCAACAATGAGAAATTACGAGTGATCCATGGCCGTGCCAAGGGGATTCTCATCAATTATTACTGGCCGCAACGTGGAAACGGGGGCAAACGGAGTCGTGTGAGACATTTGTGGGAAAGCCCATATTAGTATGGTGAAAATTAAACAGAAAGACGGTATTTAAATTGACACGACAAAACCGTAGTATTTCGAGAAAAAAAACACATCTGTTATTGTGGCTCAGGTTAAACAACAGTCAAAGTAGCTTTCTGGTAAACATTAGCTGCACATTCTCCATTGCAATTCAACCAACTTTACCCTTTTGCGTGAAGGCGATTGGAAAATATTTAAGATAGGGCCCAACCTCTAATGCTGGGTGCAAACTGTCCATAAAACCATGGTAATGGTTGTTTTAGAGACGGCGGATCGGTGGTTGGCATGTTTACTGAAGTAGAAAGTGCAGGAGTCTTGGGGCCCTAGACCCCTGTTTTACGGAGGTGGGCAGGACGTTTGTGAGGCTACATCCAGGGAGAGTATGGCATTTAATATATCATTAGAGAATTTTCATCGGCAGAGAATTTCACTAGCCACCATTTATCGAGAAATAAAGGGCCTTCGTTTAGAAATGCAAAGGAGGATTTAAATGAACCAGCCTCAAAAGGATAGACTAGTTCAATTGAGTCAGCAGATAAAGTGGTCCGCCACGACGGGGTAGTGTGCAGCCGGAATAAAAGGGGGGCCAAGGACGCTAACCGGAAATATCTTAATTATCTCAGTGATAATAGTACAGGACCGGCACAAACACCCGTTACTGGTGAGGAGTCGAAAGCGATAAACAAGGTAAAATGATGACCGTGATTTCTTATTCCATGCGCCTTAATTCTATCTATAAGTGGGGAGCAAGAAACACGGTGAATTTATTTGGAATGTCCGGAAGATTGCGACCATCGACCGATGAATGTCAGCATTCTGTACAACTAGTTCCAGGAAATCAAGCTGGCAAGTGATGCAAGATCGCCCTTCAGGAGGCCGTGTTCGAAAGGGTTGACAAGATTGTGGTCAGCTAAGTAGTTGTTCTTAAGCTAGCTTCTCCATAAGTCTGGGTGGAACCGGATTGTAGTTAATAGACCAATGGTTCCCAGGGTCACGCACAGAACATTTTTTGGGGCATGAAAAATGGATATCTTTCACTGTGACAAAAAAGTGGTTGGGAACGTGGAGGGAACATATGTGAAGGAAAAACAGGACGATCAGGGCCAGCGCTGCAAAACATGATTGATGGGTTACAACCAGGTGCAGGCTTGTGGGATGGCTTGGCATAGCTCGTCATTGTCATTCCGCCAGCGTTGTCGAGTGGGATGGAAAATAACCCATCCGAGATCAGCATTGGATGGATTGTGTGGTGTGGCCTATTGTCGGTGATGAAAGCAGGAGAGGAGTGTGCAATGAATGGTTCAGCATTGTCACGGAGGACTCTATGCTCAAAACGCTGAAATGATGGAATTTAAAATAGCCAAAATTTTGGAAGGCAAAGGGGCTTTCAAACCGTGGTAAATCCTTTGAGCTGGGTTAGGCAATCGAAGTGCTGATAATTTTTGCATTCTGAGCCTCAGTTCTGATGAAACAACAATTTCTTGTTGCAAGCAGCTGGATTGCGATAAAACGCGATACTCCCATCTTCATTAAGAACTTCTGGACTATTAAACATTCAACTGTAGCTGACAAACCTCAGCAGCATTTTCCGGGTTCGAGTAGACTGATGGACAACTGTAAGTTGAACTTCATCCTAAAGATCTTTTGCTGCATTCTTCAGCCCAGGTGATAAAAAGCTGAACTAGCAAAGGATTCACAGAACTTCGGGGATTTTGCCCTATCGAGGCAACATATAGGAAGGTAGGTATTGCTGGAAGTGGTCGTCACGAAAAAGAAGGCATTAGGCGGACAATTTATGGCCACTCCCGTGGACTTATGATAACAATAATAATGATGTATATTTCTCTATTTGCGAGAGGCATGCGCAAAGCAAGATCAATTTGTTACATAGATGATGCACAGGAAATGCGAACAATATAAATTGAAGACAGAAGGGGTGAGAGCGACCTTAATGTAATTTGAAAGGTTTGTTTGTTTTTGTATTTTTCTCGACATACGAGTCATGCACAAGGCGAGATCAAAATTTGGCCAAGAAGGCACACTGCAGACACGAAAAACGGAAACCAAACATGCAATGCAATGTGGTTTCGCCCATAAGATCATAACAGGCAATGTGATTTCTCGAGCACAAAGCTTTAAATTAAAGCTAGATAATGGTCCGCAAAGACTTTTCTGTAGCTGATTACCAGTCCTGCATCGCGAGGGGCATTGTGTTTGAATGCAGCGTATCGCGTGCGCAAAATATGGCTGGAGGGCAAGGGTTGTCACCGCTTGTTGGTTGGGATACTCGGTAATCAAGAGAGTTAGATGGTAGAGATGAGTATCAATATGGATGTGATAACGGAGTAGAGACGAGCGAAAACCAGACTGGATATCAAAAAGGCAGTATAAAACTAGAAAAGTCTGAAAGCACAGTCCGTTAATCAAGGAAAGTTGCGACAATCGATAGGAATTGTGCGGTCGCAATACTAATACATGAGATTTGTTTCGTCTAGAGATGAAGATGGCATTGGAAAAGAAGGAGAACTGGAGTCAAATGAGGCAACGTCCCGTGGACTCGTGTAAAGAACTTTTACCAGGAGCATCAGTTTATTGCCAAATTCCACGGACCAGAATAGAAGTTGATGAAAAATGACAGTCCTCAGCTGTTTTCGGATATCAATATGCATGGTGAACGTCAGTTCATATCGGATGCCAATACAAACAATATCCGTCGTGAGTCCGTTTTGTATGGATTCGGCAGAAGAAATTTGGGAAGGAGCAAGAGGAAGCCAATGCAAAGTGGTGCACGTAAACCTATGGGCTAAGGTGCTGTTTACCACATTAGTGCCAATGGGTGGGGCTGACCGAGTGTTGGCCAACCAACCTGGAAAACACCGTTTGAGGGTGAACGCAGGAGGTGTAATCCGCCAATCTAGTTGCACCCGCACATCGCTGCAGCCCAGCTGCCCGCCCGATGTGCGCCGGCCAAAGCGGTGAATATGACCGCGCCCCGCACTATTGTGGCAACGCCGGCGTACTCGTGGTGTGGTGGAAGGAATTTGAGCACGGTATAGTAAGGAATACACCGTCTTTCCAGGATCGGATAATCGCCAGAGCATGGGGTAATTGTTTCTATCCAAAGATGACTATGAGGCCTGGAAGAGAGAAAAAAGACGGACGGCAGTCTGGCCTAGCTGCCAGCTGCAGCTTAAGAAGCGATCAACCTCACGAGCAGCTCAGAGAAGAAACTTACTAGAACGCATATTGCAATCAGGATATATGAATGGTGGCTGAGCAATCCGGGTTTTCTTTTGTATATTTTTTTAATAGATGGGCTGGCTAATCTAGTGTGTGGATTGTCTGCGCTATGAGTAAACAGAATGAACCGGTATTTGGTGGGATCGTCCACACTGTGAGTAAGGAGAATGAGCCGGTATTTAATAGGACGGACAGGGAATAACTGCTGCTGATGTTAATAACGATTAAACTACAAAGACAGATGCACCATGGAATGACTAAATTCCACTTGGAAATCAGGGATTATATTTCACTCTGGGAGGCCATGCCTTTCGAAGCAAGAAATGGTCACTATGGGATGGAAGATACCACATAGGACTCTATATTCGTGGCGATAGCTTGAGGTCTGAATTGGCCAAAATGGACAGATGTCGGTGAGGCATGAGAAAGAAAGAATCCAAGACGTTGCCTTATTTCGTCTGGAGGGTATCGTTTGGGTTCGTCAGAAACAAGTTGATTTCTACGGGTCAGTCGTTTGCATGAAGAGATGAGTCAGTAAGAAGTAAGAGTGAGGGTGATAGCTTTGCGATCTAAGCATTGTGGATACCATGAGTAAAAACTGGATACAGCATATTGTGAGAACTTTTTGGTGTGGTTGCATGATTAGTTCACTTCTCAGCGTGCTTTCCCGGGAAAAATTTTACATCAGGTTTTTGGGAACGGTAAGGGTGGTTATTTAATTATAGGCGTATGGGGGTAAATTACAATTATCTTGCGGTTGGAGAGGAGAACAGAGGGGTACCGGAATGCTTCCGTAAGAAGAGCTATATTGGAACTGCTTTAGTTTTCAGGGTAATTGCATGCGTCCTGTCTGGATTGAGGGCTCCGGTATTTCAACGTGAGGCCACCTGTTGTCGGGGATGGAATCAAACAGTTGTTGGTGGAGAACGGTGTCCGTGTAGAGCTGCTTTAACCAGGCCAGGCAACCACCTCATATACGATTTGTCTTATTGTTGTGGTAGCTCGTCAAATGAAAAAGATGTAGGACCGTAAGTTGATGACTGGGCTTCTATTACCAAGATGGCACCATAAGCTTTTGGCCACCAGCTCCCTTAGCTCACTTATTTTAGGAGTTTGAAAGCAGAAGTTTAGGGAAATATATAGAATTGAACAGAACGTTTTCGAAGGGTATGTTTTGCACCAGCCAAATGGTTTTCTGGTTCTTCAGGGGTTCCATGAGTGCGTAGGTGTGGTGAAAATAGATCTGGTCGAGTTAAATGTACCTGAAGGTCGAGAAATGTCCCATTTAGGGTTTTGCAGATAAAAATGCAAGGCATTGGAAGACGTTCCGAAATTAGTGAGCGAGAACTGAAATGGTTCCGGTAAGGAGGATTTGGCATTGGCTCGGGTGGAACAACGTTAGATGTTCCACTGGTGACATTGCCAGTGCAGAAGTATGAATTTATAGGAATAATAATGAATATAAGAACTTCATATTTCCAGAATAATGCTCAGATAGAGCAGTGCATATGATCACGACACAGTGGCAAGAAGAAGAAAACATAGCTTAAAAGTCCAACGGGTGAAGAGAGAGGATAAGATAAAAACTAATAGAACTTGAGGGGCCACATATGGCCAGAAATCGTCAACGTAACTGAATGATGCATGGGAAAATCCCATCAATTCCAGCCAACCAGATTTGACGCAAATGTTGCAAACCGCCATATAGACATCAAATTGAGTGTCAATGACGAAGAAGGAATTTTCTATGCAATAACGCCGACGAAAATTGAAAACGGTTTCTAAGTTGATCTGACTCGGTCAATAAGGTTAAACAAAAAAGGAGACAAAAAGTTCCGATATGATATTGGAAAACTTATCCTTTCCACGTCAGAAATTTTGCTTATGGCCTGTCGAGTTAAACACTGAGTAGGCACTCACAGAATATTAACCCAAAAGTTGATGTGCCGGATGAATATTAGCTTTTTTCAGGCGGGAGTTGTAAAATGGAAATGTAATATGCGATAGAAAGAAAAATTGGATGCACCTGAGGTACGATGTTATTATTTTTGACTACTTAGTGCTTCAACAAGAATCAGCAGTGCAGGAGTTAGTAGAAACATGTATCTACTAGCTGATGGAGAATAACTTGGACCTGAGTCATCGTTTGGTAAGGAAAAATGTTGCCAAGTTGACAAAAATCGTTCGCCAATCGGAATGGAATCTAAATCTAAACCCAAAATGAAAGTATAAAGCAGAGAAGTGCTCTGATTGTATACCTGCTGTGAAAGCGCTGATCCCTCGACACCACCTCCTTTGGTCGCAACCGATACCGGTAGACCTAGATGAAACTCAGTCCCCTTCACTCTTCCAAACACCCCCCAAACATGTTCACCTTAATCTACCAAATCTGGTACCCCAAGATAAAAGCACTGACAGTGTACCCACGCAGATGACTGCCGTCTCAATTATGCCTTCTCAGGCTAATATTAACCGCTTGGCATATACCCTTTCTCGTTCTTCCGTCAAACAACAGCATGGCATTCAGCCAAAATCAGTTGAATTCCACAGGAAGCGCATACTAGTAACCTATTCAACTGGCTACAAAACCCCGCACTTCATTAGCCATCGTGTTAATTCCGTAGGTCAGTCTGTCTATACACCTCGACTGTCTGGCACTCTCGGCACACTCAACTCGAGCAAGCCATCCCTGCATGAGCCCTGCCAAACCGGAAGGTCCACAAACTCACTAAGGCCTACTAACCGCCGCTTGCAATCGCGAGTGCATTGTCCCA
>LUCM01002345.1:4315-124966 GCA_008360955.1 Fasciolopsis buskii | reverse complement strand
GATCTGGCGATTTCCGTATGGATGGTTAGGGACCTATGACGGAGAGGGTATGGACTGGCAGAGGAGAATATAGGTGGGTCGGTGGAGAAGGAGCGCCTATTCACCAGGTTATGCAGAAAAACCAGGTTAATTTTCAGTCGCCGTAGCCAAAGTGGCTCAAGTTTGAGGGCTAGACAGCGTTCCTTGTAATTCAGAGTCGTCGACCAACCTATCAATTGCTTAGTGAAGCGTCTCTGAATACTTTCAATGGAGATCCTATCCGACTTTGACATACTGGAGTATATCAAAGTGCCATACTCAAGGAGTGGTCGAACGTGTGTTTTATAAATGCTGAGGATGCTGTCGGATAGTTTCATTGTGCGAAAAATCAGACTTACATTTCTCCTAGCTTTAGCCGACTGAATAACTACATGCTCTGAGAAATTAAGAGAGGCTGAATAGTTGAGACCAAGGTCACGGATTGTGGGTTTACATGCAATAGGAGATCCATGTAGCAAAATTGAGTCTTTAGGTAGTGTACACCTATATGTGAGTATTTCGCTCTTATCGGCAGAGAAGCTCATCATCCAGGAGGTACACCAGTCGTGTAAAGCAGACAAATCGGCACAAATGTCTCTAACCGCAATACTAACTTCATTCGATTTGAGAGGGTAAACTATTTTTATGTCGTGAGCAAACAGGAAAGGGACGCCGTGAGATATTGAATCTAGTGCATCAATAATGTACATAAGGAATAGCAGGGGACCAAGTACGCTGCCCTGTATGACGCCACTAGTAACAGGTCTGGGATTGGAGAGCGAGAACAGATTTAGAAGGCGCAGTAGAAGATCTGAACCAGCAGTGCGAAATAGGACTGGTGGGACGCCATCAGAGCCCTGCCTGTGGGATGGACTGCAATATTTCATCACTGTCATGATGCCAGCAACGTCGAATGAAACGAGGGACAATCTGACCGAAATCAACATGGGGTGGATTTCAGAATGTGGCCGATTGTCAATAATGGGCGTAGAAGGGAAAAACGGAATGAATGCTTCCGCGATGTCTACAGGGGACTCCATGCGTAAGCTATTGAATATGAAATTTGGAATAGCTGGTGATTTCGGCTGTAAGAGACCTTTGGACATATGGGAAGTCTTCCGAACTGGGTTGGGCGACCCAAGAGGTACCATTTATCGTCCTTTTAACCTTAGTTCGGAATCCATAAGAGCAGCTTGTTGCGGGCACTTAGGTTGTATCAAAAGCGAGAAGTCTCATGCTTAGTTAAAGATTTTCTGGGCGTTCAAAACTTCGTCTGGAGCTGAAAATCTTTAATAGGCTTCCTTGGTTTATGCTGAGTGATCGGAGTGGACAGACGAATAATAGTAAAAAGAAATTTTGCGTAAAGGTCCTCTGCCGCACTCTGCGGGTCAAACGATATAAAGAAGCTGGACCAATCATGGGTTAGCAAGGCCAACCGGGTCGACATATAGGATGAAACAATGTGGCGGGTGCATATGAGTGGGTAAGGTTTGTTACGGAGCGGGAAGCTACACGTGAACATCTTGTGGTCACTCCCAGGGAAGGGTTTTAGCAATGAAACCTCAACATTAGGAGTGCTATGCATAAAAACCAGGTCTAAGATATTATGGAACCTTGTGGGCGTGGTCAAATGCCGAGCCCATATTCCAGTTTGCGTTCCAAAAGCAAAGTTGAGTAGGGTAGGTGGGGCGGATAAAAAGAACCAACAAATTTTAGGGGCATTGAAGTCACCTGCAGTTATCTTACGGTTGGATGGAAGACCAGAAAGGCAAACGAACGCTCGGGTGGGACGAGAAATATCATAACTATTTGAGTTTGGTGGCCGGTATACACATCCTATGTGGATTAGGAGCTCGTGTAGCTGTGCCATAAGCCAAATGCTGTGAGGGATGGAATCAAGAAATGGGTGATGGAGAACGGAAGCTTTGCGTGGCTGCTTCACGTAGGCTAAGCAGCCGCCTCTACGATTTGATCTATTGGTTTAGAAGGGCGTATAACCTGCCAATGGAAAAGGCGGAGTGGAGCTGCAGTCTATTAGCCAAGTCTCTGTTATCAAGATAATATCGTAAGAGTTTGTAGCTGCTAACAATCTTAGCTCCTCTGCTTTGTGAATCAGTGAGCGGGAGTTCTGGAGGAGCAGGAAAAATTCACTGGAACATTTAAGTCCATGTGATATCCAAAAAGTGAGTTCGTTGGGGGTCAAATAATAAACAGACATGTTAGGGGTGCGGATAGTGCACAGCAGTGACAAGGGAGTAAATTAAATAGAGTTAGGTATACTGGCCGGCGAGGGACTTTCTTTGTTAAAGGAGTTGTGGACTGAGGACAAAGATGATAGAAGATGCTTGGGGATTAATGAGCAGGTTGTCAGAGAATGCCGGTGTGGGTTCGTGGCAGTAGTGCGGTGAGACAATGTCTGGCGACCGAAATGTGACCTTGTTACAGCGGAACTGGCAATCTAGGGGATGGTGTAGAGGGACTTTGCTCCAAACTCCAAACAGGCCTCCCAAAAGGAATTATTTTGAGCGACCAAACTGTAAGCTCGCCAAAACCCAGGTAGACTCTGAAGACCGGGTATTTCTCACTACTTCTGCGGATTCATCGTCTGAATCCACCTCTGAAAGCGATACTCGACCGAAGAAACAAAAAGCAAGATCTGTTATATTTAGGCCAGCCCAACTTAAGTGCAGCACAAGCAACATTGCTTGAACGCAAAACCACCCCTAGCAGGTCCTCAGCCATTGAAACCTCAGACGTCATTTGCAACAGCATTTACTTAGGCGAGCTACAAAATATTGCAAATGCATTCAATGATTTATTTGCATCTGCTCTGGCGGAAAAACAATCCTGCCCCCTCCCGGCCTCGCTTGTCTAAAGATTAATATTCAACAATCTCATTCCTTCTTTTTCATACTTCATTTATTTTATTAATGAAACAACAATTTATGTTAATTTTCAGGACGTAGGCTGAGGCCAGCGGTGGTCTGTTAAGTGGAGAAGTTGGCCGGCGGTGGGAGGATTCGAACTCGCCACCCTCAGTTTCAAACCTCACGGCCTTATCCGTTCGGCCACCGCCGGAGAAAGTAACCCTGCTTTCGGTAAAATCAAAATTCACGGCCTTTTTCGACGTGACTCAACAACTCCGGCTCCCTTTTGGCTTGGTGGGGCCAACAATTGAATCTTGTTGGCAAATACTTTTAACTTGCCTGTTTATCGCCTTCTTGCCAAAGATGAAAAGCTTTGTGATTATCCCCGTTCACGGAAAGAGCAAAATCTGTGTCTCTACCAACTACTGTCCAATCAACCACACCCTGTAGTCTGGGACGGCTGCTATTGTGGTTGTACATTAACGGCTTCTTCGAGGACACTTCGCTTTGCTTTGCTTACATTTTTCGACCTAAAACCTTTGATGCAACTGTTGTGACTATATTACAAGACTCAGCGTCAAATAATTTATGGGCAAGCAACCGAATGATGGACTTCCCCACTGGAAAGAACATAACCATGAGGTGCAAACGCATTGCACTTCAAAATAGACTCAAAATTTGTAGCTAAAGTATCCCATTAACTGTGAGGTCCGTGACCACAGCGTAAATAATTTTTACATCTTAATTTTAAATTTTTCACATAGGTATCGAAAGCAAACAGATCATTGGACCGTCACACAGAATCCCAAAGTTGAAAGAAAGCAAATTACCTCTTTTTAGAACCCATGTCAGACCCATTCTAAATGATTGCTCCCTGGTAGTTCTAACGTCAGGCAGTGCAACAGAATGGCTACAGTAAACCTGCCTACCTTTATCATGCAGTTCACCAGCTTCTCATCAAACATGAGTCACAGTGAATGCTTCGAGTCACTGACTTTAGAATATCTGTAGCCCCGACGCACAAAAGCAAATCTGTTGCGGTTATTATTACTAATGACTCCCGCATCTGTACACCCACATCCACACAATTTTCGGAATACAGAGTTCATTATTAATGTTGTAGTTTCTACGGTATCCTTCAGAGCCCAGGTCTTTATTGTTAAGTATACGTCAAAAAGGAACAAACTTATTTAACAGTCGCGCATTTAATCAACATCATATGTCGCACTTAAAAAAATGCGTGGACTGGTTGCCGCAACACTTCTCATTCATTTGCATCAGCCATATTTACCTAAGGACGGAGTGTGCGAAGCTGAATTGAGGTTTTGAAAACACCTCCATAGCATCGTATTATTCATCGTCAAAAAAATAAATCTCATTACTCGTATTCCGTGCAACTCTATCGCTCACCCCTGACTTCCTAGTCTTACCCAGCATACCTCCCATTTAGGTAAAGAATTGCCGTTTCACAGTCTTAAAATCTTCGACAAAACTTGTGTTAAAACTTGCCGTCCATTTCCAAGAGCTCGCAGCACTGTCAAAATGGGGTAATAGATGCTTTGCCATAGCCCACCTAATCACGATTATTTTCCTTTTTCGTTTCCATTTCCTATAATATTTTACCGCTCGATCGAAAACGGATAGACTACTTGGATTCTTTCCTGCACATCCCTCATCGACATCGCCCTGTCCACGTTCGACACTCCGGACCTCTTATCCCGCTCGTCACCAAAGCGTGCTGAATGCTTTTTCGTGGATTTCCTTGCTGCATTTATTTTTTATTTTCCAAAAATGTATTGTACCTAACCAACTTCGTCCCTCACTCCCAACTTCAAACTGAGATCTGTGGTTGAACAACACGACCTCCCACTCCACATTTATAACAACGTCACCAAAACAGTATGGTACCCTGCCCACCAACTGGCATCTCGCGTATTCACTTCCACTATCTTCATTGGTTACTGATCGTCACTACCCCGCAATACGGATGACGTTCGCTCGGTGGGTTCATCTTGAAACTAAGCGACCCTCCTCAGACAAAGCCAGCTCTATAACTCGAATTTTTTCTCTCCCACCCGTACTCGAAGTCTCCCTGCAGTTCACCGTTAATTATCCTGTTTTTTCTTTCGTTATCTTGAAACCCTGTGAGCTTTGCCTCACATTTTGTTCTCCCTTTGCCGATCGACCTAATCTACCACGTATCAATTTCTTCAATATTTAGCGGGGTGCTGACTGCTTGATCTCCATTTTCGAATCTATAAACCACGATTTCTTCAGTGCGAATGTGATCGATCCCAGTTGCGCCTCTCTCTCCCACCTCCTTCCGAAATTATGCCCGCTGCCGTTGTACATTGAGTGTTTCCCCAAATAATGGCTCAGTCTCCTTCGGCTTACAGTCCGTAGACCAATTGCCCGCTGCATCAACCTGCCCGCCTATCGATACACACTCGAATGACCAGATTTGCTAACGGTACTGGCCAAAAACTCGACATTTTTGCGCTGTAGTATATATATTCATATTCTGAGTAGCTCCTACAAATGATTGTTTCCTAATCTGTAGCTGGAATCAAGATCAAACCGCTGTACGTTCCATTTTTCCCCAGACCGTTCGATTCCGCTTGGATATTTTCAATTCCTTAATGTCCTGGCCACCGCGGTTTAGACATTCCTGGGGCTGTCCACTCCCGAAGACCCAATGTGTGGTTCTTCCAACCCACATCACATGCACTCCCTCCCCGTTCTCTGTACACCGGTTTTATCACAATAGTGCGGGGTCCACGCTTTTGTCGGCGCACTTCGGGCGTGAAACTCGGTTACAGAGGTGTGCGGATGCATTTGGGTGGGCGGGTCTTACCTCCTGTATTCAACTCTCGCACGTATTCTTCACATTGGGCGGCACGCACCTGGCGAACCCCATCAAATAGCACTGTCGTGGTTAGCTGACTCTGCATGCAACGTTCCAGTAGGCCAATTGTGCCGGCCACCGCTTGCTTTTAAGATTCCTTTTGATCCAAACACTGCAAAACTAACACAGATAAAAAATTATTAGCATCTGACGAGCTCCTGATTTGCGCATACCTCGCCATTATTTTCCTCAAGGCTGAGGCCCGTCAACTCTCATGGAACTTTCTTGTAATCTCCCAATCTGACGATAAACCACTGCTTCTTGGAATTGTTCTTCACAAGAGTGCAATTGACACTGCCCCAGTTGTGTCCGGTTCGCCACCAGCTGGCGACCAGATTCCTCTACTTCTCCCGGCTCCAAAGCTTACTTTGAACCCAACTAAAATTTAAGAAATCAAAATTGCCCTCAACGAACTTGATAAAATTTAATAAATCGGTAAGATTAAGAGATTTATATACAGTGTCGCCGTTCCTACCTGTAACAACCAACTACACCCAAACATTCACCCTTTCACTACACCTTTCACCAAATATACATCACTCATAAATCTGCCTCTCGAATTTTTTCCTTGTTTACGTTTTATTTTCCTCAGACGTTGTCTACTCTGTCGTGTTCGAATCGTGTCCTATCTCCATCAGTCTGGAATCTAACCATATCTACGTATGGCGTTGGCCACCTTTCCGTCTGCTGCTCGTGTGGGTCTAAGAATGTGCGCACCAAATCAAAACTTCACTGGCGCGAAGTCCTTCCAAACATAAATCTCCCGCGCGATTATTCTTTGTCATATGTGCCATCTTGGACTAAATATGATCGAACATTGATTACTCCTTGTTATTTTATGGGTCCCCCGCTCCTCGCACATAAGCGTTTTTTGGCTTTATTCTTCAATGTTTTCGCACAATGCCCGTGCCCTGGCCCTCTCCGGGAAAAAACCATTATTGATTTTTACTGAAATGTTATAGACTGTCAAGGATTTGAGAGGATCTCGTTTCGAGAGTGTTTGCGTGAAGGACCCGACTCCATAACTGAGGGGAGTGAAAGGCAGCTGATAAGGCGCCGCACTCAGATGTCGGCAAGGTTGCACTTTTCAGTGAACGAATGGTAAATGCATGTAAGCATTTGATCGGAGATGCCATTTGAGAGCTTACTGCAAAGGATGCTAAGAGAGAATAACATAGCAAGTGCGATGAGTCAAGTTGCTGTCTGTGTTCTAGAGATGCGCGTTACGTTTAGCACCACAAGCGCATTTGGAACGGCAAACGAATAGTCAATCAACCCCAGAATTAAGATTTTCTTCTCTACCGTCCTACTGCATCGAAAATTGATTCTCCGGAATGTATGAGATAGAACGAAGAGTAGCATACACCCAGGTCTGGACGCCACTCTACGTTCAATCCATTGGAAAGACTTTAGGCTTTCGTTTTGCCCACTGAGTCACGTCTCTCATATCGCAACTAAACTGAATTGCCCGGAAAACATGAGAGGCGCTCTTCAGATAATGCTCATCGGGGATATTTATCAATCCGCAGATAGAATTAGTCAGGCTACACTGCGTACAGGCATGGGGGACACTACTTGTAAAGGGTGATTGCCTCAAGAGCGTTCAGTGAGTAGCTACTAGAATGATTGAGGGACAGAGGAGTGCATTGCATGCCAGAGAGTTGACTCACCTAAATCTGTACTCGGTGGAACGGCGCAGATTTAGGGGTAATATGACCGAAGCTTTTAGGGTAATAGAAAGAACGACGGTGGTAGACCTGACGACATGTTCAGACAAGCTACCGAGGACGTCACGGGCAGCTATGGCGCGAAAACTGGTGGAATGTGCACGCAAACGTTTTCTGCAACAGGGTGCCTGGGGCTTGGGACAAGCTCTTATCAAAATAGTAAGTGCCGGATGTGCCAATGCGCCTAAAGGCTTCAACAGATGGGCTGAGACAAGGATAATTCCCGGCATTAGAAAGCTAGCACGCAGGGCGCTGCAAAGCATATCGAGTGTTGATGTCACAAAATAATAAAACACAAATACAGTCGATGTTTTGTCACCTCAGGGGCGAGAAGAGTTCTCTAGTCCTTTCTCAATTCAGCGGATGCTGGTCTTCTGCTGTAAATCAAGTTGAAAATGGAAACCAAAACTGATAGTGGAAAATGTGCAAACCGTCGAAGTAATTTTGGACGCTTGACTGATTGTTGAAGTCTCAAGACTGCTGTGCAACTGAACTGAAGTAGACCGAACTGATCGGCCATATTTGCCTCCGTCAGGGTGGGACTTAATATTCTGTTTCTTGCCCCTTCAAACAAAACCCAATGAACCACCCCTGAAAGAAGCAGGTACCCAATCGCTGTAAATAAAATTGAAAGAGCCATGGACAGCTAAATTTTGCCAGCCAAAGTTTGTCCCATGAAATTTGATCTGGAATGACTCAAAATGAGCTGAACTACACAGTGGTTTGGGCATTTGAGGTACATGGGATATGAGCAGAGGTCGAAGGCGCTTGGCTTGTAATCCCTGGGAAGATAAAAGGAAAGAGGTGACCTAATACAGGCCTTCAGGATCATTCAGGGCCTGGCCGAGATACGGGGTCATCGAGGAGCCTTATTCCCGGTAAGGGGGAACTAAATACCAAGAGGGAACGGGAAAAAGACTGCGAGTGCATGTAACCACCGGGTTCAAAAAGAAATCCTTTGCCATACGAGTGGTGAACAGCTGGAACAAGCTACCGGAGGAGGTGGTAGAGCGGTATCAGTGCGCAAATTAAAGGTGAGGCTAGACAATATATGGCTAGCTGTCTTTGGAGAGGGTTGTGTGTGAATTGTGGAGCGGAGGAGATGGTCGAGAGGAAAGCATCTCATTGAATTTTCCTCCTTGAAGGAACTGAAGAGAGCTTCTACTCTCCTGTTTTCGAATCATCTTCATGTCCAAGGGGCTCTAAGCGCAAGAACCTGGACGATCAGGCATCTCGCCTTATAGTCCTGTAATCTAACTGGAACTGGAACTGGAACTAGAACTGCTCCGGGCTGCAAAGGGGACGCCTCCAGGACAGCTGGTCGCTTGAGCTCCGTGGTGATGGCCGATGTTCACAAGAGGTTTGCGGAAGTTTCAGTTATTGAAGAATATGGTGTCTTATCCCAATCTTTTTTAGGTTACAGAGGGAACTAATGGAGCTTTTGGTAAGTGTCTCTGACAGACACGGTATAGGATAATGTGCATACTACTATTTCATTATATAAGTTTTTGAAATAACGTCTTTTGGTCTCAAGGACTTGCGCCAAAAAGATTCATTTTCAGACAGGAAGTGGTTGTGTTTATGTTTTGCCTGAATTTCGATGTTCAAGACGTGTACGACGCATACATCCATTGCTGATTGTCGTCGTGTTTATGGCGACCGGAAAACCGATAGAGGCCGGGTGTTTCAGATGTTATATCTTAGTTTATTGCCTGTTAGTGCTCAGTCAGGGTTGCAGGCAACAACGAGGCGTACGATTTTTCAAACTATGGCTTCTGAAACCTGCGGAAACCAGCACATGCAACTATACCGAGTTGTCGTAATAAGTATCCTAACTCTGTAACCGCCTGCTACCCTCAGGTTCAGGTGGAAAACAGCTGTAATCGATGTCTCTTTCTAAGTTCGTCGGTCTTTCATTTAATTTCGAGTATATATCTTGTGCGGTTCCGTCCGACCTTCACAGGATAAGTTTTGGCTCCCGCCATTCGAATTTCCAGGACTCTTTCGATGGCATGCACTCCGGTTGGGCACCTGCCTCTTTCAGGTCTATTTCAGCGGATCTTGTTTGAGGGACCAAGAAAAAATGCCTTATCTAACCCTGACTGAGGCAGATATGACCGGTTGCAAACGTTCGCCATTCAAATCAAGGATGTAGAAAGAACGGTCAAAAGCCTACCGACACTTTACTCTTCATTGTCTCACTACAAAACGCACCGTATCCAAGTTGCTATCCAACCCTTTTTAGGTGGAACCGCGTTCTGCATCGTTACGGTCCCATTTGTTTAAGACCGCGTTACAAAAGAAGTGCGACCCAACCAACGTTCTAGATCGAGCTCTTGGAAGCTCCCTCTCATAGCCACGTGTAGGAGAATCAAATTGCCACTGAAAAACCGTCTGGGCCAAAACCTGAGAGGCTGGTCTCCATTAAGTTCCCTCCATATCTCCTCTTCGGCGAGTTGAAATCTAAGTCGCAGTTGCCGATCGTATTACTTTTTACCCTGCCCCTCATCCTTCGTGGCTTATCGCCGCACCGTTTTAAGGCAAGCGGCGTTCATTTTGAAAAAGGGAGACCAAGCCCACACAATGTTCCATTTGAGGCCTTACTATGGCTTTGTACAAGGGTAAGAACACCTCTGACTTACGGCAGGACAAGGCTGACTTCAGTTTAGAGTTAACCTCTGGCCTTTTGGCTGCCGGGGCAAACTGGTCCGTCTATCTATAATCTGACTTGATGATTATCCCTGGGTCCTTCACCTTGCGCTTGCAGTAAGCAGTCCTTGAACATGTCCTACTGCAAGGCTTTTGCTGCTTCGAGATAACAAACGACTTTTACTCGTATGGGTGCAACCCCCGCTTTTCAGCTCAATCTAGGACAACCCCTGTATTGCTGCTGAAGTCTCTGCCCGTAGACCCTACCACCTCGACATCTTTAGTAATCTCCTGGTCCTCCCGGTCGAGGTTTAATCTGAGTCAGCAGCTCAGTCAGAAAAAAGAATAGAAGAATAATTGATCCAAGTAGATGGGCTCCCACTGGGCTATTCCCCGCTGCCTTGCGGTCAGGTTCTTGTCAGAACCAAAGGCTTTGGTTGAGAACCCTAATCGTTCTTCTGCTTAGTGGCTGGATTCCCTAGCAGTACCCGTCGATCAATCCCCAGGAGTTATACGCCTACAATTAATTCTATACTGCACCGGTCGTCGCGCAGGATAATCAAGGCCATATTGCGGTAAGCTACCGTTGGCGCGGTTCTGTCCAGAAATGTGGATCGTACTGGACCGTGCACATCGAGTCGGACCATGCATTAGTTTTAATGCGGTTTTTGCTGCAGCCCAGCGGTCATCAACGCAGGCCACAAACCCGAATGGCCGTGGAACGTGTCTGATTCTGCTTTTCGCGCCAGCTACGAACAGGCACTAAGAACTCCGACAAGCAACAATGTAGACGAGCAGTGGGGTCAAATTAAGCAGGCTATGCATTTGGCGATAGATTTCTCCTGTGGTCCTAGATCTAGCGTTCATTAATGACACTGGATGTTGCAAGGGTCGCCGGGTCTAATGGAGCAAAACGCCAGCTGCCTAACTGCAAGGAAATGAATAAGATGCGTCGACAGTTGCAGCGTCAGTTGACCATAAGCCTTAGGAATGACCGCGAAAATCCGTGGGTTAAGGTAGCCGAGGAGATGGAGGAAGCGGCCGCTTCAGGTAACAGTTAAAGACTGTTTAACCTTATATGCGACAGCGGTGGGCGGCGAACTTCGGTTAGTGAAGTCGTGTGCGATAGGACTGGAGAGCTCATCCATGGTAAACAGGAAAGACTGGACCGTTGGGCAGAGCACTTCAAGGATCAGTTTAGCTGGCCACACGCCAACTTATTTAGTCCGACGCCTGCAACTGCAAATCCTTGAGAGGTGTTGCTTGATCCCCCAACGGAAGTAGAAGTGCAGTCGAATATTCGGCTTCTGAAGAGAAGAAAAGCAGCCGGTCCCGACGATCTTTCCAAGTTGCTTGGGGAAGCTTTGGTAAGAACACTTACCTCCTTGCTTCATGATATTTAGAACGAGGAGCGTATTCCGTTATCGTGGGGTGAGTCACTGATTTTGCCCATCTTCAAGAAGGGTACACCGAGTGACTGCAGCAATCTTCGTGGGATTAGTTTAATTCCGATAGTTACTAGGGTGTTAGCTTCGATAATGCTGCGCCGTTTGACACCGATTCACGAGAGTAACATCCGCGAACAACAGGCCGGATTTCGGCCAGGTCGAGGTTGCATCGACCAGATATTCACTCTTCGACGGATACTCGAAACGCGACACACGCACCGCCGCCCTACGATCGTAGTCTTCCTCGACTTGAAAGGTGCTTTCGACTCCGTGGATCGACCAGCACTATTCAGTGCTCTCCATCGGAAGGGTATGCCAACGAAGTTTGTGAACCTGTTGCGAGCATTGTACTCGCATACCTACGGTCGCATGAGGGTATACGGTGAACTGTCACGTTCATTCGAAACGACTAGCGGCGTTCGACAAGATTGCCCCATCTCACCATTCCTGTTCAACTTTGTCATGGACGAGGTGATGGAAGATGCCGCAGGAGGCCTCCGGGATTTAGGAATTGAACTGGGAAATGGAGGGAAGCTATGTGACGTAGACTACGCAGATGACGTTGTGTCTTTTCGAGTATGCGGACCGTACACAACGGGCACTAGATAGACTCTCAAGGTCGGTTGGTCGGTTTGGCATGTGCTTTGCACCTTGAAAGTGCAAAGTGTTGTTTCAGGACTGGACGACGGCACTGCTGAACTTGGTGCTGAGCGGAGAGGAACTAACGATTGTAGACCGTTTCACCTACCTTGGTAGCTGCATATCGAACGATGGTAGCTCGGGAGTGGAGGTAAATACACGCACATCGAAGGCTCGAACAGCTTATGCTGGACTGAAGCACTTGTGGTGTTGGCTTGATATTTCGCTAAAGTTGAAAGTTCGTGTGTACTGTGCCGCAGTGCGTTCAGTTCTGTTGTACGGTTGCGAGACTTGAAATATTCGTGTGGGCGATTTTCGTCGGTTAGAAGTTTTCGACAACCGATGTTTACGTAGTATGGCTAGGATTGGATGGAGTGACTGGGTGAGTACTGTGGAGGTCAGAAATCTAATACTAGGTGCCGGCTCTCAGCATACCTTGTTTCATCGTATGAAAATTAGTCGACTACGTTGGTTGGGTCACGTGTTGCGTATGGCGAACACTCGTCTATCATATGGTGTCCTATTTTGTGTTCCTCCTAAGGAATGGAAGAAGCCATGTGGAGGTCAACAGATGACGTGGCAACGTGGAATGAGAAAATGTACAGCGAAGTTAGGTAAAGTAAGTGTCTCACGTCTTCGTTTTCGTGGTTGGGATCCGAAAGACCCGTCAACTAGTTGCCTGGAGACACTGAACGATATGGCAGTGAACCGCGAACAATGGCGATCGCGTTGTCATTTTCTATGGAATCAGAATGATTGAAAGAGTGCGTTTGTACAGTTAGATTGTGTTCCTTGCGTTGGCTGCGGGGGCACTTTATCTTTTCCCACCTGCGTAGGTCCACTTCCTGTTCCCGTTGGATATTCACTGTTTTTATAGAAACGTGTAACTCTGGGGAAAGGCAGCGGTCAGTGAGGCTTGCCTTGCTGTTTAACGCTAGTGATGAATGTTATAAGAATGTGTATGCTTTGCAGGATACCAGATGGAATCGGGAATAAGGGCATTACGTCGAAAGCAATAGTCACTCCAAGGATTAAAGTCAAGAAACTTACGAAGGCCATCTCAGTCGAAAGAGTCATAACGCCAAGAAATTAATTTAGAGTTAGATTTCCGAGAAGAAGGAATAAATGGCTAAAAGATGTGAAACAACATCCCCAAAAATCGATGCGCGGAAGCGGTTGGTATTCGAGAAGAATGAGCAAATGAATTTAGAGATGAGATAGTAAATGTGAGGGTGGTTGTCACTACGGTTGGCGTTGCCTACGGGAATGTCAGCCAGTTCGCAAGTCGGTTATACCAAAATTTCGTGCTTCATGTCCCATAATCTAGATGCGTACAGCAACCATCCCTTATAGATGCCAAATTCTCCGATAACGGTAATTTGCATCTGGGATCTGTTCAAATCAATACCTTAGTCTTAGAAGATGAAGTTGGACGGAATGGGATGTTCACTACTATTAAATGAGTTGTGAAGTGCGCAGACAATGGCGGAATGAAGATAACCCCGTTTTCAACCACATGGTTGATGGCCATTCGCTGGCGCATGAAGCTGAGTTTCGAGGTCGTGGCTGCCGTTTCTTAAATCGTGCTGCGGTTCCCGGGGGCTACGAGATATGCTTCTTCTATCACGTTTATGTTTCGGGTAAGTAGAAAATCAACTGGAAATCTTAATTACAGAAATGGAGCTGCAAAGGTCAAAATGAAGCAAATAAAAATAATATGACCCTAAAATTATTGCTAAATTGATGGATCGAAGTTCCCAGTTTTCACAACTGCCAGATTCTTTTTCAATTTAAATATGTGCTTTTAGGTAGAAAAATCATGACCGTGTTCGCAAATCCTACTGGTTGCTCACTGGATGCTAGAATTTTTATTCATGATTAGGTTATGTAAATGAAATCCGTAATTTTTTGATTCCGTTCATTTTCCGTGGATAGGTCTCCTCACCGAAGGGTGTCAGTGCCTTCCCAGATGGTGAAAATCTAACCAGATGGCTAGCCACTATTAACGGACCAGATGATACAGTAAGTCATTGTTGTTGTATCCGAAAGGACTTTAGCTTTCTCCATTGTTGCTTGCTTTCGTCACTGATGAGACAATGAAGGGTATTTTATCAGATCTACATAATCTAGGCATGGAACTGGCGAGTTGGGGAGTTGTGTAACCTAAATTACGCAAAATGACCTCATGTACTTGTTCGGATCTGGGAAGGTGCATAACGTGAATTAGACAAACTCGCGACAAGTGCCTTGCCCCTTCAAAGTGTGAAGTGCTGGTACAAGGTTGGACGACAGCAGTGCCGAACTTGATACTCGAGTGAGAGAAACCGTTGCTCATCGTGTCAGTTGACTCGGCAACTTCTTAACTAAGGGTGGTAACACGGTAGCAGAAGTGATCACGTGTCTATTCAAGCATCAAGCAGCGTACGGTGGACTAAAGCAGTTGTAGCACCAACCTGATGTTTCGATTGAAGTTGGAAGGTCGTGCTTACTTTGTCGCAGTGCGTTCAGTTCTGTTATGTGGTTGTGAGATATTGAGGTTGCTGAAGATGCTCATTGCCTGCAGGTTTCCGTACATTTATGTTTACGTAGTATCGCTGAGATTGAATGGAACGACCAAATGAGCAGTGCTCGGGTTAGGGACAAAGTATCGGGTACCCGATCAAAGAATATTCCATCACAGCATGCCAGGCGTAGTAGACTTCGTTGGTTGAGTCACGTGATGCACACGGGCGAACACTCGTCTACTATATTTTGCCATGTCTTCTATTCTTCCCATAGTGTGGATGAAGCCATGTGGAGGTCAACAGATGACATGGCAGCGTGGGATGAGAAAATGTCCTGTGAACTTCAGTACAGTAGGTACCCCATGTCTCTGTTCAAAGTCCGAAATGCTGGTCAACCAGCTCTCTGAGGACACTGAAGCATATAACAGCGAACCGTCAACAGTGGTGGTAATGTCGTCAATTACTGTCAAATCCGAATGATTGAAGAATGTGTGACTGCATAGTTGGTCACTATGACGTTTTATTCCTGTTCCTATCGGGCACTCTCTATGCAGCCTATATATATATATATATATATATATATATATATATATATATATATATATATATATATCACCAGCCCGAATACGGAGATTGTGTCGTAAGAATCATAATGAGGGGTGGAAACAATGAGCGAAAGAGGCGAAAGAAAAAGAAACAGTATGTAGAGTTCACAATACATCTGGGGGTCGCGTTACCCAATGAAGACCGGTGACTGATTGTTCGGTTCATGCGCCTTTCAGATGGGGCTAAACATCCTGGGTGCCCGGTACACCCCTTCACCACTGATGGCCTCGAAGGGCCTCAGGCTCCGAGTTGGCTACTCGCCCTGAACACCTCTCGAAATACTCCCAAGTGACCGGCGTCTCAAATAGCTTCTGCAGAGGAAGTCCTATGCACTGCCTTCCTACTTAGGCGTCAGGACGAAGGCGAACGCTCAGCGCCATCCACCGGGCCGACTGGTCATTTGAAAGTCAGTCTAGGGGAGTTGCTTAAACCCTGATTCCAAACCAACCACAGGGGGCGTACTGAACACTCACCAATGTGCACATTGATTTAGTCAATATTCAGAATCTGACCTGGTTTGATATAATAGGAAGTAGCAGGTTGACAGTCACATACGACACTGTTTGACAGTGAATCGCTGCGATTGTCGGGCGTCTTCTTGATGGGGCGATATAAATAGGCAGATCTGACAGATATTTGGTTTAGGAGAGAAGCAACAGGTTGAGTGAACGAGAGGGAACTCTGAGTGGGTGTCCAAGCTGTGACCAAATGGATGAGGTCGTGGCGATGGGACGTGAAGGTCGCGGGTTCGAGTCCCCCGGCCGTCGGTCAACTTCCCCACTTGGCAGCCCTCTGTTGGCCGCGGCCCCCTTCCTGAAAATTGATGTAAATTGTTGTTTCATTAATAAAGGAAGTAAAAGATGAAAAGATAAGACAAAAAGGGAAAGCTGGCAAACAAGACTTGATAACTCCGGGTGGTGTGCCAACCCCACGGGATGATTTTTTGCTTTTGATTATCTAAACGACTGAGATGATTTCCAGCTCATTGGGAGGCTCAAAATCAATTATTCTACGTCTTCTGGCGTTGTTACACAGATCATCGGGATGATAGGTCGATTGATCGACTGGCTGTAGTGTTTCGACTCATCTTCGCATCCTGATATGAATTGGACACTACCTTCGCGAAGCGTGGAAGGCGAAGGCGTCTTTCTCGAAGAGGAGCATGTGAGCTGCAAAAGCCTCGCGAAATCTGCGAGAATGGCTGCGGTTTCCATGCTGTCTACAGTTTCATGCCAGTATCGTTTTCGGTCACTTCGGCGAGCCTGTAGCTTCGCAGCGAAGATTGTGGCAATTTGATGAGTTGTAAAGTCTTAAGTCTCTAACCCTAGCTGAACGATTAAGAGTTTCCGCGAGCATCCAACCCTTTCTTTTCTCTTTACTCTTACCTAGCTGTTTAAGGGATGCGCTAGCAATGGATTCTTTTAATCCCGTCCGCTGCTCGTTTAGGCTACAGTTTTCGTCAATCTCGGCTGATTGAGACGTAACCGCGTTTGCTTGGGCTTGAACGTTATCTGGAATAGTTAGTTTGGGTACGCCCACTCTGGAGTACGGTTGAATTTTCTGTCATGCTAAAGGGTGAAACTTGAGACCAACGCACACTAGTGTGGCCAGTGCCGTTGGTGTTTCTTGTGTCGCCACTGTATCCCCGATCTATATCGATAACGACCACCGAGAACCCACCAAGATATAGTCGATCTGATATACTGCACTACCGTCGTTGGAGTATCACATCAACACATGTCTTTCCGGATGTTGAAAGAGGGTATTGATGAAGACCGGTCGATTACGACCCGCCAATGATACCAGACGGTCACCAAGTTCTCATCGTTCACCGAGGCCAAATCTTCCTAGTGTGTGATTTATATACTCATCTGATCCTTTGCGTACGTTCCAACCTTCTGCACTTATATGGACATCGTGCCTTGGGATGCGGTTTAGTACACTCAGAAGTTTGCTGTGGAGGGCATCTTTAACGATTGACTGAGCGTGTACAGTTCGTCCAAAATACCTCAATGAATTGCAGAAACAGTGAATTTCATACTGTATCGGCCGTCGCGCAGGATAATCAGGACCGAGTTATCCATTACTTCAGGCAGGGTGTATAGCGATAATTATGCGTCTTCTCTGACTTATCGTGCTGGTTTAACAACTCATTGCCTTCTGAGTGAGAATTTTGAATCAAGGGCTCTGTTTACGATTCCCAAAGAAAAACTTCGGTAGTATGGATATTCGCGAAGTATCGATCGCCTGAATACCCGCAGCATCCTTTCCACAGGGAACCTTCTTAGTTTCCATTCTTTCGACGTGGGGACCACGCAAGTTGCCACGAACAACTCGGCTTGACTGATTTATCTGATGGTATCATTAGGAGAAATGGAGAAATAATCCTGAAAGCATTACTTAAACCTAAGTGTTCACTTCACTTGGGTGCCTTCAGTGTACGCACGCTCAACCAAATACAGCAACAAGCTACCCTAGCTAGAACTATTGAAACTTTTTAGGTTGATTTATGCTGTCTCCGAAACACGCATACATGATCCCACTTCTGCCATCACTCTACGTAACCTATATCCAATCTCATTCTCTCGCTTCACTCCTCCCGTGTCCGGTTTGGAGTGCTCGTGGTCAAGCTGGTGTTGGGACTGCTCTGAGCGAAGCGTGCACTGCTAGACTAGATCCCAATCAACGGTTGCTTTTGCGCAGTTCGGTTGAGTGGTTCTGTATGTGTTAATGGCAGTCGGTTCAGGCGTCGTTGTTTACTCGTCTTATATGTATATGCGCTCATTGATTCCTGCTCCTAAGGCGAATAACGAGTTCTTCTGGGAGTTATCTCGATCATTTTGAAATGTGCGTTCAACGGACGTTGTGGTCGTGACTGGCGTTTCTAACGCCCAATGTGGCTATTTAGCGGAGACAGGACGGCACATCGGAGGCCGATTTTCTGTCCCAGCCGACCACATCGACAACGGAGGTCGACTCATCCAAGTTTGTTCTGACCACAGGCTGTTTCTGGCGAACACAGATTTTTGTCACTTAAAGCGACATCGGCTCACCTGGCACCCTCGTTCGTCCTCACAGCGTTGGTCTCGGATTGATCACGTCCCAACCGGTCTCCAGTGGCGTGGATCAGTCGAGGATTGCCAATCATTCTGGCCCACGCCGGTGTATTCAGACCATGCTTTGCTCCGAGCTCGTTTTTGTTTTCACCTATTTTGTGGTTGCAAAACCGCGAAAGCCACTTGTCCTGCACAGCTAATTCTAGACAGTAACTGCCGACTTCAGTTCAAAACGGAACTTTCATCGCGGTTGTCATATCTGAAAAATATCCGGGATCCGAACGAACATTGGAAGCAGATCAAAGAGGCTCTGCTTTCAGTGTTACCTGCCGTACAGGATTGCATGCCATGTAAACGTCAGAAACGATGGATATCCTGGACTTCAGTTACACTGCTGGATGCTCGCAGATCCGTCTTTTCGGATGTAACATATAATAAAACGCGTACGTCCTTGAGACGTCAGCTGACCAGGAGTTTGAGAAATGACCTGGAGCAGTGGTGGATAATGAAATGTAGGGAGGTGAAAAAGACTGGGAGTAGTTTAGTTCGCCCATGGCCATAGTGAGCTTTCCACCTATGCCTTCAAGTGAACTAATGTAGGTGGATACGTGCCCTTCATCCGAAATGTAGGTAACAGGTTACATAGGTTTTCTTAAAAGGTATAAACCAGCTGGACCAGATGGAATGTCTCCAGCATTCTTCAAGGACGATGGCGAAGTGTTAACAGTGGGGTTAGCAAAACTCCTGGGATGAATCTGGTCAAGGGAAGCTATTCCTAAGGACTAATGTGAATCGGTGGTTGTAACGATTTACAAGAAGCGTGATAGACCCTCAAGTGAATACCACAGATTAATTAGTTTAGTATGGATTGTATCGAAACTGTTCGCGGACATTTCCTCTGGCCGATTATCTATTACTCGCGAAAGGTGTATGTGTGAGAATCTCGCCGGTTTCCGTCCCGGTCGGGGGTATATTGACTGAATCTTAGAACATGGGCACATGTTCCATAGATCTACAATATCTGTCCGTACTTTGAAAGCGGCGTTCGACTCAGTTTATTGTGCAATTCTGTGGCGGTGTCTCTTATTAAAAGGTGTGCCAGAGAAATTCATTTTGCTCATCCAATCTCTCCATGCTAACAAACGAAGCTGAATCTGCGTTTACGGTGATCTTTCACTGGAGTTCACTACACGAAGTGATTTTCGTCTAAGTTGCCTTCTTCCATCTTTTCTTTTGCACTTTGTCATTCACGTGATCATAGTGATGCCATGCCCTCATGTAAGAATAGTGTCAGTGAAATTTGTTCAAGCAGAAGCCTGTCTGACTTAGAATATGCGAACGGCGTTGTCAAATTCACCGAAAAAATGAAAGGAAACGTAGCACGAAGCACCAACGATAGGTGAGAATAAAACAAGAGAGGACGTCATCCAACTTCAAAAAAGGACACCATTTTTGTCGTGTCTTTGTACCACTCCTCACGGCAGATCGGGAATTCCGACTTCATCTTGATACTACTCAATCATTAGGGGCGAACAGGATGTTTCGGTCGCAGTCAACAGCCTAGAGTAAGCTAATTTAATCATTTATGCCTCTCTTACACTCTCCTGTGTAATCATCCTCACACTTGTAAACTGCAGCACTAGAATATTTTGGACGTCAAGGATGTTCATAGATGCTCTTCGTCGGAGTCGGTCTAAGCCAATCCTAAAGCCGGAAGCATAACGCTTCTGGGGCAAACAATGAGCATCCGTAGCATTCGGATAATAAGTGAAATACAGACGAATAAACAAAGACAGGAAATACAGAGCCGACTTTATTCACTTAGCTGATCACGTATGCGTATCCATTGTTTGTTTTCAAACAGAACTTCAGTTATAAATCGGAACTGCAAATAGATACTATTCGGCGATGGATAACACTATACTAATTGTTCATGTTCTCAAGCGCATGCCTCGAAACTTTTATCTTTTTATCTTTTATCTTTTACTTCCTTTATTAGTGAAATAACAATGGACTTTCGAGAAATATGCCATTGCAATAATAGTGTTACTCAGAGTTCATCTGGAGATCACGACTGTGATCGGCGGTATTCTTTTCATCGCCGCAAAAAACACCGGCCAATGGTCGTCAGGTAAACTGAGTATTTCCCGTTTCAAACGTCAGAAGTTCGAATCCCAGATCCTGTCGTCAGGCTCCTTACAACGTCTGACCTATTGAAACTATATATCTATGGCTGTCCAAGTTTCTATGTCATCGTTAGTACAGTGAACTGGAGAGGGTACGAGGCACTCCTCTTCTACTGCATTTACACTAGGAACGTTTAATATTGTTGCCATTGAAACTGGGTCATTTTGTTGTATCCTTTCAGATTCCTGGCCATTATTATCGACCGTCGGGATGTAACTGTTATTTTGTGCACACATTCGATTGAAATTCTCACACAAATTGCTTGCTGTTCTTATTGTAAACGATATATCGTTAATAACAGCGTTGTTGGTAGATGTAATTCACCGTCAACGCTGTATTATTAACATCATATCACTCGAAATAAAAACCAATACATTGTGCATCAATTTTTCGATACACTCGCGCCGTTCGGTTCTGATATTTACAAGCCCACTGTCCTATCTTCACACAGGTTTATGAAGGACAACATTATACATTGTCCATGGAATTTGGCCCCAATTACCCTTACAGTCCACCAACCGTGCGATTCGTTTCTCGGTGCTATCATCCCAACGTGGATCCACGCGGAACAATTTGCCTGGATATTCTGAAAGAAAAGTGGTCCCCATTGTTAACGGTGGAGAATCTACTGGTTTCAATTCGAAGTTTACTTGCAGGTTCGTCCTGTTCATGATTGTCATATGCAGTTTGGGATTGAACAAATCTAATCTGATCCGCTCCGCCGGTTCGACCTAGGCTCGAGTAATGTTACGAATTCGACTGGATCGAATGGTTGATAAGTTATCTAAGCTTCACAATCACAGCAATCAGGTTTCTGAGTGAAACAGTACTTTCCTGGTTTGTGTGGCCGATTGAAAACAAAAGGGAAAACTGCACTCGTGATAGGTGCAAATGGAAATAAAAAGGCTTTGTACAACATAAAAACCCTACTGCAGTGTTGAGAAAGCATACAAATATGATTCCGAGACATTTAGTTGCATGGAATCACAAGGTCTTAAAAGGTCACACATGGTGTCGATCCGGATGTTAGTGACCTGCCGTGTGGCACCGAAGAGACCGGTGGATTTGGGGTTTAAAGGAGTTCATACTGAATCCATCTGACTACTGCCGGTCACGCAGCACGAGAATGATGACGAGCGCTTAATCCGCCCGACATCCATCGGTCAGCGAATGATTTTCATTGGTACAAGTAGTCTCTTGTCCCCACTTACTGGACGACACTCCTCCTGGTGTAGAAACGCGGAATTCAAATTTTCGTTGTCTTGTACAACGCGTTTCGGGGACATGACCTGATGCGGATAACAGCCAAATTATATACGAGACTGCCGCTGAAAGGAAG
The DNA here is from genome assembly GCA_008360955.1 of Fasciolopsis buskii. Taxonomy (NCBI): domain Eukaryota; kingdom Metazoa; phylum Platyhelminthes; class Trematoda; order Plagiorchiida; family Fasciolidae; genus Fasciolopsis; species Fasciolopsis buskii. The sequence continues at coordinate 103,021 of LUCM01002345.1, read as the reverse complement.
CATGGTAAAAACAACTAGAGTTCGAAGGAACGAATCCCAAAATAGCTTTGATGGAAAGGGAGCGACGAAGCAGCTGTTCGATGACAGGCAGTGGACTGAAAAGTGGGAGTTAATGTGAGGTCGTTCATCAGTCGGATAGGCTTTCATTGATTCCTGTTAGGAAGAGACAACGAAGAAGATTTCGTTACTTAAGCAATGGGCGAATTTGAGCTTTGGCTACTAGAAATAGCGCAAAGGAGTGAAAATACGTCTGGCATGGAATAGGAAACCAGTCTTGCACGCGGCACGAAAAGGCAGAATAAGAAAGGAACTAACGAACGACGGAATAAATAGAATGAGTCTGTGAGATGAAGAGGAAACGAATTAAAGTGTAAAATTGGAGGAAGGGTATAGTGCAGAAGGGTGTTTTAGAATCGCGTAACCATGCACGATTTGTGTAGTCAGAATTGACAGATGCGTCGGGAGCATCAAAATCACCGTAGACATTGGAAGTAGCGTGGTGACGGTGACAGCAAGAAGGCAGGTGATGTAGATTGGTTTCGTTGATGAAGGTGTGGATGGATTTGAAATCGGCGGATAAGAGGTCAGTAATGAAGGTGAAAAATAACATGGATGGAAGAACAGGACCTTGGAAGAAGCCAGCATTTACGAGAAACGGTTATGACTAAAACCGATCGACCTGGACGCAACTGATTCGGTTGCTAGAGATAACTTGGGATTCACGGAGTCATGGAGGTAGGAGTCTCGCATACAAGTGGCTTTGACAATAATCCATCGTACCAGATACGGTCGAAAGCTTTCTGTGTCCAGCGATATCGAGTCTGTTTCTCCGTAGATATCCAGGAATGTGAAACAAGAGCCAACAAACTGCCGCTGGTTGTACAAACTGAACTGAACGGTAGAGCGACCGAGTCCAAATGTATAATGGCGGTCGCCAAATAACCCGTGGCATTCGGTGAACCGAGGTAAGTGATCACCAATGATAGGTGCCGCAGCTTTCAAAATCACGAAAGAAAAGTGGAACGGGAACGGCTGGGACCAGGAGAGGAGCTGTTTCTGGGAAGAGGAAATATTATAGCATCTCATAGTGTAAGAGAAGCTTCCATTTGGAGGGCAAAACAGGAAGTGCGACGCCAAAGAGGAGCCAATCCAGGGGCGTAAATTTTGAGAACAGTAAGTATAATACTTCCTGGGCCAGAATTTTGTTCTTGCTGAATGATTGTAGATTCCGACCAGCTTTTCTTTCGTTAATGATAATGGACAGAAACGGACTACTAGAGATAATGTGGACGGGAGGGCAAGAGTCCGACAGAGTGGAACTGGGCGCAAACTAAGGCAAACGCGTTGGCTTTTCCCATGAGATCGGCTAACTAAAGGGGCGACAAAATCGTAAGACAAAAAGTAGAGTAGAAACGACCGGAAACAATCCTGGCAGGGGGCCAAAATACCGGATGAAAGTCTTAGGGTTTCTGAATAATCGATGAACAGATTGGGAAGTAGGACATCAGCGCCAGTGATGGAGTGCATTTTTGGGGGCGCAAGCCATAGGTAAGTACATCAATAAGAAGCTCGAGGAGTCTAATATACCGAGTTTGGAAAGGTGTGGCTTGAAAAGATACATTCCTTCGGAAGTACCCCTTGTAAGATTCGAAGGAAAGATGAAAAAATTGGATAAAAGGAACGGTCCTTCCAAAATTGAAACCAGAAAATCACGAAAGTCATTCACGTTTGCTGATCCTTAATGCCAAAAGGTGCACCTTGAGTCCCATGGAGAAGTAGGATGAGAAAATAAGGCGGAAAAGAGGCGAGACAGTAGTCCGATAAGCCAAGAGGAGAGGAACAACTAAACGAGAACAGTAAGGATGAAGTTAGTGGTATAGATACGATCGCCTGCTCTTTTGGGAAATGTATGTGAGGTAGTCAGCGAGTTGGATTCGATTGCTCACAAAAGCGAAATCTTCGCCTTTGGGTTCAAATACCAAATTGTTTGGGGGGATGAACGAGCGAATCCTGTTTATGGTGACGGAAGTCACCAAAAATGGTATTTTGGCAACCGTGATCCGATAAGAACGAATTCTCAGTGTTTGGGAAAAAGTCAAAAATGTCATGACTGCGTACCGTGAAAGTAATGACCATATGAGGGAAATCGGTCTCCCCTAGGTGACCGTCTTCTTATTCGTGACCCAAGGAGGTCTCCGTGAAATGAAAATGTACTGTCACCGATATACCATCTCCAATCCACTCGTCATTGGGCGTGTAGTCGACAGTTTTGTGACAGCTAGGACGTGTGCTGCGGATGGCCATAGACGAACTACGGATCGCGTACAGTCGAAGTCAAGTTTAGAATAATTACAGATCAGTTTGTGATGTGCCATAAGGATGCGAAGTTCCTGACCAGTGGGATTGACCGAGGACATCTCGGATTCCCGATTTAAGACCCACGAAATCACTTCAACATGTTTTTAGGGACGCTACCTGACAAAGCTGAACCGATAGCGAACTTTTATCCCTCTTCTACTTTCGTCTAGATGGTTTTTATCCGTAAATTTCGTGTTCTTTTGATTTTTAACTACACGTTGCCGTAACGCTTTGAAAACAAGCATCGTTAATCCCCTAACCTGTAGCATAAAAGCATGGGTATATTTATAACTTATCACTCATTTTTTTGGAAATACTCAGTGCAGTCTTGTTCATTCCTTTCTATGCTTTTTACCCTTCTCACTCGTCCGTTCGGAATCCGCCCTCGGAATACAGAACCAAACAATGATAGTCCACTGAATAGTCAGGCTGCTCAGTTATGGAGTAATCCGACCGCCTATCGGAATGAAATGATCCGTTTTCAATCCAGCGACGGAAACAACTCCTAGCCCCCTCAGGTGAGGAGCGCACGCGCGCACATACAAAGTCTCTATGAACTTCGGCATCTGCAAAAGCGTAAATGTGGAGTATTCAGCCAGATTTTGTATTTGTCCCCTTTCCCATCGACCCAGCATCCCTTCATTCCAAATGAATGTTGAATCATAATGTTCAGTGCGCCGAAAGTTTCGGAATGCTTGGATGTATTTGTATAGATATGTACCACAATCCGATGAGAAATAAAATAAAAGCATGTATGCATACAAACAAGAAAGCAAGAAAACACTTTGTCTTGATCACAGGTCTGAAAAATGTCTCTTTTCGAGTTAGGTGGAATGTGCAAATTGATTGGGTGATTGAGAGCTGAAATGGTCGCAAACCGATGTTCAGGTTGCAGGAGCCGACAATGAGCCACCAGCCGCATTGTGATTCAAAGCGGGCAATGATGTGTTACTGTTCGTATTGTTACTTGTGCTACTGTTGTTGTTGTTGTTGTTGCTGGCGCCGCCGCTGCCACAGACCTGGTTTACCGTGTTCAACAGTCGTTGACGTAGACGTCGATCACCTCTGGCCAGACAATGAGCCAGACCAATCAGTTGAGGTTTGGAAAATTTTACTCCGGTCTGCGTGACCCAGTGCTCCCAGTCGTGTGCAGGGATGTAGAACGCCTGAATGTATTCAATCACATGGTCCAGTTTTGGGAATGGCCTGCAGAGAACAGAACAAAAACCGACTCAACTGTTGTCATCAACCGAATTGTCTGTGAGGACAAGTGTTCACTAGTGGAAAATTCCTAAGATTGGTGGAGTAGCTAGTCGGTAACAGTTAAGGTGTAATACTACCAAAAGAATGACCATTGTGATTCCTCTGGTGGCGCATCAACGTCCAAATTAAGCAGCCTTTCGTGGTCTCATCTAATTCCCGAAGTGTCGCGGCACTTATCCATGATTCGAAAAAGTAATATTAAAAGATAATGAAAAAAACGGCTATTGTTAGTTACGAGTAGTTCTACCATTCCGTGGCCTGCAACATCTGAACACCGGGTCCAACACTTTCAGCCCCAAGTTCCAGGTTACTTATACTTGTTGAGAGATCCGAACATTGTCGCCGGGAAGACGAAACTAATCATCGGTTGGCAGTTGATGCCAAGACAACTCAAAAAAAATGTGGAGGTTAGTGAGTTGACCAACGTTAACAAACCAACGGAAAATCCAAACACAGTAGTCTCTAAGCTATCCTATTATGGCTAAAGAGGTAGGCAGTGTGAAGTACCATTCGTCTGAGCCCCAAAACAGTAGTAACCACTCAATGACAAGTGAAAATGCGTTCTGCGAGGTAAAGAGGGAAACCACCCAGAAGGTTTTGTTCAGTCAAAACTTGTCGAGTAGTTCTAGCATACCGGGTCGGGGGTTCGATCAGTCAGACACAACACGTAACTCAAACAGTGTACCCTACTAAGCATCATACGCTGAGATAAGGTATTCTCAGAACCAGCACCTAATACTAGATACCTCTACATTAATCACCCGGTCACTCGTTCAATCCTTGTGATACTATCCACACACCGATGATCGAAAACCTCTAAACGGCGAACATCTCCGACTCGCGTACTCCATATTTCGTAACTGAACAGAACTGAGCCACAGTGCACACGACCTTTCAACTTCAGTGAAATATCAGGCCGACGCCACAAGTGTCTCTTCAGTCCACCGAGTGCCGCTGGAGTCTTGCATATACGCGTGCTCATCTCTGCTGCTGGCCTACCATCCTTCGTCACGCAGCTCCCGACGTAGGTGGAACGGTCCACAGTCGTTTGTTCTTTGCTCAGCACCAAGTTCGGCACTGCTGTTGCCCAGTCCTGCAATAGCATTTTACACTTTAAGGGTGCAAAGCACTTGTCGAACCGAGCAACAGACTTTGAAAGTCTGTCTGGTATATGTTGCGCATGGTCCGCGGAGTCGAACAGGCACATGACGTCGTCTGCATCACCAAAATCACACAGCTTCTCGCCATTTCCCTGTTTGACTCCTACATCTTGGAGACTTCTTAAAGCGTCCTGCATTACTTTGACGAAGTTGAACAGGGATGGAGAGATGGGATACTTATGTCGAACACTGTTTGTCGTTTCGAATGAAACTGACAGTTTACTGCCAGGTATGCAAGTAAAATGCTCGCAACAGGTTTTTTCGAACTTCGCTGACATACCCTTCCGGTGGAGAGCAGTGAATAGCGCTGTCCGATCCACTGAATAGAAAGGGCCTTTCAACTCGAGAAAGACCAAGATCGCAGGTCGGCAGCGTGCGTGACGCGTTTTGAATAACTGGTGAAGAGTGAATATCTGGTCGATACAACCTTGACCTGGACAAAATCAGGCTAACTGCTCGCGGATATTACTCTCGCTGCAATAACGATGTACAGCCACGCTGAACTGAGGCGTTGCAAAGTGCGCATGCTACGAAGACAGATGATGGACAGCTACTGGCCCGAGGCCCAAATACAACGTAGTCTTCACAAGCGATTTACGAAGATTGGATACCAGGCTGAAGTTTATTACGAAGGCAAACTGAAACTTCTGTCTAGATCCAATACAGGATAGGATAGGATAGCACAAATTAAAAAAAAAACAGCACGGTTTCGCAATGCTTACTTTACTTTGCACACGGACTCAGCCAGATCCCGCAAAGATCGAACATCCAACAACATCTGACCGCGTCCTTCGTCAGAACAAGCGTGCACGTGGCTGTATGCATTCACCAAATAGTCAGCAATACAGGCAAGCATCTTGGTCCACAGCATCGTTCGGTTTGCTTCGCTTAATCCAAACCGTTGCGTGGTTAATTGCAATCCCGAAGCGAACGGAGTCAACACCTGCGAGTGAAGTCGATTGACGTAAGCGCTTGGCACGGTGGCCATTTGTTTGGTAGTCCAATTGACCGCGCACACTAGCGAGACCAACGGATTTGTTTCGGCTGCCTCAGTTGTCCCAGCCACGGCCGTTGTAGTTGTTGTTGCTGCTGCTGCCGCGGCCGCTCGCATGATTGCAGTACTTGAGGAGTGTGCGGTTTGTGTCAGAGGCCAAAGTTTGCCGAGAGAAGCGATTGCTGCGCTTGTATTTCCCATCGGCCCCAAAGAGTAACCCTGGCCAGAGCTGTTAAGTAAAAAAAGTGGTGGATTGTAAAAGATTTAATGGAGAGTAGAAGAATGAGATAGTGCTAAGTGGTGTGCGTTCAAGAAGCCTGGACACAGTTCTAAATGGATTCAACAACGTTTGTAAATAGGCAGTTTAATACTTTCCATTTTTATTTACGGGGCGAACCGACCAGTCGCCGAATTGCACGTAACTTATTTCCCACCGGTTTGGGGGAATTTTAAACAATCACTTCCTGCTGCGCACAGATTTCTTGAATATATTGTACACAAACAGTTCTCGAATCACCTATCCAGCTATTACATCTGGATTTATTCAACAAACGCTGAGACTGGTCGAATCAACCTGCGTGGCTGTGCATTCATTCACTCTCTTCACTCATATGGTCACACAAAACACAATAGCTCGGGAATGTGTTCGTGGACAATTGGATGATTTCCGACGGAGAAAGGATTCATCTACCCGGCCAGGATTCAAACTGGAGGTTTAAAGAACTGACGATAATAACTGTTTACTCTTATCCGAGAGATGTGTCGGATTCGGGAGTGGGTCGGATTGCATCTGTGCACAAACGAAGATCAGAGCCGGAGTAGGAGCACCAGCCTCGTAGACAGATCGGAACCTCGACTGCTCGATTATCCGACTTGGTAGTTCCCATCAACGATTTCAGCTGGCTTCCTAGTCGGAAACGCCAACCTGGACATGAAACAGGTAAAGTGATTTTGAGGTCTCCGAGTCTGGAAACCATAGGATTCGTCTGAATAGCTGCAACCATTGTTCTTGGAAAATAGGAAAAGCTTTTCCAATTTAGGGCAGGGTTACTTTATTCAGTCTTTTGATAATTTATTACATCAGGCCGAAATGTGACAATTCTCGGCGATGGTCCTTAAGGAAACACGTTGCCTTACATTCGAATGTCTTCTATGATTAAATATCATAATCTAATGCATCTATCTGTAAAGCACAACAAGACGAAATGAACAAAAGATCTGATTAAAAGCCATAGACTGCCACTGGCGCTCGTCAATCGGTCACCATTACCATGTCTTCACAAGAACATTCAAATCTTGTCATCCTCATCAAATTCCTGAAACACTGGACATATATTGAAAGGAAACTAGACGGAGTACTATTGCCACTATTAGTATCAAGAACGCAACTGAGTGACTACCTGGGCAGCATAAGATTGATCAAAAGTGGGATAGTTTGCAAAGCACATGGCTCCCGGAGTTGTCTGGCTGCTAATAGAGATTGTTCACGAAATACCACTGTGATTCCGCGTTTGTGCTCGGGTATGCACATGGACAGGTAAGGAAGCAAAACCTGGTAGGAATCGGGGAGGAACATTGGGGAACGTTTTGATAGATACAGAATTACGGATAAAAAGATCGGGAAATAGACTTTTTATGACATTGAGTGTTCTATATGGAATTGAACATTTGATGAAAGAATACTGACACCGTGGGATGTTTACACTTCGTACCACTATTTTCAGTCACACAAGTAAAACAATCTGAAAATCAGAAAACAGGCCGGCGATGGCCAAACGGATATGGTCGTGGCGTTTGGATGCGAAGGTCGTGGGTTGGAGTCGTCCCACCGCCGGTCAACTCCCCCGTTTGGCAGCCCTCTGCTGGCCGTGACCTCCTTCCTGAAAAGTAATGTGCACTTTCGTTTCGTTAATAAAGGAATTAAATGATAAAAAAAACAGTTTTTGACTGTCTGTCCACTGCACTTGATAGCCAAATGTTATTTAGTTCTCAGATAGTCTTACTTAAACGAATGGAAAGTAACACGAAATGTTACACAGCACGGAGTATTCCCTTTCTTTCCGTTCTGTCCAAGTGAATCAAGACTTTTCGAAAGCCTATCAGTCCAACAACTGCTGAATCACGTTATCAGCCGGCCTGTTTCCTTCAAAAAACGGAATAGGTAAACTGCCTGATTTCGATCTTCGATCTTTTTTCGTCCGCTCATGTTCAAGCCACACGAACTTCATTTCGTTTTCCATATTGGTGCATTTAATGGTGATGCTTTAGGTCGGTTCTCATTTTACGTACTTTGAATCCAGGGCCAATCGCTCAGCTGCTTCAGAATACCTCCCCCCCCCCGCATCAAGAAATTAGATAATGTAACTTGACTGTTGAACTTAGACCTACGGAGATTTTTCCACCCTCTAGATCAGGGCAACAGAAATCTGACGCGTCCCGATAGAACGGAATTTATTACTGTGCTGTAAACAAGCTCGGTAGAGTAAACTTAAATCTGTGTGATGTGTAGGATCGAAAATCTTGACTTTTCGAACACAAATAGGAAACTTTAATGGCGAAAACCTGTCTTTTTATCTTAAAGTGGCGTTCGACCCAACCAATCGAAAAGTTTTTTCGGGTGTTGGTTCTCATTGAAGGGTAGGACAGGGAAGTTCGTCTTTCTTTTCCGATCACTGTATGCGAACAGTCGAAGCCGAATTCGTGCTTATGGCGATCTTTCACCCGAGTTCACAAAGAATAGTGGTGTTTGCAGGGGTTGCTACTTTAACCCCTCCTCGATATGCGAGAATAGTGACAGCGACCAGGAATTGAATAACTTCGAATATGCGGGTAACACTGTTCTACTGAGTGGAGATCCGAGTAAGTTACGGGTTTTCTCGATCATCTGAATGGTATTGTAGTTATGTTTTGGGTGGGTTTTGTATTTTAGAAGCTTAGAATGCTGTAGGACTGGATTGGCTCAAAGCCGAACTATGTTCTTGCAGCAGAGCAACTGGGTGAGGTTGGTACATTTATTTACTTAGTTGTATCTCACCTGGGGATCGTATATCAGAAGTGCCTTCATGCACACAGAAGGTCCGATTTGTATTTGCTAATCTGAAGCGTCTGTGGCGTCGGCGTGATATCCAGTTATCGATCAAGGGTCGAATATACGTAACAGCAGTGAGGTCGGTACTGTTCTACGACTCCGAAACATGGCCGTTGAGAGCAGAAAACATGCGAAGAATTTTGGCTTTTGAAAACCGTCGTCTTCGTAGTTTTGGAAGAATATGGTGAGAGTATTTTGTGATTAACTGAGAGGTTAGGCGTAAAGTGCTGACTCCCACGGCCCGATCTTTAGAACGAACACAACTGGAATAGGTTAAGATGATTGGAATATGTTTTGCACATGCCCACAGAAAGCCAACTTCCCTCTACGCTGATCTCCGAAGCAGGTAGTTTTTGGAGGATGGGTCGAGATGGCGAGAAAGATATGGAGAATTTAAACAGTGGGCTATATAGTATGGGTCCAGTTAAACTACCGGTTTTGAGTCCACTAATCCACTCCCAACATAATACTTGGAGACAGGTGATATGGCTCAATATCGTAATCATTGGCGTCCTTGCATTCGACCTTTTTCGTGTATAAAGTTTTCCAATTTATTATCTCACAGTTTACCAGCCATTGTTTCCTCTTTTGAGTAGTCATTGTTGTGAGATAGCAAACAGAACTACAGCACGTTGGTACAAGGTTAACGGCTGTTAAAACTGAAACAGATGGGATGCAATTTTGGCGTATGTGGTACCTGAGCCAAACTGTTGTTTCATGGATTATCGACGGCCGCTCAATGATGGATGATAAGCCATTCGCAACGGATAAACAAGCGAATGCATTTTGGTTGTGAGAAATCGTGTGTGCGTGCGTGTGCATCACGATAGCACGGTTCAACTTCGTCATGGACGAGGTGATGGAAGATGCCGTAGGAGGCCTCCGGGATTTAGGAATTGAACTGGGAAATGGAGGGAAGCTATGTGACGTAGACTACGCAGATGACGTTGTGTCTTTTCGAGTATGCGGACCGTACACAACGGGCACTAGATAGACTCTCAAGGTCGGTTGGTTGGTTTGGCATGTGCTTTGCACCTTGAAAGTGCAAAGTGTTGTTTCAGGACTGGACGACGGCACTGCTAAACTTGGTGCTGAGCGGAGAGGAACTAACGATTGTAGACCGTTTCACCTACCTTGGTAGCTGCATATCGAACGATGGTAGCTCGGGAGTGGAGGTAAATACACGCACATCGAAGGCTCGAACAGCTTATGCTGGACTGAAGCACTTGTGGTGTTGGCTTGATATTTCGCTGAAGTCGAAAGGTCGTGTGTACTGTGCCGCAGTGCGTTCAGTTCTGTTGTACGGTTGCGAGACTTGAAATATTCGTGTGGGCGATTTTCGTCGGTTAGAAGTTTTCGACAACCGATGTTTACGTAGTATGGCTAGGATTGGATGGAGTGACCGGGTGAGTACTGTGGAGGTCAGAAATCTAATACTAGGTGCCGGCTCTCAGCATACCTTGTTTCATCGTATGAAACTTAGTCGACTACGTTGGTTGGGTCACTTGTTGCGTATGGCGAACACTCGTCTATCATATGGTGTCCTATTTTGTGTTCCTCCTAAGGAATGGAAGAAGCCATGTGGAGGTCAACAGATGACGTGGCAACGTGAAATGAGAAAATGTACAGCGAAGTTAGGTAAAGTAAGTGTCTCACGTCTTCGTTTTCGTGGTTGGGATCCGAAAGACCCGTTAACTAGTTGCCTGGAGACACTGAACGATATGGCAGTGAACCGCGAACAATGGCGATCGCGTTGTCATTTTCTATGGAATCAGAATGATTGAAAGAGTGCGTTTGTACAGTTAGATTGTGTTCCTTGCGTTGGCTGCAGCAGCATCTTATCTTTTCCCACCTGCGTAGGTCCACTTCCTGTTCCCGTTGGATATTCACTGTTTTTATAGAAACGTGTGACTCTGGGGAAAGGCAGCGGTCAGTGAGGCTGTTTAACGCTGAACGAAACCACGCCATCTTATTGGCTGTCACCTGCTACCGGATACGGAAACTATTTTTATGTTTATCTTTTGCTTTCTCTATTGACGAAACAAAAAGTACGTCCTTCTCAAGAAGGAGATCGCGACCAACTGAGAAGTGCCAAGTGAGGGTGAGAGTTGACTAGCGGTGGGAGGAGTCGAACCCGTAACATTCGTACCGAAATCTCATGATGTTGATCGCTTGACCACCGCCGGATTTGACTGAATGACATTAATGAGGGCGGCAATCCAGGTGGACCATATTGTAAGTTATTTAAACCAATCAGCGTGGTGGTGGTGGTAGGGGTCGAATTTCAAGAAAGCGACACTAACCAAACCAGATTAAAAGGCCACGACAAAGCCGATCAGTTAGATGAGTTAGAAACCGACGGAACAAGTAGCAGATACGTAGGTGCAAATGCGAGCATTTATTCCCTGTTTTTTGGCATGCCTAATGTATGAGTGTAGTGGAAGGGACATGTGCCACAGCCACTAGGATCTGCTACCCCGGGGGAGAGGAGGAATTGGCATTTATGATCCTGAAAGTCGGAATGGCGTAGAACCACATAAGGTTTGACTAAGTCAGGTTCAGCAACGAATTGCCATCTACCACTAAAGTGACCGGTGGTTCTGGGATTTGAACCCTTGACCTTTTGAGTGATAGACGCTTAATCCATCTGACTACGGTCGGGTGTATTGTTGGTTTCCTCCCGAGTTAGTGGGAACTGATCTAGCGACAGGATCGACGGACAACCAGTGAGTTAACAGCGGGACAGATGATACTCAGGACCCCAGGAAAATTTAGTTAAAAAAGCTGACGACATTTATGAGTAAACGTCATACCATAAATTCATTGCTGGTGCAGAAATATCTGTCCAGGGAGCCTGGACCATTTGTAACAAGGGGTAAAGTGGACTAAACCTACCTGTTCTAAAATATCCGCTAAATAGATTACCGATTCCACGCCGACCAAATGTGCTTGAAGAAAAGCGATCCACAACCCGGGTGAACTTTTGTCTGTGCTGCTGGTCGTTTCTTGGAATCGACTGATGGAATGCAACACGTGCATGGGCTCGTTGTCGGGTAGTGCGAAACGGTCCTAGGAGGGCGAAAAAAATGTACAACAATAATATTGGTGATCAAGCGAGACTGATAATGGGACTGAGAAAGGACCACATGAGGGGATACAACGAGGACTGAGAGACAGCGTCAATCTTCCCCACAAAATCAGCCTCGCATGACAGTAAGAAGTACTAAGAAAAACAATTGCAGGCAGCAGCACATTAACACACGTTTGAAAGAGTCTACAGCCACGGCAATTCATGCGACTACTCATGCACCAAAGGGAATAAAAAAGGGATGATGTAGACCATCGTTCACCCGTAAAACGTCGACGGCACGCATCGGCAGTTAGACTAATCCACGTGGACATGATCCCAGAAGGCATACAAGTGCCATCGCTATGAGCGTAAATAAATTGAAAAAAACATCCACTCGAATTCACTGGGAACATTGCAGAAGCCACGCCAAAGTTAGATGTGGCATGCTGGGAATTAGGGATGAGTATTGTCAAACATTCACTGAGTAACTCCGTTTCACACAGATTGACTTTCGACTTTCACCATTGAAGCTACTAACCCACATCAAGTCGAACAGAAGCATTTTGAATAGGTGAAAAATTCCGACAAACAGTGTCATACGGTGAAGCGGCTCACCAAGAACAAAAGTAGAGTCAGACTAACATGTCCAAAGGGGTAGCATCGAAAACAAGTCGACTGGTCATCCAAGGAGGCAACCAAATCAGAGGGCAGCTAATCACCAAAATTAGTTGCCTTGGTCATAGGGCAATATACTTACCACAACTGCACTACAAATGGGCAGACACACTCTGAATGTTTTGATCTAAGCCAGAAATATGGAGTAGTTTCAAGAATACAACACATTTCCTGTTTGGGGCGCATTTTGATTTCATCGTTGGCTGTGACTGGTGATCATTTTGTGACTTTCGGAGTCGTTGAATTGGTAAGCAATCTGGCTTTGTAACGGAGAATATTGTCGTTAGGATAATAAGCGACAAAATCATTTATTGATTATTCGCTCACACGAAGTTGAACCCTACTCAGCAGAAGGGTTCTGTATTCTTCTCCGCACATCTGATATCTGACTCTGGAATGCTAAGTTGAGTTAGCCAGTCCATGATAAGAGCACTGGACACGAGTTTATCGACTAGGTGATGTAATCCAATACCATGGTCAACAGATGTGGGAAATATTAACACGGATCTTTGTTACGCGGTTTACATAGGCGCTGTAGGGACAAGTTAGTGAGTGAATTTACTTCAAGTGTTATAAAGTGGGTACAATGGGTCATAAATAGTCCCGTTGCCATGAAACAGTTTTCAGCTATCTTCAGATCGACGGAAACCAAAGGCACACGGCAAATTTGCATCAAAGCAAATACACTCGAATTTCGCTCCACAAGAATACGTTGCATTGAATTTCATAGAATCTAAAGGTGATGATATAAATGAGGCCTTGTCTGCGCGCAGAAAAGTTTTAACGTGAATCTCTATTGAAAATATCAATGGTTCAATCTCCCGGGTGTTTCAAATGTTGCACAACATGGTGCAAAATGAAAGCGATTCAACTATGACCTATTCGAACCGTAATTTGGCGAAGATAGGGCATTTGGAAAACGAGATTGGAACAAACGAATACTTAACTATCGAGTCTTCTGCCTACGTTCTCGAGGAGGACTGGCCGGTTTGTTCTGATACCTTGTTGGCTGGAGCGAAAGCTGGCAGCTGTTAGTTCCTGCAAAGCCAGGAACCGCAATCGCTGATTAACGAATATGCACCCGTGAGTTTCATAATCATAATAACACCGATGTATCTAGTAGCTTCGATTGGTCATCTCGTTACTAGTTCAATTCCACCCTGCTTAATTAACCGAGAACGATTAAATGTCTTCTGGCCGGTCAACACGACTGATCTTCTATTTGTCATAGGCAAACGATTTATATAGATTTGTTCAGATCGAAACTTTTTGGACGGTTGCTCCTACTCCCTGGTCGTCAATTCGAGTAACGCCTCTGAACTAATCGCGAAAATCGGACTGTCTTCACATCGTCCAAGTACTAGGGCGAATAGTTAACTTCACACTCTGTTCTTTGGCTTGCAGTCAATCAGATTCATGGCCTGTGCGTCATTCACGTGACTCCAAAGAGTTTCCCAGATATAATCCAGTCTCACCGTAAAAAAAACAAAGCGATCTTGAATTTCTGGCATCGGCTCGTAGCCTCTCACCTTATACCATGTGTCCACAAGCTGAATGGAAATCAGGTAATAAGTTTACGATTGAATAAAAACAACATGTGTACGAACTCATTCAGTTCGAGTGAATGACGCTGACAAGGTCCGTTACGCTTAGGATAAGAGCTTCAGTTCTTCGCATGCTTCTCGAAAACCCAGGTCTGATGCTTTCGTAGACATCAGTTGTTTTTTTGCCTACTTGCTAATTATAACTAGCAGGAGCTGAGACCTGCGAATTAATGTTTTGATTAGAAAAGCAACTAGACAAATCGCTCGATACTCTGCTAGGAGGTGTGCAGACGATCTAATGGAAGAATGGATTGTAAACTTGTTTTGATAACCGATCCAGTTTCGACGATTGGCTCCAGCTGGATTGGTTTCACTTCACAGCGTTGCCTAGCACTCGAAACACCATGCATCAAAATCGTCTGCTGTCCTACTACGTATTTTGTGCAAATGATGAAGGTAACCGATTGCGGAGTGCATCCGAAATATATCCTGTTATTGGATTTTCGGTACCCTGGAACCAGTCTATGCAGCCGCATCTAACCGCAGTATTTTGCATCGCCTTTGGAATGTGACACTCTCTTCACAAGAAGAATCGGTAACAAATGAATCGTGAAAGTCTACACTACTTTTTACCGTTCATCCATAAAACCGATTGTATTTCACGCAGGAACATCCTAAAAAGTAATTTACAAGTAGATACCTAGTTTTTTTTCAGGAATTGTTTAACGCTGACATTACTATCGTGAAAAAACGAGGCATGAGTAATTATTGAAATGGATGGAACGATCACCTTAAAACAGATCCTTCAAAAATAAAAATTCCAAAAAAAATTCACGAACGGAAATCGTTTGGACACTATGAATTATAGATTACGGGCTATCTCACAAAATGACAGCGAGCATTCTTCAAAGAGAGCAAAAATCCAACAAACAGGGTTTTTTTAACAATAACCGACTTTCTCAGCTCGTGAAACGGAGAAACAAGGAAACATATTTGAATGGGCCTGATACAAAGTTTGACAGATCTGACGGAAGTTGAAATGCTTCGCCTTCGGAGTGAATCGAAACCATGTTTCAATAACACGCATGCTCTGTCAACTGCATATATCTTGGCTTTGTAGGGAGCGAGAATCAAGCGACGGCGGCAAAGACTCGGTCAGTTGCGTGTCAGCAGGTCCATCGAACCATAATAAATTTGGATGCCAGAAGTTGGCCTCTGATTTAAGTGGGACCTCCAGCGACTATCCGTTTGGCGTGTTTTATCCACAGCATTCGTTACTTTGGTGTTTCTGTGATTTTACTTTGGCTCTGACGCGGAAAAGCATTGTCAATTTTTACGGGTAATCCGTCGTACACAAATCGGTCTGGTTTGAAGAGAAGCAGAGGTAGTGCCTCCTCTGATCGACTGATTATGCTATCTCTTCCTCTGAGCTATGGACGACATCAATAACCTGAAAAAACGCCCGCCGTTGATAGCCACAAACGAGCTGAGTGAAGACAATAGGCAATGGATGTTTTCAACAGTACTTAGGTGGCGTGTAGAACGTTGTTGAAGAACTGTGGATAGTCAGCAGCTCGCTTAGCAAACCTTTGAGCCGGTCTGCGTGGAACAGCCGACTCATAATCACTCAATCAAGGGTCGAGTCCCACTTGAGGACCGGTAAATAAGTACCAGTAGTTACTAACTGGCCGATAGGTCTTAGCGACCAAGTGATTGTGAACCATTACTCAACCAAACTAAACCTAGCCTTTATTGAAAAAACAAACAAACAAATATCAGTTAGTGAGTGCGAATTGTCAAATGGTAGGAGGAATAGCTTCAAATTCTTCCAAACCATTTAGTTCTCTTTGCCTACTTTTTGTTTAATGTCTCTCGAGAAGCTAGATTTACCGTGAATTCACTTGAGAAATTCCTGCCCTGTTAACGCTGGTCATATATGATGATGATGATGGGTTGACGATACAGTTTTGTGAAATAGGTGATGCAATCAGCTGGGAGCCAAAATGACACTCATGCGCAAGAAGTGAGCAGAAACGCGCGTGCGCACACAAAAGACGAGCAGAGCATGTACAGTCGAGGATATGATCAAATACTAAGATGAGGCAAGGAGCAAACCACATTGCCATATGAACGAGGAGGGATGTGCTTACGTGATTCGAGGGGTCGGTGGTTTCAATAGGCTGTACAAGCAAATAAGTGTCAGTGATGGATAAATGAAAACGCACCAGGTAATGCAGAGAAATAAGAAATCTACACACGAAGAAAAGAGAGAGGGATTTAGAGATTGCTGTTGGATATTGGGTGAAAGACCTACCAAAAGTGCTGGTCACCGATGACGATTAGGCATGGACAAAACACGAAGCTGAGGAACGGTTTGTGCGTAACTGATTGCAACAGATCCAGAAACTCATGCACATTGGACACACATACAGATCATGATGTGGTCGATCTCACAGATACTTCCAACTGGTTTACTTTAACCACTGCTACACTCCCGAATAAGTGGAAGGAAAAAACCCTTTTTTAGATTGGACAGGCGATTTGGAAAAATGCATGAGTCACGTGTACATGAAGAACAACTTCTGTGCACAGTTACAAAAACTGTTCCGTTTTATTCTCAGATCGCGTTTTTTATGATTCTTGGACTTTGCAAACATGCTTGGTTTGTGCGTGTTATATCACTATGTTGTGTTTGTTGCAGGTCGAAAAAAAGTCTCGGATACGTATCAATGGGCGTTAACTGAAAATTAACTTAATATTTCCATACTCTGCGGCAGTTTTATTCCTCCCATTATGCTGTCTTCCATTCATCTTAGTGACTTCGAAATTTCCTGTTTGTCACAGACCTATTTTGTAGTCATCAAACGTTGCCAAAGCTGGTGTTTAGGCCCCCAAATACTATCACCAATCGATGTGACCATGCCAGTACGATGATCATGACTTGCCCCACAAGGGAGCAGTGTTGGTGACAGCCACGTGGTCTCACGCTTTGTGCACGTTCTACATTCGTCTGATCTAAATTCAATGGAAAGAAAGAATGGGCCAAGGGGTTTCCTAGGCACAAGCGATCCACATAACTGAAAACGGCCTCTCACACTGTCGGATAGCACCGTGTAGTCGGAACTAAAAATAAACAAACATGAGGGTAACAGAAAAGAGAAAAACTAAATGCGTCTCATCCTCCCGATCAGATTACGGAAAATTCTATCGAAAACTGGTCGGAAATGTTTATTCCAATGATTTCATTGTCACCTTGAATCAGGTCGACAGTTCGGGGACTTAGTCCACACAGGCATCGATCCATTTGGAACAAGGTGATGCCACATGACTAGGTTGGCTTAAAGTTGGACCATCTTCTTCTAGCAAAAAAGTTAGATTAGAAATTGTCTTTATAAACATTACTCGCGGTGACTGAAACATGGGCTGATTGTCACCACTATGAGGTAAATTTTCATACTTGATCACCTAAGTTTTACCGGGTCGAATGAGGTTATCATCACGTGTACATCAAGTCCGTTCAATTTTTATTCATTTGGGGGCATTGTGGGATTGCCGTGATATAAATAAACATCGGTGATACATTGCAGCAGTCAAATTGGTTCACCTACATGGCTCCGGAAAATGATCGCTGCTCACTGAAGATCTGAAGATTCTCTTGGTTTTGAACACCTGAAGCGTAACAGTATCTCTAAAAAACAGGTGCGAAATTTCTGTCAATAACTCTGAAGTCAGACGTAGGATGTATTGGAGTCCCAGAGCTTCATCATTAGGCGAGATTTGGGACTCAAACGGATCAAGATGTCATGTGTATAGCGTGTTTTAAAAAGGACTATGGTTGGCGCAAACTATTCCCCGAGACAGACAAGGTTTTGAAAATACAGCTAGGTGGCTGGTTCAAACAAGAAAAAAGGTATAGAAACCATAACCTATGAAACAGACTCAGTAGAATGAGGTGGATATCTGCATTGAGTTCTACGAGGTCAACTAATGCGATGACTACAGACATTCAGTAAAATGATTAGGTGCCGCCACTATTGGTGTATCTGTATTCGTCATATTTGTTCATTAACACAATCTGTTATTTATAAGTTACTTTTTTAACATGTATTACTTCCGTTATTCAAATCCTTATGTGGACGGAAAAAATCAGAGCAAATAAGTGCTAAGGAGACAAGTGTGAGAACTGAGGTCACTGCACGGTCGGTTAACATTAACTAATTCAAGTGATCAACAGCTGGCGGTGGTCAAGTGGATAAGGTCGTGGCGTTTGGACGTGAAGGTCACGAATTCGAATCCTCCCACCGCCAATCAACTTCCCCACGGCAGCCCTCTGTTGGCCGCGGCCCCCCTTGCTGAAAAATGATGTGTATTGCTATCTTGCTAATAAAGGAAGTAAAAGATAAAGCTATACTGTCGTCCAGCTCATCACCACAGTTGATCTATAGAGGCATTACGTGATTCGCGACATTTCAAATCTGAAGATCATGGTTGTTGATTTTCTCACATATGTCGCGCAATTAAACGACCGTAATCAAAATTCCAAAACCACCAGGAACTCTTGATTCGTGGATCGAACTGCAACATCGAATCAGCTCACCAGTTTTTAGGCTGTTTTGGACCGAAACTCAAAACTGATTGCAAAACTTGCCTTGAGGAAGACTACCCACGGTAGTCGAAACGTTGGCGTAGTACATCTACCAACAACACTGTGTTATTAACATTATACCATTCACAATCAAAACCAATACATGGCGCATCGATTTTCGATACACTCATTATTTCATTTGGTCCTTGTGTCTAGAAACTCAAAACTCTTACACCAGATGCCACCCGTTTTCAAATTCCCGATTACAAGAAAAAATCCTTTCTTGTTCCTAAAACAGATGTCTAAACTTTTGTTCGTCAGTTGCCGTTTGCCAAGTACGAAATTTGGACTGTCCCAATAGACCCGACCTTCTACCTTCCTAAAAACACATTTTAAGACATCAACTCGGCTAACTGGGAAGATTTTCGCGACCTTCGGCTGTCATTTCAGTCCAGATGTTTTGCCGTTTAATTCTAGGTTTCACCACTATTATTCTTCAAGAGATGAATTTTTTACTTTGCAATTTAACAATCTAGCAAACCCAAATCCACAGACTGAGTCAACCACATACGAAAACGTGTTGTTCAGTTAAGGCGATCATCATTCTACCGCTGGTGCCGTCCACCCACTCTCGCTTTCTATAATCGCTTCCTACAAGCCATGAACAAATGCCAGTTAGCTACGAGAAAAGGCAAATGACATTTCGTCGGCTCCAAAGTCGAATGCCAGCTCCCATCCGAAACTGACAGCCAGACGTTTTGGTCCCTTAATAAAGCAATTTCTTGAAATTTCTGCCCTCTCCATTCTCCTTCAGTGTGTAATGTTTCTGGTAACATTGCTTGCAAACCACTCGAGTAGGCCTGGTTTTTGCTTTCCGGTTCTTTACATAAATATCCTACTCTGTTTACTTTCGTTACCACTAATCATTGCACTAGGATTATTCGCCAACGGCTGTGCTCTCTGGAATTGTGCAAATCACTCGGTCCACGTGATTTCCATCCATCATCGTTAAAGTGGGTATCGCACTTCAGCATCGTCTTTCTCGCCATCCTTTCTATCTTTTTCTTTTTGCAATCTCACAGGAACACACCGAGACCGTCCCTAACCCAAACGACGCAACCTCTCTGACCCAAACAACTACCGTGTAATCTAACTAACAAATCCTGTTCCAACTGTTTGGAACCATAGTCTCCAATCAACCGTGATCGGTTCTCGAATGCGAGAGGCTACTGAACGACCGCCAATATTGATTCTGACAAAGTCGTTGCATCAGTGCTCTGCTCCATCACATCTCACACTCCTGGTCAGCCACACTTAGTCTCGCTGGATGTCTCCAAGGGCACTGACCAAGCTTGGGATGTAGAACCACTGGCGAAACCACCTACGTTCGAGTTCGCCTTAGCTCCCGGACCGTGAACGTCAATGTCCCTCAAATAAGGGAACCATTTTCGTCCGAGTCGATGAGGTTTTATGTCAGCGATTCCCGATGAATTCCGGTTTCCTCCAAGATTTTGTACTCGCGCCCATTGTTCTTTTAGTTTTTAAATATTCTCTACCAAATACATTCACCCAGGTTCATTCCTTGGCCGATGATCTTATCCTCTAATTTTCGTTTTCTTACCACAAGAAACACCGATGGAGACCGCAACGGCGTCAATGTATGACCGAATTCCGATCGTAAACATATCTTCTCTTTGACTGTAAAACTTTCCTTGAGAAATACTACCCGAGGTAGTCGAAACGTCAGCGCATTACATCTACCAATAACGCTGTGTTATTAACATTATACCATTCACAATATCTCCTTTGAGGTTATTGTAATCATGCTTCCATGCTTAGATCATTTTTTATCTATTTCCTTCAAATATCATTCATTCGATCCTCATCACTATTTTGATTCCACTGATCTACACTCCACTAATTTGATCTCTATTCTCAGCTAGTTTCTTGTGTTGCGCGCAAATTTCGCGTCAGACGCTTCTTTAGTGCCGCTCATTTTCGGCCATCTTTGCAAAAGCCTAAATCCGTCCCGTACTGGAACATTGCAACCACATGTGATGTGATGCTTCGTCTACTTATCTTTCTCCATTTAATCGCGTTTAACGCAACGTCATTTGGCAGATCGATAAGCCTGCCTTAACATCCAGTCTTTTGTTACCACTTCCTTTTGTATCGCTACAAATTCGGAGCTTCCTTCGTCAATTCTTGTACTTTCAATATGCGCACTCAGACTTTCACCTATCGCTGCCAACCTTCCACCATGAATGGTCGTGCCTTTCTGCCCCAGTCCTCTTTTATCATGGGACTGATAGGTTGTGGAACATTACCACTATTTGTTTTCCAATCCATTTGCAATCTTTCTTTAAAACCAGTTAACAAATTGGTTGGTTGTTGTGTGAATATTCCCTATAATCCCTTTATACAATGTTTGTCGTATAAAACTTCGTGTACTGTGCTAAGAAGAACTATGGTACTGTCAAGTTTCTTGAAGGGATGCCCAAGCATAGGAGGGCAACACCAGTACGGTAATGCAAGAACTGCTTAATAGCCAATACTGTAATGCTCCCACCCATTTGTATGGGTTTTCGAAGTGCGGAAAACCTCCCTCTTTAAGCCCGGCACTTTGCTAGTCCATTCGCTTTACAGGGGAGAACAGTGTGAATACATCAGCTCGATTGTACGAGTCGAAAGGATGCTATGACTACAATCGTATCCGATTAATGCCCCCCACCATTCCAGTCTGCATTAATTGTGTATGAAGCTTCCAGCGAGACTGAATGGCAAACTTGCGATTTTCATTCTTTTCAACTATACAACAGTAGTTTTGCCACATTTGGTTCATGGGTACAATAAATGCTAACTTCTGGCTGCAAGAGGCAAACAACGATAAAAGTTATCAAACAATAGTATCTAATTCAGACATAACGGAAAAGATGGACAATGGAACAGATAAATCCAGAGTTGCATGACTTTTTTCGCCACATGGTTTTCGATTTCGGCATACAGTGAGTGAGTCTGCCACATCGCTGTCATAATACAAAATAAGTCCGTCCAACCGCACACACGACAGCAGGCATGGCTTCGCCGTTGACAAGCTACGTAACATCATTGGGCAAGAAATCAGCGAATGGGTTAGATTAAAAGAAGCAATCACACTGTGCAATCCATCAGATCTGCTCGGTGGATTAGGTCAGAATGGGAAGCATTCGCCTCTTGGACCGACTGAAACCAATGCTATATCCCGTTATCGATTGATGGGACCACGCTGCTGACAAGTACACGTTTGTGATTGCTTTTGATACTGTCCTCTTATCTGCCTCCATGATCTCATGCTTGTAGATATGGGATATATGTACCGGTTAATAACAGGATGGTCCGCATAGGTGGTAACGATTCAACGTCTCGTGTAAGGTGGTCAAACTATCTCACGGTATTTTTTCACTGGACTATTGAAGCTTACTGGGTATCGTTTCGTCGGTACACAATTTCAGTCATTTGATTCGGTCGGGCTGAACGATACCAAAAAAAGAATAGCATTACATTTGGGAGCATGTGAAACGATTTGCAATGTTCGTTGGATAATGAGCTTGGTGCGCATGCAAATCCGAACACACTGCGAGGCAGATCGGACAACTACTTTACACCCATATGAATCTGCGCAGTGGGCAAGTGTGTACCCAAGTTACATGATGTTAGACTGCGAACCGCCATCTCAGGGAACAGACGAGATTCGGTCGGGTTAACAGTCGAGCCTCGCTGAATTGTGCGCAGTGAATCGGAGCGTGAAAAAATAGACTTAATTTCCCTCTTCGGTGAAAACCCCGCTAAACTGGTTGCAGATAAATGCAAAAGTAATACGTTTCGAAATGCGAATTCGCGAGAATCTAATTAATCAGTTATGATGGTTAGACAACGAGCACCCGAACACACCGTGTAGCTTGACTGTCGTTCGAGACCATCAGCGGGATTGTTCGCCCTACCCAGGTAATTATTGGACCCCAGTTACTGCAAAACAGATCGGACGGACGGAGACAAAACACATTCGGTCTGGCTGTTAGCAGGGTGGAAAAATCCGCCTGCCTACCTTCGTAAACGAACTGGTAAGAGAGCCTGTGTTGTTGCAGTTCTTTTTCGTTGGATGTAGAAATCCGTCAAATGGAGTTGCTTTGATCATTTGTTGCGGCCCATGGTTTTCAGACTGAAGGCTAGACCTTAGGCTCACATCTGAATTCGCGTTCGCAGTTCAGGATGTGACTGCATTAGAAAGATTATTTTTCACGCACTTTCGGATTTTCGAAAGCTCATCGATGTTCTATAGTGCAGTGTGTCATTAGCGGGATTTTTTGCTCCGACAATAAAACCGATCGTTTTCAAAATAGGTGTTGGTCTTAACTAAAAAGATGGATAGATTTCATAAAGTTCTGATCACCCATTTTCACGTCAGATCACCAGTCAAGGCAACTGTACACCAACGTCAGACTGACGTGTTCCTGTCTTGCAGTGACTTCCATACAAGAAAAACAATGGATTGAAAACGTCCGTGGATGGATTCTATTGAAAAACGATATTGTTGTCTCGACTGTCAATCGGTCAAGGATAAGCGAAACCCATTCACGGCAACAAAGACGTCGACATAACGGTGATTGAATTCGATGCAGAACGATGTTAGACCCTGCCAGGAATCAGAAAAGCCAGTTCTGAAGACTAAGAAGTACGTCTCTTCCACTCAACGTATGCATCAAGTGATAAAGAAAGAATAATCAAACGCGAGACGTATGAAGAGACACATTCAAACATGGCACCGATGACGCTTTTCTCTTTTCATTCCCCACTCCATTAGCATGGAACAGAGTGTGGACCAAGTATATCTCTGTGGTAATCCATATTTGGCGAATCACCGATCTAGGTCACGTTAAATCTGCCGAAAATCATTTCTGTGAATCAGCGGATCTCATTCTCCAGAACTATTCAGCAACTAAGAGTGCTCTTCTTTTAGTCTTCCATTATTGATGAACATCTATTGATAACAAAAAGAAACTAGCGGAACTTTGAAAACAAAAACAGAATCTGTCAGTCAAAAACACGCAAATAAGTTGGATGCATTCAAACCAGGTGCAGGGATGAAGTTTTATGTGACCTAATGAGATTAGCGAAAAACACTCAACCGGCAATGTTTCCAAACTGGGGATATAGAGTCAAACACGACATGAACAGAGTACAAACATATTTATGTACGGTAAAAAGTGCATTGCAGATTACTGACTCAAACGAGTCATTCTAACAACAACAAACTTTAGATTCTTGGAATAGGAGGTAAATAAATTACTGAATAAATCTCACATCAGAAGTTAAACTTTTGAATCAAGATAGAGTAGGCACAAATTTGATGCCTTTCTCTGACGGAAACGCGATATTTTACAGGTCACAAAGCGGTTCACATTCACCGTAAGAGAGAGGCCACCCGAAGACCTGTTTAGCCAACAGGAGACATGCAAAGATCTGGTGGGAAGGAAGTACCGGGTAAAATAATTTCACGTTTATTGTTCCTCCTAACCCAAAGTGCATCATCAGAAGTAAACGTGTAACTCGACTCTGAACATTACGGGGACTCAATATGTCAAGTGTTATAACGAGCCGACTGGCATCGGAACACCCACTTAATCGACCCGAAGTGCTCGTTATAACGGGACCGGAAATGTCGATTGTGTGAGGCAATGAGCATCTACAGTGATGTGGTCAGGAAAGCATAAGCGCAAATACCGGATTCCGTCGGCTGACGACCTGGGAGGACCACCGTCAACCGAGTATTTAATAAACATAGTCGGACAATAGGTTACCTGAGTTTAGCGAAGGGTAGGCTTGTCGATTTTCCAAAGATCAAATCATCAACATTTCATTTTATGTTGACTGAAACAGGGACATGCGTGAAATTACTCCGTTTTATAAGCAAATCCATAGGAATTTCGATATGGATCGCGCAAGGTTTGACTAGCACGGGATATTCGTGTAGAGGGGATATATACATTTTACTCAGCGAAAGGAGATGAATGAGGCTCTTTGTAGTTAAACACGTGTTCATAAAAAAATTATGTATCAAGCGCGAAAACCGCATGCTTCATTGTCATTCGATTCCAAATCAAAGACCGAAAACGGACAACCAGTAGAGTAAAAATTACAATGGCACGAAGTCACACAACACCTGCATTGATCAAGCTTGATAATATGCCGAGAAATAGCGAATTGCAGCCAGTTATCGAAACATCGAAATAGCATACTGCTCTCACTGAGTCTAAAGATTTGTGCACAGAGGCGAATTCGAGTCAATTGAAATCTACTCGCACGAATACGGTCGAATGAAGAGCTCATTTCCACACCATTAGGCCAATGAAATTTAGCATTTTGAAAGAAAAGTTATAGGGAAAATCACTTTGGTGTGGTGATTAATGGCACACATCCAGGTGAATAAATGCACCGGTCGCGTGTGATCATGAACGGGGGAAAAGATTGCAAAATGGAATCGGCGCGAACAGGCATTAATCATGGAATTAGAAAAATTTGGAGGATTGACGACTGGACTAAGTGGAGTTAAATAACACGATGGAGATGGGAAAACCCGGATGAGATGAACGTTTTGATAAAAAAAAACACGTACCCCTTTCAGTACAGAGGGATGTCCATCCTCAGCTATTAGACGTTCGGCAATCCGTTTCAATGTCTGGCTCAGACGCTCCGGTAGTTCAGTGGAATCCAACAACTGCACAGAACCGCATCGAGATGACAGCATTCACCGGAGCAGGATGGTAAATACGAACATTGCAAAGAGTAAGAACAAGGGGGAGAATGAACAGGAGATGAAAAAAGCTACTCGACGTCATACGAAGATGCTCACCGATGGATGTTATAATACGAATAAAGACGTTGTCAAAAGCAGTATTCATCCAAAGCCTACACTACAGTAAGTAGCGTTCATGAAGAGCAGTTGTCAATCGAAATAACTTAAAAGAAATTGATAGCTGGCGGAGTGCGTATAAATTGCGCTTTGTAGCTGGCTGGAGGATGCGCTTGCCTGTTGTACCTTCTTCCGTCTTAGTTGATTAATAATGTAATGTACAGAAGGAAAATGCGTAATCATATTTATTCAATATCAACAGGTGGCAAATAAAAGGTACGCCGTTCTTCCCGGGAAACTCACAATATCCACCGTCCTTTGGTTGACCAGAGTACGATTCATGCGTGTGTAAGGCCTCTTTATGTCGATAAACACCTAATTATGGTCTGATGCGAGTGTTTCCGAACTCCGCTTGGCCACTTGCCCCGAAAACCTATCGAAATCCTCCCGAATAACCGCACCTCAAGCTTACGCTGCAGAGGAAATCCTATGAACTGTCTTCTCTTAGCGGAAGTATTCCCACAAACGTCGAGGACGAAGATGAATGCCCAACGCTTGCCAGCAGGTTGACTGATCCCTAGTAGTTAGTTTAAGGAATATGACTAAACCTCGATTTCAGACGAATCATGGGCAGCGTACGAAGCATACAACTCCGCGCTTACCGGTAATTATGCAAAATGGGACTCAGCACCCAAGACGTTTAGCCCTATCCAAAGAGCGAACAGACTGACCAGTCAGTTACCGACTCCTAATGAATTACGAGACCCTTACTTAATAAAACTGTATTTTAGGTTAGATTCATTGGTCAAATATCGGGTAGCATCTAGGCCAATGACAAACCATGGGCCCCATCGAGCGACCGATGAAGTGTACTGAACTCTTTTCCATTCACTTTTTAGCTCGCGGTTTCCCTCTTGCAATTGGTCTGATGGTACACGATCTGTACAGATTTTGTGAAATATATATACATATATGGTTTCCCCCCTAGAGCTCGCCACATGAAGGAGGAGAAGGATCGGGAGCCAGAGCCTTCAAACGTGGAGTGATATGGAACCAAATAGAGCCTGAATACGTCAGATTCCGTCCGGCACAAGAAATACTGTCTACAACCACAATTATAAGGCCACATACACACAAAGGTTTGACTTGGTTGGACTCAGTAGACCCAATGGATCCATGCGCATGTCCCGTCAGATGATTAGGTCACATGATCGATTGTACAATGTCAATCATATACATATGCATTCCTAGGCCATCGAGAATACCTGCATGTCGTACGATCAAGCGCTGATCAGCCGTGATTTTTGTCCGGGTCCAGCAACGGACATATACGTAACAGGTATGACCGAAGAATAAGAGTTTCAATACTACATCTATCCATTTTCAATCGTTTTGGATTGAGCAGCTGAGGGGTATATTTGTCCGACAGTCAAAAAGCGAACCAATTACTACCGATATTGACTAAAGGATAATCAAAATTGTTATATAATTTTTCTGACTTCAAGGAAGTACATCTATTTGGTCCGAAATCCGATGTCTCGTGGTGCATTGTACAAAGGGTCATTCGGATCAGATTTGGTTTCATTCCAGAACACAAAGGCTTAGATAAGCAAATAAATGCGGAAGGGAGGGTCCTATTCTTTTGTCACACACACACACACACGATATAATTTTAACCGAATAACAGACTTGTGGATGAGTTAACCGTATCACAGCCTAAAACTCATGGAAGCCTCAAGTGACAAACTCGCGGTGGATGTACACCTCATTTGGTTGTTTGAAATACCAAATCCAGTCACTGACGGAACTAGGGCGCTACAGTCCAAGATGAATTTTCCAGTTAGGTGCTGCGCTCAACAACACGGACTTAATGTTCGACCGAACATTTATCCCGATCTGGATGTGACAGCGCCACTGGTTAACACATTATTCTATCTAACAGTTGATTTCATTCACATCTACATTCACAAATAACCTGAGACGAAAAAAATCTTGTGGCGGAATGAAAAGATCCCAAATGATGATGGGCTGAGAATACATGTTTCAAGGGTTAGGATAGTTACTTTCGATGGAAAGCATAGCGTTCGCCTGGGAAGACCACCAGAGAATATGCCGGCCGGCATCGCCATGGCGAACAGGGAGAATAAAATGAACAAAGCCATCCATGGAACAAGATTTCACAAGAAGTAAAGTGATGGCCTCTCTGTGCCCAGCGACTCAATTCCAACCTTCAAAACGTATGGCTCGTTATGGAGCACAAAAAACAATGAATTCCCGTTTCCAGATACAATGATAGAAACAAAAAAAATGAATGGACAGTTGGAGCAGGTTTGAATATCGTCAGCATACATAGTTGGATCGGTACGTAAGTCTGAGCAACAAACTTGGTTTGACGCACGAGTGTAGTAGGGATGGCCCACTAAACGACAATGGGGAAACGTCATCCATGCTCCTGGAATTCAGAGTGGTAGAGAACCACACAAGCGTTTGGCTAGATCCGATATGGACACGAACCGGATAACGATGAACAGCCATCTATCACCGAAGAGACTGACAAATCTGTGATCCAAGCCTCACATTTTTGGGGGATGAAAAATGCTTAATCAAGTGGATCACCACGGACTCGGAGAGAACTATGCACGCAAGTATACCGAGCGCATACTCATTTTCGTTTCGTCGACAACTGCTCAGGACATTATTAATTGTTTTTCCTTTCAAAAAGACTGATTCGCAAATTTAAATTAAATGTAGGACACAACCGGGTCCCTCGACGGGCGGTGTTTAAAGAAAACAACGATTGCCCATCACCATCGATATCGATTGCCAGAATGGAAGTGTGGCCTTTTCGTTCGACTTTTGCTTCAGACTATTCGTTGGATAATTAGACTCAGTGCACAACAGGGACCGCAAATTGTGCACACTTAGCACACTAAAAGGTGAAGTCGAACTATAAAGCAGTGTGATCCAGTCCAATGGATTCTCACAAAAGTCTGTCAAAAAAAGCACTGTCCTGCACACGAGCACGAAGAAGTCATCTGACAGTTTACATCCAATGGAAACGAGGAACCAAATCTGCAGGTTGAACCTGAACACCTCAAACATCGAGAAAATTCGGTTTGGTTGGGTAGATGCATCTGATGCGATAATGATACGCATTTTTAAAGAGAGAGCCTAAATCGAGCTGCAATTTTTTCACAACACGGAAAGGCACACGAGGGAAAGCCAGTACGAGTGAAAAAAAAACGATGGCAACTTGCCTGGACGGGGCCAAAGAAAATGAATATCTGAAAAGGGAAAACAATCAACAGTAACAGCCGCTTAGTCACGGTGGGATACTACGGATTTTGCATATTACGTAACCAGGTAAATTAGCAATCCATTTTGAACTTCATAGCCACGGGAAGAACCGTTAAACTCTGATCGAGTTTAACTGCAAACTACGAACTGAGAGAATTTTCTGAGTTTGACTGGCGACACGCTGTCCGTCCGACGTTCAAGTAACGGAAAGAACAAAAAAAAAACAATGGGGAATACACGGGACCACAACTATTTTGGTTGGCTTAAAACAAAGTTCTTTGTTGATTGTCGAATCGTTAGCGAAATAAGATTGTGTTTCGTAGCCCGATGATTAGCATAGTTGACAACTTTGGTGATTCTGATCAGTTATCTCGATCCTAGTTCAAATGTTACACGCCTTAATCGAACAGGAACGATCAAGTGGGCCCTGACGTGCAGTAAACGAGAACATTATATAACTCTCTTCAGGCCGTAGATTACTGGGTCATGACCGTCAGTCGATCGGACTTATTTTCCAGTTCTTTGGTCTTCATTTCGAACAAACGCGCCCGCTCATCACTGAACAAGTCACGCAAACCAGACCATTTTCACTGTGCCCGCAAACTCGAGCGATTAGATTCCTGGACTGCACGTCATTCACCTGAATTCAACGGGAGTTGCCAGACCATTCTGTTCCCGGAAATGATCCTGCATCGCTGTTGCATAATTCACCGGACAAAATAAAAGCAGCCCCGAATTGTTAGCATCGACTTGACATGTGCACATTGTTCATAAAAACATATTTCCAAGTAATCACCAGTCTAAATTTTAACAACTACCAATAGGAATTTTTTTAATACGTGATGGAACCACGGGAGTCAGGTTATGCGAACGCATAACAAAATACGGTACATGAATACTCAAAATCTTTCTATGAATGGCGTGTGGAAAGCACAAGCATCGTTAGCTACCGAACGCCTTCTGGTCACTAGCGTTCGCCAAATTTGTTCTTCAATACATCCGCTGGTTAAATGGAATTCTCAAAGAATCTTAAAATACCAATCGGTTTGCTCTAAGAGCCATGAAAACTGACTCGATGCCTCAGACATTCTGCTAGTGGTTTTTTCTTCAGACACGGAGAATACCCCACACCAAAAAACCTTTGGATTGCGACATGTCTGTGGAAAACTGGACAAAGTCATCTTTTATTTCACGAGAATATGCAAATGGTGAACGGCTTGCAAATCTGAGCACCAATGTTTCTTAGTTTTCAGAACCGAGTTCATTATTCACATCGGCTAACCCATTAGAAGGCAGAGAAGAAATGTCCTCGAGTCGAGACAGAAGTGAGATTAGAAACACTCGAATGAAGCTGAAAAAGAACCAAATCGATATACATAAAGAAAGCATTGAAATTCCACAATGAAATGCTATGCCCTTAACTTCCTGCGATAGTACAACCATGAAAAACGGGACTTCCCACAATCTTTGCACTTTCTAACAAGCGCAAACCAACGGTATTTGTGAAAATCCATGTAATGATCACGTAATTATCTACCACTTCATGCTCGCTTGCTAGCCTAAAACTTGAGATTTAAAATGTACTCTATCGACAAGCTCCGGCGTGCGACGAAACGCAACATGTCCCATAACATGCGGTACATACGTAAACGATGGATCACGGTGCCCCAACTGGTAAGTACGTGTGAAGACATTAAGGTGTCACGTCTTTGGACGATCAATATAATCGATAATCCAATGCCGATTAGCCACACAGACGAGTTCAGTGACTGTCTATTTGAGATAGCAAACAATACGGAACGATCGGGTTCCGTGTATGGCTAAATATAACTTCCACGAGCGAGGAGGTGAAAGTCACATTATTGTCTACCATTGCAATATTTTACAACAAAATGAGAACATGACTCAAAATCAAACTCAGCTGAGCAGGGCAATAGTTCAGACGAAAAATCGGAACATTCCGGAGTATACAGAAGGTTTGGTGATAGGTATATTGTTCCAATCTTAAGCTGGGCGCGTCACACGACTTCAATCTTATTTTGAAAAGGCAGAATAACGTATACTGAAAAATCAACATAAATATTTAACCAAATTAAGCAATGACAATCAAGGCCACACTTGTTATTTCTGCGCGCTAGTTTGATCTGAATTCGGGCTATCGTATGAACTCGCCGGGAATCCGACTGTACATAAGTTGTAGTTCCCGATAGCAGAAAGCGAGGAACAAGTGGTGGAATTTTGTGTGGATCTCACCAAACCAGTTTACTGTCATTCACGACGGATTCGGTTTTTCATGCTATTAACAAAACCATACAGTACTGACAAATATGATGCACCACAGTTCCCGAAATTTGCCGATTTGTTTTCAAAAGCCCAAGGAGTGCAACACAGCAATAGGGTGACTATTAATGGTACGCTTGATTTTTGCTCACTTTATTGATTAACTGTCCGCACAGTCGATTGGCCAAAACACACCTTCTTGAACGTAACATGACTTATGGTCGTGGGAAATCGAGAAAGAAATTCTTCGCGCAGCACGTGACATGCGGGGCATTGGCCAATCAGTCACGAGGCCATTCGGACACGTGAGGGTTCAGTCAGGGCGTTTCGTCAGTGCACTAAATTGCCCGCTGTTCTAATTTAGCGAACAGTTCGTCAATTTAACACGATAAATCCTCAAATGAGATCTTACGGTTCAGGCAATAAAGGTAAGTTCATACGGAATGGCATTACTACGGGCAGTTTCCAGCGGGCATTGTGAAAAACGAGCCTTATAAATACGATACGTACAACCCATCAGCGTGAATGATTTCGGACCAAAATCTGTCGCGAAATCGAATGAAACCTGTCCGACAGTAACATGAAGTGGAAGGATAACGTACCGAGTACAAATAATAGTCAAACATTTGACGAACACAATGCATCACCTCGCCCGCGATCGGCTGTAGCAGGTGCATCATTTGTAAATATCGACCTGTCCGTTGGAGAAATCAGAAGCAGTTTTGCGATGAGAAATAAAGGCTGAATACTTGGGTCAATAACGCAAATGAACAAAGAATGTTTTTGAAGGCAAACATGATAAAGAATCGATAAAAACTGGTAAAATTTGCGGAAATGGTTTCCTTAAATTCATAGATTTGTACGTTAGGCTATTGATTGTAAATTTATTTTCGAAGTAATACATAACAACGTTTCGACTACCGTGGGTAGTCTTTTCAAGGCAAGTTTTGCAATCAAATTTGATCGTATCCATGCCCGAATCTCACAACGTTATTCCGCACGTTCACAATCTCCTCTCCTTGTTTCCGCCTTCCCACGTTGACATTTTTTTACTTCATCTGTTCACTGTACACACAACTGTCCTTCGATCATTTCCATTCCATCCCACCGACCACCGCCTGTCATTGTTATTGGTTTAACAATGAACTCGTGAGGTAACTGTCGACACCGTTACTACCATCGCGGTGTGTGAGAGAACAGACCACTCCGGTTTCTACCGTCTACCAACAACACTGCAGTCCGTTACTTCTCAACAGGTTACTGTCTAATAAAAACTGTCAAAATATGAAGTAACTACCTTACAAGCCCGTTTTATTAGAAAAGGACATTTAGCTGACTGGGTACAATGCCAATGCAGCAGTGATTATGGACGCAGAAGCCTTTGATGTTGAGTACGTAATTAGAATTTTATTGGGTAGTTGCGTTTGCAACGAATGAATAAGCATCGAAGACACAGAAATCATCATACAAAACAGTATTTACAAGGAATTTGCCTCACGTTGAAAATCGGTGAGCAATTATCTCAACTGAAAATTCCTCATCTTCGTGAGTTCTTGTTGTTGTTGTTGACCTACAGACAGTTGTTGATCCTAACCGGTCAGTTGATGCTTCAGTCTATCGGTATTTGGAATCATTTTTGTCGTTGGCTTGGACTTCAATCAGGTTGCTCTGGGTTTGCGTGCATAATTAGCGAACCTTAAAACAGACACCTCTTTCCTAACAACGTAAACAAATTTAGTGCGTTGATAAAAAACATCCCCATGATTGATACATTTACAAACTGATCTGCTTTACAATTATCAATTGCGTTTACTGCCCTCCTGGCAAATTAATATGGTCACTTGTAAAAGCACTGTTCGTTTTCCTCAATTGCGCTCAATAAGAAACTTCTCCTGGTCCTTATTTCTCTTCAATTTATGTTACCTTTCCAATCCTTACTGTTTTTCCTGTTATTTTTTTCAGGTTTACTTAAAAATTACTTTAAGATTCGTTGAGGCTATTAACTGCTAGCCGTGTATCTTTCATACTACTAACTAAGTCTTACTTCAATCGATGTACTCAGCACTTATCTGCATGTGAGAAGTTTGCGCACAAAATTCTCTCAAATCCCACGCATCGTCTGCCCAACGATCTTTCAAAGTGTCGCTCCCTTATTTCTACACGATCTACTTTTCATTCTACACCCTCTAGAATCAATATCTATAGGAACTCGATTGTCCCATATTTAGCACGCATTTTGACAAACCGTGAACCTGTTTTAACCGAATTCCTGAGCTCTGATTATTCCTTGATGAGATTTTCTAAACATTTGTACAAGGTGATGCGGGCAAACTTTTTTTTATCTAATTTTATTTTCTACTCTCACTTTGTTTGATTGAAGTGACATTATTTTTTGTACGCAAAAGGTGTATACGATAAAATATAATACCCTAATCAACATTCGTGGACTGAACTGCAAAATTGATTTCGTTCACCAGCCTTCGCTATTTTTCAACCGAAACTCAAATTCCTCCTTCATCAGATATTACACACTTTCAATTTCACACTTACACCTTCCATTCTTCTTTCGTTCCGAAGACCGGTGGCGTCTGTGCTTTATTTCATCATCCAGAACCCGCTTTGCGGTACCAAATCTTGATTTTTCCGATCGCGGATTTCAACTCACGCGGTTGAAATTTCGGTGATCTTTCTTCAATCATTACTTATGCGTTGTTTATCGTTCCCTCAACGGTGTCAACTGCTTAATCTTTGATTTAGTATCTTCAAACGTTGAACATTTGATTCGTATAGACCCCAGAAGTCACGTTACTATCTTAGGAGATTTCAACGTTCGCAACTGCGAGTGGCTGGTACACTCCTCTGACACTTTGGTCATGGGGTGCGAAGCTGAACAATTCACTGCGTTTAGCAATCTATCTTAGCTAATTGACCTCCACACACGTATACGCAGTTGAACTGGCAACCGTGCTCATGCTTTGATCTTATCCTCACGTTCGTTTTTGCTCTCTGCTCAAATATTTCTACTCTTCCCCCTCTTGACTCATCCGACCATTGCATTATTACATCATTCATCAACAACCCTTCACCTACCACAACACATTATGACGCTACATTTCAGCCGGCTAAGACGGTTTCCGCGACCTCGTAGCTTCATACCCTTGGAATGACTGTTGTTTTAATTCGGACGCTTCTACATCCGTCTCCAACTTTGCTGATATTGTTCTTCAAATCATGAATCTTCTTACTGGACACTTTTCCAAACCAGAAAAACCCGAATCCACAAGTGGTTTAATCACGCATGAAACCGTGCCGTTCGCTTGAAGCGTTCAGCATTCCGTCGCTGGCGGCATTCGCACACTCCCCCCTCCACACAACCGCTTCGTGCAAGTTAGAAACAGGCGTTCGGCAACTACAAAGAGGGCTAACGAGCGCTCGACGTTTCTAAGATTTTCGACCGAGTTTGGCACGAAGGCATCCTGTCGAAACTACCCACGTTCGGATTCCCCCAAGCTCTCGCAGTGTGAACATCAAGCTTCCTCAGTAAATGAACCATCTCAGTCCAAGCTGATGGTGATTTGTTCCAGCCAGTTCATGTAAATGTTGGCGTTCCCCAAAAGTTCAATACTTGCGCCCACTCTGTTTCTTTTATTCATTAGTAACCCTCTGTCCACTGCTTCCAACCAAATCCACTATTTTACCGATGATGCCACTGTTCACTGGTCTCCTTACCGAACACCAACATCGACTGTGACCGCTGTGTCGCCAGTGTATCATTAAACTCCGATCGCGAGCACGTCTTTCAGGAGCTCCAACAACCATGTCATATTCACTGTTGCCAAACGCATCCTTCGTTCAATTTCTTTGAAACGTCATTCTTCCTCTCACATCTGTCCATTGGTTCGTCTTTTCTAAATTCCACACAGTTCTTTTTCTCGGCTTATTCATTTGTTCTTCGTTGTGCTAGTCTTTCGTCATTCTCGAACTGCGCGCAAAGTTGGTTTTCTGTTCGGCACCAGGCGCTTCATCAGCCCAGCTCGTTTTCTATGGTACAAAGTGCAAATCGGCCGCGCACTTGAATACTGCAGTCACGTGTGGGATAGGACTTCGTCCACTTTGCTTTCCCTTTTTGATCGGGCTCAGAGAAAGACCATTCGGCTGATCGACGATTATTCACTAACATCTACCTTCCAGTCACTGGTCCACCGTCGGGCAGCTGCTTTGTCATCCATTTTCTGACGATAGTATTTTGGCTTTTGTTTTTCGGAACCTGCCTCAGCAGCTACTTTTATGATTTTCTCTCGCTCTTCTCGCACAAAGGCTGCTAGTCAACCTTTTCAGGCTTCTGTTGTTCAGTGTCGTACTTCTTTATTTCAATCTTCCTTTTTCTCGCGGATTTGCAAACTGTGAAACATTCTCCAACTTTCTGTATTGCTTCTGCACCTACAACCTTTCACTTTTCAAGAACAGGATCAATAAACTGGTTCATAGTAAATCTTATCCCCACTTACCCCACTAGAGTATGTCTGCGAATTATTGGGTTTACCCCTTCACTGTATTTTACTTTTGTATGTAACTGTAAAAGATGCAAAATTAAAAAAAAACAATAACCACTTGCAAGAGAAAGACAAAAAGCAGCAACAAAAAAGGTGCTTTCTGCTTGTTTTCACTGTGCGGATTACGCTTTACTTAGGAAAAGTCTTTAGTGTTGACACCGACGATGTACGAGTTCTTCGGATGAGTGATATGACCTTCGTGTCTCTCAATTAAATCATGAGCCATATCTATCAACATCTCCGGCCAAGAAACAATCTTCATCTGATGGACCCCAACCGAAACTAACTTCGACATACTACTACGACAAGTCATGACCCACGTAACTTCTACCGGCCTAACCCAAGATGTGCATGATGGGTAGGCACATGGAATGTGTCTAAGCCACCGAAGGCGATGTAGAGCGATTATTACCTCAGTCAATGGAAGACCGTCTACATCCAGCACACGACGACGCAACTTGTGACTGCTCATCCGGTGCTCTCAACAAACTTGAAGAATGTTTCGAAGACATCGACGATTGAATACACGAAGTCGTGAGGAATCCTCAACACAGAAGCAAGGTTTCACAGGCGTAAAGAGCACTCCGGAATGTAGCACTGCAAAACTTCCCTTTAGGGAAAGCTGCATGTCATGGCGGCGAAACAAGTGTCGCAGGTCCGAAAAAGCTGTCCTGGTTTCCACTATTCGTCATGTAATCTCCTCCCCAAAACGACCAAATGTAATCAAGTTCCCGAGGTACTTGAAATTACTAACTACCTCTAACTAATCACCACAAAGGATTAGTGCAGCCACAGGCTCCCGCCAGCCCTAAAGAAGTACCCTATACTTTCGAAATTCAAAAAAGAAACCTCAATGGCCAACCGATTGTCGCTCAGTAAGGGGGGGGGATATTGTGGGTATGTTCCAAGTCTAAAACGTCTCCTGGAAGCAGTGCAACTTCACTACCGAACAGACTAGATAGTGTTCTGCAGAAAATTCTCTATTACAAAGTTAAAACGAATTCGGGACATAAAGCAGCCTTGTCATACTTCACTGGAGATGACGAAAGAAGACGAGGGCTAGCCACAGGCTTTAATCCGGAATGAGGCATGAAGGCAGAACTAGTTGGGGACCGGTACATACTTCGCAGGTACACCATTCATTTACAATTAATAACAATTTCGACTTATCAATGGGGCCAAAGGGTGCTCGAATGTATAAGAGCACAACGGCCGTTGACCCCTAGAAAAATACGGTGCTCTAACAACTGTCCCAAGATGAATGATTGATGCAACCTTAACCGGAGTGAAACCCAGTCTGATCTCTGCAAGTTTGCTATTCACGCGTGTTAATTAACCTACAGACAGTAACGGAAGTTAGAAACTTTGACGTTATTGAAAGCAGCCTAATCCTCAAATGGTTAGCGCATTATCTAAGCGAATCAATCTTAAAAATACGGACAATAATCGGATCCCAGCAAGAAAAAAACATGCTTGGAATACCAGATACAAGAGAAAAAAATATAAGTTATCTGATCAGTTCCATTCCCTCCATTTGAAAGAGCCGGAGACCTTCGGAGTCACGCTTTATGAAGTCATAAGGCTTGAATTTTCTTAAGGATCTCCGAGTCAGCTGGTGGGTTGTTGTACCAGTCTACGAGACGTGGCACGCCATAGGTATTGGGTAGACTG
Organism: Fasciolopsis buskii; assembly: GCA_008360955.1. NCBI lineage: Eukaryota > Metazoa > Platyhelminthes > Trematoda > Plagiorchiida > Fasciolidae > Fasciolopsis > Fasciolopsis buskii. The sequence goes on along the minus strand of LUCM01002345.1, from coordinate 65,594 downwards.
GCGCGGAAGGCCGGCTAAACTGTTTAACAGTGCTCCGCCTAACATACAGGATAAGCCTACTGACTGTGAATGAACAAACCGTCAGCCTCACAGATCATTTCGCTCACACCTAATGCTTTCCCACCGGTAGCTCGGGTGAAGTAAAAACAGCCTGCGTTGGATTTCTAAAGCTCGTTAAGACCACCAGACCTCGCGATCCCCAAGCCAGCTTGTGTCGAGTTCACGTCCCCCACGAACCGGGCTTCATTCGACCCGTCACTAGCCGGCATGGACTGGCGGGCACTAAAAACGCAGATACACAGCAGAAATCCGAGATGTTACGACACGGCGCGTCACGCTACAACGCACTAAGCCAACAGAACGCAGGACATTGTTGGTGGGTAACGAGTGCTCATTGAATTATTGGTCAGGGGCAATTCCGACTTCTTAGATAGGGCCCTTCGCGAAATTGACAGGCAAGTTCGGACCACAAAACTTATGCCAGTCTAGCCGCGTACGGTCTGAGTGATCACCAAAGTACATGGGAATCTTAGTGCATACTGAAGCGTGAACAGGGTTGGGCGGGTGCCCGACTATCACTTCGTAAACAGCCTCGCCTTCGGCAGCTAGTTCTGACGTGATCAATCTGAGTCCGTCGCTGACTCAAAGAGGGTAGACGTCAGGTGGCGTAACGATGAGTACAACATTTGTAGTTCATACTTGTGAGAAACAATTGACGGTGTGAACAGGAGTGGAACAAACGCCCCCGTTTTCTGAACGACAAGGATCGAGACCAAAAGGGAATCCCTAAGTACGTCTCGCTCGAGGGCAGCCGATTTATTTTAGCATTCATGTCTCCCACCCAAATCACGATGTCTCCCCACTCTCCTGTGCATTAGATGCTGTGGAGTTTCGATAAAAAATGTCCTTGATTGCATTTGGGTTGCAGCCAGTAGGCGTGTAAGCTGAGACAAAGGGGAATTTGTCTAGCACAGCGACGACTGCTTACTTTGCACGAAACTCTAACTCTCATTGTGCAAAGCCTACTGTCGACTGGGATCCAGTCAAGCAGTAAAGCATCAGCTACATCAGTGCCAGAAAGAACAAAGGCCACAGACTCAAAGCCGTCAAAAACTGCAGGGGAAACTCCACCGAAAGCTTGGATGGGTGTATCGATGATAGAGCTGGAGCGAAGAGCGAGCTAAGTACGCTTGTTATCGTACATGCGTTGGCTTTTTGCAAATTGGACGTAACTAGTTTGAAAGGGCATCGCGGAGAAGAATCATGAGCCGGCGAATGGGGATTCGATAAAACTTGGGTACTGGACAAAGAATGTGAGACAAGTGGGACTGAACTTCCTTCGGTGACACCACCACTGAAGTTATCCATGGATGTAAAAACATTGGACGAGAAAAAGAATAATATGGGCTGTTATCGATAGAAGTTGGGTATGGTGGGAAATCATTCCCACGACTGAGCAAAAAGTCCAAATAACCCATTGTAAGATCAGACTGGCTCATTGTTGTTTATACTATAAACTAATATACTGTTCATTCTACCGTCATCGGCTACCAATTGTTAATGTGCGCTAAGTGTCGTGGTTGCTGCTCGACCAGATATGGTGACCAAAGGTTTCGAGTCATACTTTAAGAGCACTGTCTGCTTGAATTTGAGCAGGCGGTTGGTACAACACCCACAAGAGGAGCCATGGATTAGGACGGGCAATCGAGAATGCAGCTCACTCGACCAAGAACAGTTCAAGGGTAGGGGGTTTCGTCCTGACTGATCACATCACGGAGGGATCAACGTGACTTTTGCAACCAACAGCTGCCTCGAAAGGCAGCATACGCTGACGGGATCAACCTACGAACATTACCCAAATTGAAGGACAAGTTATAAATCTAAACACTGTGGATAATTGAGTTTCACATTGTATCCGAGGAACTATGCGACGAAATCGATGTTCAACGACTGACTACTGTCCTCATGTACTTTACGCGGACAACAGAATAGTGGGGTGTAGGGAATTCGGTAGATCGTCGGAGTTGAAACAGGAAAACCTAAGTCTGAAAAGATGCAGTTGGACTACCGATGATTCAGTGTTTTGCTTAGGGACTCCTGTGTACTTCCATTAATTATCTGACTTTCTAGAAACTCACCAACATACAAAAAATAAGCACGCAGTCGAGCGCTCGTTTCAAAATGGCCAAGATACGTCGAACAATAATTAGAGGAATACTTGTTATACGAAAAATATGGTAGCAAACGGTGATGATCAAAGGCAAATAATACTTCCCGTTGTAATCGCAAAACGCATATCCAAATGACTACAAGGACGGCCGCGGACCCCAATGTCCCCGCGGTTGATCTTTTTATTCGTGCTGTTAGAGTATGAAGAAAAAAAACGAAAGGAAACTTACCAATTAGCCGTAACACTTCCAGTGTTGTATTCGACAGTAGTGGACTCTTTTGTCGACCAGCAAGAACCTCACCGGATGACTAAAAAACGAGCAGAAACGAATTTGTGTAAGAGGACGAAGTTATGCCAACGAAAGAAAGAACAACAGCAAACTATTGGCAAAAGTTTTTCTGTGAAATCCAAAGTGACCATCATATCGCCTTTAATCGTGTGTAAAACATTTCAAACATTTGTCTGAGGATATCGGCACTAAAATATTCACTAGATTCCTCCATCACACCACATTTTTAACAAACCCAAACATAACACACAACAAACATCGGCGGTAGTCAAGTGGATTAAACGACTGTCATTCCAAAAAGGTTCGAATTCCAGATTTGACGGTCTCTTTGATGCTAGGACGGAACCTCGATGTCGTCCGGGTAGTGATACACCGACCTATTTAGATCTCATGTGGTTTTATGCCACTCCACTGCACTCATGGGTGGGGGCCATAAAAATAGCAACCGAACGGTCAGCATCACGGTGCACCGAACGATGGTGGCAAGCTTGAATCAATACATCACCGGTCGACTTTCACATATCGCTCATCTGGCTCCGATTCCCGTCCGAGAAAATCGATATACCTAGTCGTTCCTTTCATAAAGGAAGGAAACAATAGCATAAAAAACGTGCTCATTGTTTTTTCTAATTACTGATTTATCCAACACAGAGTGAATATATGTTGAAAGATTATTCGTCTCGAACCGGATAAAGCAATTACTTGATTTGACTTGAAAAGAGTGGAATACTGGATGGCATACTGCTTACTATCCCAGGGGATAATGAGATATTCAACGACTGAGGTTTCACATCTGGGATGAGAAGCCAAACACAAACGACAATATGTCGTCATGATATGTCCCTTGCTGAAGTTGGCGTTTAGCTCGCAATCGCGGTGACATCTCACTGAGATACGGCCAAAATCTACGACAGTAGAGGTAACTGACTGTGTTTGGAAGTGCAGACGGTGAACGAAGATGTCGGACGAGTAAATCCGAATGATAGACATAAAAGAATGATCTCCAAGCCGACGACGAGATCCACTGCATCATCATAAGAAACATGGAACAGGCATATTTCAATTCCAGTTCCCGAGGATGCACTAATTGTAAGAGGCACTGAATGTGAAAGCGATTGGGACAGGTTTTGCGCATGATCACAGAACACTTGGCAAAAGAGCATAAAAACCCTAACCAATGGATTGCTTCAGTCAATCCAGTTCGGTTTTCCGAGTTGGGGTCTAATATATATCCCAAACACAATGATTGGAGATGTAAAGCGATGGGGTTACGTGTTGCAGTCGGTAGTGTTCTTGCATCCGAAATGTCTCTACTTCTATATGGTTCTTCCGTTAATCTTTCAGTATTTCTCATTCTCCTTTTCTCTTTTGAATAGACGGTGCCATGAGGTACCAACTAAAACAATATCACTTTGATGCAAGGCTAAAAGTTGTACAAACTGAACCGGAACGGAACCAGTTTGTACTACCAGTAACGTTGTATTATGCGCTGGTCTGATTGCTGCTTAACAGAGGAAGAGTTCAGAAGCCCAGTTAACAATGTACAAAGAATGGGGAAGAGTAAGAAGAGATGGTAGACGAAATGTGAGTAGAACGATATTCCTAATCAGTTCGAATGAATAGTGCAGTGAGAAGAACGGTAAAATACAATAGGCCGGAAAGAGAATGTTTTATAATCCTTCATTTGAGAAAAAACGATTTGGCGAACAAGCTCGTTCTAAGTGATTCGTACTCATGTCATTACATCACTATATATTTGGAAAAAATCACTTTAGGAAGGATTGGATTAGTCAGATAAAAATATGGGTGGGGAAGGGATTTTCGGTGCTACATGCATACCCTTTCTTTTCATATGAACAAAATAAGACTGCAAGATTGACTGAGGATTGGAAGTTGGGAACCGCGTACATCTGAGAGTTAGTGGACCGTCATAATGGTCCTTACCCATGATGCTTTTCAGAGGAAAGATGACCCAATCCAGTGTCAGGGCTTTTTTATTCCAATATGAGTAACGACCAGTCCCGAATACATTTCCAAATTTTCCAGCAGGTAGTATTCGACCGTATGCACAGTGTAGATGGTCATGATGTCTTTTTGATATAAAAATCCAGATCACATACATCGTCCTGATATGGATTCTGTTGCCTTATCTACTTAAACACCTCAGTTTGACCAGGAAGCGTTGACTACTTACTCTGAACCGCTCTCGAAATGCCTACAAATAACCTGCGTCTCCAACAGATTCAGCTGAAGAAGCCCAACGCGCTGCTTTTGCATGGCGACGGCGAACGAAAACTCCCGGGTTTACTGACTCCTAGTAGTCAGTCTAGGAGAGATGGCAAAACCTTGATTCCAGACCACAAACGACGGCATACGAATCACATGGCTGTAATCGTGTAATACAGACTGTGTAGAGGAACTATGGGTCCTTAAGGATAACTGATGACGTGGAAATATGGACTAGAAGAACTAACACGCGGAGCAAAATCTATGCTTTTGGCTTTCCTCTTGTTCTGACGGCACTTAATTTGTGGACAGATCCATGTTTAATGCACATATAATCCGAATTTTTCGAGGTGACTGTCGTTTATTTATTCATTCTCCTTCTTACCACACAACTGCATTTTTACTGCTGCCAGACAGTTGAACTTGCTTTGTGTTAAACCACAACACAGAGCATGAACTTCTGAAGACATTTCAACTCATCCGGCAAGAACATGACATAAACGACCGAACAAAGTGCTTCAAAGCCATCATTTATCTTTATTCTGTTTGGTGTTGCAATTTTGTCGGTATCTTCTGTTATGTTTCAACAGAAGGTTAGGCACGCTTTTATGTGCATTTCATAATTAGCGATGAACATACACTTTGTAAGTTTCGGGCGAGAGCATTACCTACTGAAAACATTGACAGTAGCCAGTTTCGCAAAGTTTAGGAAAAAGCAACCCGGAGATCAGCTCGAAGGCGGTTGAGCAGCTGCGCCACGGCCACCAACCACCAACGGCGCGAAAATGAAACACAATGAAAAGCCGACAGTGACAAAACAGATTGCGCAACCCACGACAAACTTTGCCATCTGATTACCGGTTTTCGCAACTGAAGGGAGGTTACGTAATCCAAAGATCCCATCTATCATACGATAAGAGGACTCAAAGTAAACCAGGGCAACAAAATTCACTCAAAAATTGGACTTTGAAGACTCAACAATTTCACAAAAATCAAATTAACCTGCGACAAAATATTCTGAAGTCAAACGCTATGACCTATTCAGTTGGTGTCAAAATCGCGTGCTGCGGTCATTGTGGTTCTGCGACACTGACGAAGATCTGGACCTATCAACCACGAGGGGCTGAACAGCATATTGGCCAATATTAACGGAAGTCGGAAGTTAACTTTCCGACTCACGCGCTTTGAATGACCGCATTTCAGATGACTGAGAATTTCGCAATAATCATCAAGCAGACTGAGGTCAAGGATGCATGTATCCAAATGCCTCAGCATGGTCGGGGGTGGGTATTTCAGGTTCCGAGGCAACTGCTCTCTAAAGTTTTCCCAAGGATTGCGCGCCCCGAATAACCTCTGCTGAAGAAGTTCTAAGCACTGGTTTATCGTGGTAGAGGTGTTCCCAGAAAAAGCGCGAAGACGAAGGCGAATGCCAGGTGCCATTCCTCGCGTTAAACAATAACTGGTAGGTAATCAGTCTAGGAAAGATGACTAACCACTGACTCCAAACCAATCACAGACGGCATGCAAAGCACACGGTTGCATGCTTACCAACAACTGTGGCTAAGGAGCGTACTAGGCACTAAGGATGCCTAGCTTCATTCAAAGGATGTATGAACTGAGTAATCAGTTGCTGGTCACCAGTGGGATATGTGAACCTAAAATCGTCACATTGCTTTGTGGCTTAGAATATTCCGTTATAGATTCGGCGTAAGGTCTCCAAAGTCAACGTTCCATTTCGCTCTAGACAACTCGGTAATACGAAGTCCACAGACGAAAAATCGTGGATTTCGACGAATCTCCGACGAAGTGAAGAAGGAGAATGGAAGGAGTAGCATGTGTGGCGAAGTCGGCATATTGTTCCTTTTTCTTTCCTCTTTTCTGCTTACTGTTTTCTTACTTTGCCATACCCTCCAGAATCAACATCTATAGGACCTCCACTGTCCCATATTTAGCACGACTTTGGACAAATTGCGACCGGGTTTCAGCCAAATCCCTGAGCAACCTATCATAATGTGTAATGATTATTCCTGGATGAGTTCTTTTATGTTTTTTTACGAGGCGATGAGAGTACTTTTATTTTATTTATTTATATTTTCCCCCTTTTTTATTTGTAGCCTAACATTTTTTGACTGAAATGCGACATTGCTGATTGCACGCAAAAGTCTATACGATACGATATGATACAATACAATACAATTACGATGGAGCACTAACGAATACAGCTTGCTGCAAGGTAGTAATAGTGATATGCATGTCCGCCACACCGGGAACTTGACCCAAGGACACAGCGATCAATCTCTGGCTAAACGGGAACATTATTTTGTTGAGGTTCAAACCTATAATGAAAGATCGTGACTCAGTGTAAGAATGAATATTGAGATTTTTGGACACTACCGAATATAGCACTTCGGAGTGGCCAGCCTTCCGAATGTGCACTAAACTTCCATCAGTGATTCGTTGACGGAAACTTAAACGTTTCTTGAATTCGCGCCAGTGGTAATCATACCATCCCCGGCCCCGAGCAACTGTGACATTTCAGGAGGACTCTTCAAATCGTCAAAGTAGGCGAATTTCTGTTATTCGATCAAAGGCATACAAATTTCGGGTTTATAGTGAACCTCTGCAGACTTGATCTTTTGTTTAGTTCAATTTGAAGTTAGTAGAACAAAAAGATTTCATTCCAAACGGACAACGTGCAAGATCCTGTTCTCAAACTTAGTCATCCCCGCTCGCTAACAGATAACAGCACAAACGATTGAAACATAACGATTCCTTGCGGTTACTGAGACTGCACATATCAGTCATATTGCTGCAGGGGCTTGGGCCACATTACACTATCGTTAAGCTCGAGTGTGACAAGGCCTTAAAACCATCATGAGAACGATATCACTGTCCAATCGTCATTGTTCATAGAAGCAACACTTAGATCGACCAGCCTCGCGGGCAGATGAGGAAATGTATCCGGGTAACACAGCAATAAAAACGCAACAATCTAATTTAAATTAGCAGATTGGATTACAAATCGGTTAGTCCAAATCTTTTCTCGGGATTCGTTTCCATATTTTTCGCGGTATTTGGTTTCCAAGGTGGGATTTCCGGATGAAATTTAGTATTCCATTATACAATGGAACGTGTTAAATTGCGATAAAAATACTAATCTTGAAGGATTTAGACGTGCGTGAATTAAACAACTGCATTCAGTGGTCGGAAACGTCTGGCGGAAGTTGTATAGTCTGACACCAGAAGGCAACAGAAATCTTTCCACCTTGGCATTTGCAGACATGCATTTTGTGGTAATCTCTCAGGTTTATGGCTTCCACCTGAACGCAATGAATAGTAGAGACAGGAGAATCAGAAGATCATAAATCAGAAAAAATACAGAGAGAGAAACATTTGGAATGCAAGAACATTACCGATTGGAACATTGAGTCAAATTAGTTGTTATCTGTAACCATCGCGTTGGTGTGCTTTAAAATCGGCAAATAAACTTAATTTGCTGGAAACAGTTCATTGATCAAGGTTTTTGTGTTCTTTCATCAAACCGCAGGCTAACCACCTCGGCCCATCTTCCAACTTTTGTCTACCGCGGGGAACAGCGTACAGCCAGGTCAGGGGTTCTGTGAGTGTGCGTGACTCATGCTCCAGCTACCTTGATCTATTTAGATTCGGTGCTTGATCGATCGGAAACACCAATTTGTAAACACCAAGTGTTCGTCGATAATCCGTTCTCAACGGACATTTTTCTGAACCCCAAGGCAAGACCCACTGATTGAGCCTAAGGACCACCATTATCAAATTATCGATATTTTCGAGCTTAAATATCTTGAAATTATTCACACAAAAAGGATAGGATCGAATGAATCCAACCGCAAGGGAACAAAAAACGTACAGAAGCAACAATCCGCTGAACCAACGGTGATTCGATTTTTTGTCGTGCCCGGTCCAACAGACTTCGAGTTGGAGTTCCAACACTCGAATCGTGTGTTAAATCTCCACTTACTGACTGCACACCGGAATCGCCGGGAACGGGAAATTGATGCTCTTCGTAAGGTGCATCGAACAGCCGCTTTTCGTCGGATCTAGGACGATTTAAGGGAGATCTGTGCAATGAAAACAAAAGATCAGTGGTTAGAATACGGACGGGAATGTAGACGTCCAACCATACAACTCAGGCACACATCATAAATTTATTGAACAAGGCAATTCAAATACTGGTGATAGATAGAATACCTTCCAAGTACATTTACATATATATCATCAGCTCCTGTCCAGCTGGAACAGAAATTTAAGTTGGCCCGCCAGTATTAGATGTTTGGATAGATTGTCACACTAATTCAGCCGGCTAACTGTTGGTCAATCCACCGGATGCCGATTCATCGATAAAAAGAATCTCTAGCCGACATACTGGTACCAAAAAATACATCATTTGAACTGCGAGAAATAGAACATCCATCTATTTAAGATGTACTATACACAGTACAAAGTAAGACTGCGAAGGGATGCCACTTTGTTTCGGTGTCATGACCTCTACAAAGGCGAAGCATGAGCGCACCCGCAATAAGTGACTGGCAAACCACTCTGGAATTGGATCGACTGTAAGCCAGTGGAAGAAAAATGAATGAACCAAGCGCCCAGATTCGAAAACGGATTGAAGTTGATCTGATATTTGTGACAAGCACAGAGAGGTGCAGGCGCATCGGTCGAAGCGAAGACCGAAGAGGAGACGTTCAGCCCAAGAGACGGGGAGTTAACTCATGCAGACATCATCATCATCGTTCGGTTAGAAACGGAAGAACAAGCCCCACTAAGCCGGGTTTCGGGCCCAGTTAAATGTTCTTCTAGAAAGAGTGAATATACAAGGGAAAGAGCGAGTAGAACTACACAGGATGGGATAGGAAAAGAATGCCATAGTAGCCAACACATGGAATACAGTCTAACTGTACAAACGCACACGTTATCAATAATTCTGATTCGATAGAAAATGACATGATCACCACCGTTCACAGTTCACTACCATATCCGTCAGCCAGCTAGTTGATGGGTCTTTCGGACCCCAACCACGAAGACGTGAGATACCTACTTAACCTAATTTTGATGTGCATTTCCTCATTCCACGTTGCCACGACATCGGCTGACATCCATACACCTTCAAATCTGGAAAAAAACGGGTGGGAGGACGCAAAATAGGGCACGGTATGACAGTCAAATAATCGCCTAACGCAACACGCGACCCAATCAGCGTAGTCTACCAAGTTTCATATGCCGAGATGAGGTCTTCTCAGAACCGGCATCTGATACTAGATACCTGACCTCCACATTACTGACCCGGTTACGCCATCCAATCCTAGCTACACTACGTGGATATCGGTGGTTGAAAACCTCTAGCCGACGCACATCTCCCACACGCATGCTCCATGTTTCGCAATCAAACTCCAGAAAAGAGCGCACTGCGGAACAGTACACACGACCTTTCGACTTTCAACTTCAGTTTCACTACAACATCAGGCCAACGCCATAAGTGCTTTAGTCCAGCATAAGCCGCTCGAGTCTTGCATATACGCGTACTTATCTCTACTGTCGTACCACCTATCACCGTTCGACACGCAGCTGCCGAGGTAAATGAGACGGTACACATCCGTTAGTCACTCTTTATCCATTATCAAGTTGGGGACCCCTATCATCCAACCTCGTAATAACACTTTGAAGGTCCAAAACACATATCGAACCGAGAGAGAGACTTCGAGATTCTGCCTAGTGTACCTTGCGCATGGTGAGCAGATTCGAACAGGCATACGGCGTCTGCGTAATCTAGGCCACAAAGCTTCTCCCCATTCCCCAGTTCAGCTATTGCATCATCGAGACCAGTTGAAGCATTTTTCATTACCTCATCCATGATGGAACTGAACAAGAATGGAGATCGGAAAGCTTTGTCGAACGCCGCTAGTTTTTTCGAATGAACTTCATAGTTGGCCATTTACCTCTGCGCAACCATAGATATGCGAGTACAGTGCTTGCAGGTGGCTTAGGAACTTCGCTGGCATAGCACTCCGATGGAGAGCACTGAATAACGCTGTCCGATCCATTGAGTCAAACGCCCATTTTAAGTTACGAAAAATCACGGTTGTGGGGCAGCGGTATGCATGGTGCATGTCGAATGACTCCGAAGAGTGAATATCTGGACTATGCATCCCCGACTTGGACGAAATCCGGCCTACTTCTCGCAGATGGTACCTTCCCGACCCATTTGAGTCATTAATTATGGTAATATAAACAGTGGGCGTGTTCATATTTGGATAAGCAGTGCGAGATTGAACTGGAATCGGGACGAACGATTGAAGTTGCTATAATCACCGACAACGATAACCAGGTTCTAGGACGCGTAAGAAATGTGACGCAACGAAACAAAATCTATTTTTACTCCAACGCTAGTAGCTGTATGGATAACACAGATGCAGATGCCGCCTTTGTAGACGAAATTCCCTATCAACCATCGATTATCAAGGAAAGTCCGGCCCATCCGATAAAAAAAAACGAAAATTTAATCTCTAATGGTGATGTAGAGCAGCCGCTGCCTATCGGCCGGATTAGCAAAGTTGACGAATAGAATGGTTTGCAAACGGGTTCACTTTGCGGATGATCTTCATCAATCCCGTATATTTGTGTCTAAAAAATGGTTGCTTAACAACTTCAATCCAGTTAGTGACTGATCGATCGTGTGTTTCACGATAAGCAGCGTTGTTGCCCCAGTCGAATACCCTCTATTGCTCATATCGTTAGTCAGCGGTTTGTTTGCACTGGGGACGCACGACACCGGAACAAACACTTTCAATGAAATAATGGAAAGTCTCAAGCGACCCTAGTGTACCAATTACCATTGTCAATTCATTTTCTCTAAAGGGGTCCGACGGGTGACAATGTGTCTGATTGGTCTCCTAGATTTACTGAAAGATTGGGCTTTGCTTGAGTGGTTTATAATAAAAAAACTAAGAAAAATAACCCAGAGCATTTTTTATGCCGCGCTAGAGTCATGAGTGTACTGGAGAAGAACGAATTCCGGGGAGTAAAGTAGTTCTGAAATAAAGCAGTTCAACGTCTAAGTAACGGGACTTCAAAAACATGTTTATTAGCCTGAACATGAGACGAATAGCAGGACATCATGAAAAAGAAACCGCTAACAGTGACAGCAACAGTAATAACTACTGACAAATAGCACTACCGCTAGTACTATCTCCGAAACCTACTGATGAAACTGTAAACCAAAACTGGAGTAACGACGAAGACAACAACAACAACAACAAAAACAAAAACGATGAAAACAACAACATCAGCGCCAGCGGCAACAACAACAGCGGCAGCAGCTACAAAAAAACAACAACAACAACTACTACTAGTAGTAGTACTAGTAGCAACACTACTGGTACTGTCACTAAAACAAACGGTGAAAATAGATAATTTGGAGTGTGACGAACGCAATTAAAAAGGCAGTTTTATTTTGGCTATAATGAATGCTTTGGACAGAGAAACAACAAGATGACACAGCATTTAGTTACCTGGCCTTCGACGGGCAAGGTCTCAGAGTACATGACAACTACACAAAAGACGAGTCGCGAAAAAGACGTACCGGGGGGAATTGTGATCCAGTGGTATGGAAATGTTTTGTTTTCTGGGTTCCGAGATTTGCAAAAGATTGACCAACGCTCTATATTCCTATTAGGACCGGGAGAAGAATGACCCACTAACTAGTGTCAGAAAGTGAGCCAGTTCAATAAATTCATTGGCAATTGTTGTAATGGTGGTTGCATAAAGAACATCCTAGACCCATCAGACATCGTTGGGAGGAAACATACAGAAAATATTTACTTCACTAATCGTTGTAGTTCAGTATAATGACAAACAATTTCAAGACCGAAAGCCACGAACCCACCAATTAATCTTTGTATTTATCTGGGATGGAGTCGTCGATCGTGCATTTCGAATTCGTCGAGAGCATCTGGAGTATTTTACAGAACAGCCTAGTTGGCACACTCACACAGACGTACGTCTACTTATGCTCGCAAGAGAAACAATGCACGTAGATCCCAGTCCCGCATCGGGAAGTGAGTGGGGTTTCTCCCGTTCATCTTTTGTTTTCAACTTTGTGACTGAGATGTCAAGAGAAATTTCATTACTGTCATGTAAAAATAATGGTATTGATATCTTCTAGGCAGTAAAATGTCTGCGAATATGCAAACGATATGATGCTTCCAAATGAGTATCCAAATAAGTAGCAAGTACTCCTCGGTCGTCTGGATAATAGTGTAGATATACCTGGGGTGTGCCTTGTACTTTCAAGATGTGAAATGTAGGAATGCATTTGCCCGAATCCGAAATTCGCTGTTGCAATGGAAGACTTAGGCAAGGTGGATACGTCTTGTTATTCAGGCAGTTACATTTCAACAGTCAACCATACACCAGATGAAGGCTCGATGGACACATTCACCAATTTGAAGCATCTGTGGCGTCCGTATGACATTCGGTTATCGGGTAAAGGTCGAATGTGAACAGCACCAATGAGGTCGGTCCAGCTATACGGCTCCGAAACAGTGGTGTCGACGACAGATGTGCGAAAACAGTTGGTATTCGAAAACCGATGTTTTCATATTATTGGTAGAGTACGATGGAAGAATTTTGTCAGCGACTCTGAGGTTAGGAGGCATAAAGTGCTGGGACGTGGAAACCAGTCAATCAATCGAAATGGTAAAGAGCTCTGCAACGAACAGAAACACCAATGATCCTTTCCTTATTTGCACCCCAGTTGATCACCGTTTTCGCATAATCATTTTGTCGTTCTCGATGGTAGGAACCACAATTCTCGATTATTTCAGAGAAATAACGAGTAAATGGTATACCCTAGTCCATAAAGAAATCAATTTAGTTGGAACAAAGCTAATCGAATAAGGATAGAATCTAGATGGGAACAAATTCGGCGCTCACCTGTAAATCTAAGACGGTGAAAGTGGATTTGACCGGGCACGATTCCCACGTCTCGTTCTCGAGGAACATCTTCAAACGTTCCATGTGCTTACTATGACAGGTTGAATTCAGGAAAAACAGAAAAACCTGCGATTAGCATTCAAGAAAATACAAACCGAGAATATCCGTGTCTATCTACTTATCTTGCTACCAGAGACAGATTCAGTTGAACGCAACACGAACCAGAAAACTGTCACGGATCTTGTTTTTATCTTTGAGTTTGCGGGAATTTTTGCTAAACTAAAACAATTTCCCAGCAAACGAGTATATTTTGTATGGACAACACTAAACAGTACACTGACAAATCACATTTATGATTCTTTATGAGCTATCGCAAACAAAATAACTGAAGAATGCATAGGTACGGGTATAATCCAATAGAGATGTATCGGATACATGCACGATATCTGAACGAAACCTGTCGAGTGCTTTTGAAGGGAATTGGTTCACTCGTTAATATGCTACCTGATTGAACTCTTTATGCGCGGAATATGCTATAAAGTAATAAGAACCCTACAAGACTAGCCAGAATTATTACACCGCGGAATAAAACAGTTGGCAATCTGTGAACAGGGACTCAAAAATTAGAAATAGGGCTCACCGATGGAAATCCCGGAAAAATTTATGGATAGATGTTCGTAGCACCTCGAGGAGATCGGTTGATAGGCTTCCACAAAACTCTTCTCCAATTGTAACCAAACTGATACATTTAGAGCGGGTAAGTAGACAAGAACAACAGAAGGCTCAAAAGCGGATAGACGTGCCGATAGTCAACTAACCGTGTCGGAAAAATTCACAACAGTTTGATTATCTAACAGGACAAAATGGATGAGGAATGTGTAACGGTCTAGTTTACGAACTACCCACCTTTTCCTATTTGTGAATTTCACCTCCTCCATCAACCTGTTGGTGAATGATCTGATATTATGCGGAACAATTTTGCTGTTGAACTGAAAGTGCTAATTCGGAGCAGCTTGTCGACTGTTTCGAATCTAGTCGATAATCACTTTTTCGTTGACAAGATTCAGTTAGTCGCCTTAGAGTTAGAAAATAGTCACTACCCGCTTTTGTTGTTGTCACTGTCCACGGTTCTTAGCCAGCAGAGCCGTTGATCGCCTCCAATCACGGGACATTTCTGAACCACAACGTGAGTAGACTGCTCGTGTGCACTGGGATATACGTACATCCTAAACAACGGTACGGCAAGTCCCATTAACCACTGTCTTTCGCACCGCATGTATATCAGGAACTTTTCGAATGGAAATCGGCAGGCCAGCCTTGATTAGCTATCGATTCTCGCTGGAGTTGGCTCCTGACAAGTTTATTTTTGACGAACATTTTGACAAAAGCCAATTGTAATTAAGAGAAGTACGATTAGCTTTCCTTTAGTCCTCACATAGAGGACAAAGTTGGTCCCGTGGACCTGGGATATATCGGCCAGTTGCAAGCGCTGATTTAGGGGTGACAGATGAAAATTCCTTGACGCCCGGCTCCTTATCGCGCATGGAGCTTTTAGTTCTAGATCCACTCCAAATTTCAGGATCATGGTTCCACTTTTCCCTCCTATTTAATGGACTTTAACGACTATGGAGCATGGCCCTCTCACAGCACTCATGCTCCAATCATGTCCAAAAGAAAACCTACTTCTATGCACCCCGGATAGAGAATGACAAAAAATACTCTGAACCCCACTAAGAAACCGATTAACACGTAACACACTCCATTCTTGTTCAACTTCGTCGTGGACGAGGTGATAGAGGATGCTTTAGAACGTCTCCGGGATGTAGGAATCGAACTGGGAAATGGAGGGAAGCTATGTGACCTAGACTAAGCAGATGACCTTGAGTGCCTTTTCGAATCCGCGGACCGTACACAACGCACACTAGTTACTCGGTTTGGCATGTGCTTTGCACCTTTAGAGTGCATGTAAGAGATGATGATGCACTAAACATAATAGAGCATAAATCTTCCGGAGATAACACTAGAAATCAGGTGTTTTAACTCGTGGAAAATCCACTTATATTTATCCGCGCCCAAAGATCATTAGCCTTTCTAAACGACGTTCTCATGCCAGGGCACGTTCTACCTTCTGGTCCATGCGATCCCGCATAAAAATCTATAGGAACCCGACTGTGCTCTATCTAACCAACCGGGGACCAGATCGAGACTAACTTTCCACATTTGCTCTTGTAACTGTGAATGTTTCATTTCGCTTTCAGTCTTTTTCACCCTGTATTTTTATAAGATGTGTCCCTTTTGACTGAAATGCGGACATCTGTGTGTGCTACAGTCCAATAAAATAAGTACGCTACCGCAAGCCAGGGAAGAACAGATGATATACCGTTGATTGTTTAGGAGCTTGAACCATTGGGCTGTAAGTGTATAGAGCCAATGAAAGCGAGTCGCATGGACATCCGGTAATACACAGTCAATGTTCCCAGGACAGATGATGCAAACAATTTGATTCGGTCTGTTTTTACAGCCTCGAATGCTGGACGCAAATAATCCAGGTGAGTTTTCTAATATTTCTGACCATACACTACATTTCAATATGAATCTAAGGTGTGTACGATCTCAACAAGTTAAGTAGAGTTCCGATATAATCGACTGCGGATTTGACACATCGAAGGGATACCAAAGGGCACGAGACAAGAGACAGAGGAAGAGAAGATCTCATCGTACGGGGATTGAGCGTTTCGCAGAGAATATGTCAAAACTGCACCGCTAACATGGATGGATGAGTACTTACTGATTCACAGTTTTCAGCACAGAAGAAATTTGATCGAACTGCATTTCTGTGGCAAACTGACCTACACAGCGCAATATGGCCTCAACTCGACCGGACACTTCGGTCCAAATTCGTGGCCGACTCGCAACCAGTTTGCTAGCCACATAATCATGCCACTGACGAAACAATTGTGATTGGGCACCATTGGAATCGGCCGATCGGCTATTGTTATTCTCGTCATACCTACCAACAAATGATTCGTCTTCCACCGTGCTCACTGTTTGATTGTCATCATCCGATAAGTCCGAGTCTCGTCCGACACCGCCGTTCAGCCTGGGGGCCTGATTTTCTGTTCCACTCATACTCCGATTGGGATTTGATTCAGAGTTTACAGGGAAATAAGACGGATCCACATCGTGTTTCGTAAGCCCCGGTGAATTGGGTGAGACACTGAGTTGCGATAAGCGAGCCTGTTAAGTATGGGAAACAAATACGGGCATGGGCAGAAAGACAAAATCGGATTTCCGTGCTCCGAGAACAGAAACAAATAATCGATCGCTTGTAAACCTTTTGAGGGCATTGCTAGAACAAGACTTGAATGAAATGCGCAATGGATGAGCGATCGAAAGGTTTCTCTTGCAAGTTTACCAAAATAACCCAAATGATCCGAAACCGCTGATTTATGGTTGCGTTTTGTGAATGGCAAGCCCAATTCTTTCAAGCTTTTGAGGAATTTGTACAAAATCCCGACTTCAAACCACTCGTAACTCCAAATGTGCAATCACTATGATTCGCTTGTTTCAGACGCTTCATTCTATTATTCACTGAGCAAACTTAGTTAGTGGAACCGGTCTTGCATAATCACACAGTTGATTGTTAGTTAATAATCAGGTACTCTGTTTCTAATCGCGACTGGTGCGAGTGAAAAGCTAGCATTTATCAAAAAATTGCGAATTGCCAACATAATAACCAATAAAAGACCTCGCTTGACCGCTCCTCGCCCAAAACGGTCAAATAGATCAAGCTTCCTCGATGTTCCGAGGTTAGAATCGTAACAGCACTAGTCATTTTAATGGTGAACGACAGCTATCCTACCCTTACCCGCGGTTAAATACCGGGCTGACTTAGTTCAAACTTATGCCGTTTTGTTTCAGTGCGTACAGGGACAGTCATCTTTGAAGCCCTTGACTGGTTTGATATGGAGAAACAGAAAACGCCATGAGTGAACACGATCAGAAAGATACACATAAGGCAAGTTGGATCATATGGGACAAACAACATACTCATATAACACCACAAAAAGGAGGTTATTGGGGGAACATTCACGCGAGAAGCAGTCTGTTGACTCTGTTTTCAAAGAGAGAGAGAGAGAGATTGTAAGTGGATGGAAAGACAGATAGAATGAGGGTGATCAACAGTTTCGCAGTTTTGAGGGATGACTGAGAGAGGTGTGACAATTTTGGACAAAAACCTCGTAAGAATGGCTAGATGCCCCAGAACGACATAGGCCGACGAGAACTGAAGTTAAAGGAATTAACGAAGAAGCCCCGAAGAACAAAAGCCACAGTAATAGCGATAGAAAAGAGGCACTGAAGGAACCGTCCGACGATGGACAAGTGATTGTAGATTACATGTTAGGGAACGGTCACTGATTTGCCAGATGGCCTTGTGTTGAACCCTATCAAGTAGAGAAAGAGAAGTGCGGGAAGGGCCACCTCACACGTAACTGCCGTAATCAAGTGCGGCATAATTTGAGCTTCGTAGAGCAGATGAGCTAGAATGGAAAAATATCTGGCACAAAATGAAAACCAATTCTGCACGTAGTACGGAAGGCTAACTGAGGTACAAAAAGGGATTAGCATAACAACGAAGTTATAGATAAACCAAAAAGGATAGAAGCTGCAGAGCGCAGACCAGTTGGACCAAAACAGAGTCGTGGAATCAACAAACGATATGTGACAGAAGTAGAAAGAAAACTCTTCATAGTATTGTAATCCACATGATTACGGCAATCTCAGGAAGAGAAGTTCAAGATCAGCAACACATTGACGACATTACGTCGCGATCGACGTTGGTGTTCGCATGGCTAGGAGTTCGGTAAGAAAGACAAAAATGAGAGATGAGACCATTGGCAAAGGAATGAAGTGGATTGAATGTATTGGATAGAAGATTGTTAATAAGTAAAAGAAAGAGAGTGGATACGATTAAGGAAAATTGGAGAACACTGGCATACACAAAGAACGGACAGAGATGGTTCGCTTAACAAGAAAATTTAATGTCCACAATGCAAGATCCGAGGGGGATTTGAAAGTGGGTAGTGTCGCCAAAAGACATTCGTGCCAAACTCGGTCGAAGGCCTTGGAGTTATCGAGAGAAACCAGATGTGTTTCTCCGTGGTTATTGAGTGCAACCGACCAAGGATGAAAGACGACGGCCAGTGGATCGATTAAGCGATGTTTTCTGACTGTATACTGGTGGTCGCTCAGTAGTTTTTCGCGCTCGAGAAATGACCACAGCTGGTCGAAGATAATGGTTTCGAACACGTTAGAAGTAATAAGTGTGACGGGAATCGGGAAGTAGTTATTTCAGTCAGAAGAGTCGCCGCACTTCGCAATAGGGAAAACTAAAGCATGTTTTCAAGGAATCGGAAAGACAGAAAAATAGAAGGAGACACAAAAGATGGCATAAAAAAAGGATCAACTCAGTGTCATGCATGTTAAAAACAACTAATGGAATATTGTTCTGATCGAGTGGTTTGCGCATGTCCAAAGAGCAGAACACTTATCGGATCTCCCTGGTGCTAAATGAGGTGTAAAATGATGATTATTAGAAATGGAATTAAGTGGAGGAGTTGGGTAACTGGGTGAAGTGGAACTAGAAGCAAACCAGGGAGCAAAGAGCTCAGTTTTCTCGTGTGCTTCATAAACCAGATCACCTGTAGACGGGAGAAAAATTGGAGGAGCAAAAATTTCGAGAGACAGCTTTGACAAGGGACTAAAATGTCCGGCTTCCAATGGCAGATGAGAATAAACGCTCCGCTTTGCAACCGAGGAGGCATCCTCTGGCTGTTTATATGGCTAACAAGCACTTGTTCCTGGCCTGTACAGAACAGTGGTGGGAGGCGGGAGTAGGTGAGCGGCGCCAGTGGCGGGATGTTGAACGCTTCAAGCAAACAGGACGGTTTCATGCGGAGATTCTATTTAACCGGGTTTGGGAAAGTGTAGAGTAAAAAGATTCATATCCCAAAGAATATTGCTAGTGAAATTGCAAGCAGACGTGGGGGTACCACAAATGAAAGAAGAATCGTTCCAAGAGTAGGAGACTAAGAAGTATCGGAAGTCGTTCGAGTTGTCTGAATCAAGGAGCCAAAATGTGTCTTGTATATGGTAGATGGTCTGGCTGGTAACGTTGACAGCAGGGTGCTCCGATGAGACAGGAGAGGGAAGAATGGAAACAACTAAATAGAGAAAGGGAGCATAAATGAGGATAAGATCGAGAGTATGAGCACGATCGCCAGAACGGTTGGGTATACGTGTGAGGGCGTAAATCAGGTGAGGCGAATTACTGACCATTGCGCGTTGTTCGGCTTTGCGTCCAATGACCGAGGCGTCAGAAGTGTATTACCCATTCCTGACTGTGAACAGTGAAATATCCTAAGATAGAAACGTATCAGTTGGGGCATGTAACAAGCAAGTATGCAATGCCTGAAGAGAGGAAATTAGAAATGGAGTTGTCACTGTTGCGTGAGCGATAAACAACACAAGATGTGACTGAAAAAAAACGGAGTTTTTACCATACGGGTTGGAATTCACGATTGAAACAATTCAGATTTAATAATCGGTAGGTGGAAAGTGAAAGATGAATAGAAGCACAGACGCCTGCTTTTGGAACAAAGGAAAGACTAAAGGTGTGGCTAGGAAACTGGATTCGGGTGGCGTTTGAAGAAGGAGAGATATGAGTTTCCGCTAAAAACAGTGCAAGATGGGACGAACAGCTAAAAAACTAGAAGAGAATCAATGTTGCCATTTAGTCCACGAATATTAGTGAGGACGATGAGTTCTTGGTGAGTGAATAAGCGTACAAACGAGAGCGCATGTTTGTGTAATGTCACGATGGATTTGAGTAAAAACCGGCAACCATGGTCTGAGACTTGAAGTAGCGAACCACGTAGGATCTCAATAGATCAGGCGTGCTATTGGGCTGGACAGCAATCACTTTATCAAGCCCGAATTTCACAGTTACCGTTGTCGGTCTCTTCAACTTATTAGCATTAGGGACTCTAGAGATTATGCGGCTAATCCCTTCTTCTCATACGCAGTTCAACCACTCAACATGAGAAAAAAAAGTCTGAAACTCATCATCTTTCAATCGCACCTATCGGTTACACGTTGTGTGAACCTGGTAACTTCGTAATACCTTCATTAGTCTGCCGCTATCTACGAAGTTTTGTTAAAAAATATGCAAAAAAAAACAACCGAGTTTCAAAATTCATAGCTGCATTCAAAGCATTCACTGTTCCATGAATTATATTACTATAAGCCGAGGAAGGATCAACCCTAAGGGATATCTGTATTGAAATTATGACTGGACTAATGCCCGACTAGACTGGTCTCATGCTTAATTGCAAAAGCTTGGTTTTTAAGAATATCAGATTCAACTACAGCCCGTTGAGAGTGAAGACGGAGACCAGAAAATATTCCGTCAGTAGTTCTCAAATTATAAGCATCGGGTTCGCGTTCCGTTGCCCTTCGCAACAGCAATAGAGGGTCTTGTGGCTACCGGGTACATGTATACTCTTTCCATACATGCATGGATTGATGATGGAAGTTAAAACAGACTGGAAGAAAAAGGATACCCCGTATGGACATGTACTGCATGCTGCCCGAAATGAAATCTCAGTGAGGATTCTATAATACTGTTTCAATTTTCACTAATTTGTTTACAATCGTACAATTTGCAAACGATTTTCATGAAACGTGACGGCGATCTACCGAAATGAGGAGGTACGCGGTGATGGGAAAAAAGCGAAGCAATGGAATTTTCCTAAGTTGACTGCTTGAATATCACCGTTCTCACTCCTCATAGGTATATTTCACCTGAGAAATAATATCCAAAAGTAACACACTGAATTGGAGAATGAAAAAATGGTGATTAGTTACCCGAGAGTTCAGCATACCATATGCTGGTGAGTGAATAAACGAGTGAGTGAGTGAGTGAGTGAGTGAGTGAGTGAGTGAGTGAGAATGTACAGCAACACGAAGTGGCAGAACACCGCGGCCCATTACACGATAAAGCTACTCACCTGTTTCGGTCGTTTACCACATGCACGTTGTTGATGCCACAGGACAGTTTGATGATAGCAGAGCAAAGTGAGCCACAAACTTTGACAAACGCGTTGCAAACACGTGTGAATCGAACGCAAGGGGAGGCGCTAGAAAGCGGAAAAGTGAACATAGATATACACATCATAAGCTGTCTATTCAGCACCAATAACGAAACCTCTTCGACATGTGAGAAACCAGTTTTTTACTAAGTGAAATACGTAAAGTGAAATATGATAAAGGGTAAAGCCAAAAGACGTGCTGTAATGAGGGGAGGGGGAAACAAGGGAAAAATTCACGTAAGAACCAGTTTGAAGAGGGAAAGATTGAAAGTGGATGAGAATCGCTCAGATAGCAATTTCTTCGGACTTGTCGATTCAGCCAGTACTAAACAGCTGTTACTCTGGCTAGTGATTGTTTGCGCGAATTTATCAGCCGGTGATTGGCAAGTTCGACTCGCAGTGTACCAGCCGACTAAGCGATGGATCCGACATTTCCTGTTAGGTTACCGTAAATTAGTTTGCGCCTTTGACTGACGTTCACAATGCGACTAGATAACAAAACAGTCAATAGCCTTACGGTACAAGATTTAGGTTGTTTATCTGAGTGGTCGGATAGAAAAATAAACAAATTGATTTAAGTAAGATAAAAGGAAATGGTGTGAACGGCAAAGTGCGACAACGATTATTCATCGCCAGAATTAATCTGAGAATTTCTACTCACGGAAGCACTAGACACCTGATCGCACTGTCGGAGCGAAAATTCATAGTCTGATCTCACTGATTATTATTTAGAAATCAAATAGGTGGCCCTTTAGGTGGCATATGCTTAATCCACTTGGCCACCGCGGGTTGGGTTTCTTTACCACAGATTCTGTTCGTTTGACGAGTCCCAGTTCGGAGCATGATCGTGTTTGTATCTTTTGCGAAACACCAGTTGAATGGTGGAATGTTACGTTTACGCATATAAAATCAAATTCCAGAGTGAAGAAGTACATTGTTAAAGAAACAAAACAATTTATCATTCATGAGTATAACGGTATCACAGCTTACTAAACACAATTCTGCATAATCTCGACTGGTGCACGACTGTTCTGGGTCCTCTTCCAGAGGATGGACGAACGACTGGACGATGGTCAATGTGCGGCGTTGAATAGCGGCCATGTAGTGCATATGAAGCTGTGCGAAAGTGGTCTGCGTGCTTCCGAGGAGTCTGACAAACAGATGAAAGGGGACGATTATTTGTGTGTTCACGTGATCGAATCGGATAACTGCTGCATTCGAATGCAAAATCGTGATGTCCGCTGAAATCAGGACCCAGAGGGCATTGCAAAAACAACATTAAAAGAAGCCCAAGGAAAGGAGGCAACAGGACGATCTAGCTGATACCTTTCTATTACCGTGATCGACATTTTCATATCAGCCAGTCGCGATTTTCAATGAAAGAGAATAAAGTTTGACGGAATACCCGAAAGTCCTGTATCATTCGTGAAGACGTGCTGGTCATCTGCAATTGGACGAAATTTCGTAAGCAGAACAGAGGATTTTCAAGAGTTAAACTAGGCGCTCAGATCAGGCAAAAGCGTCCCGTTTCATTGATATCATGCAACTATCCCATTGATGAAATAACGGAATTAGTCCTTAATCAATTTTTTTGGGTTCGAGCGGAATTGTAAAATGTGTACGCCAGAACTCCAGTTGGTTGATGATACTCTCAAACTTCAGGACTACTCCATCACGCTTCAGTCGACCCACGACAAAACCAACTATTCGATGGAGATAACGAATAAGTTGTCGAACTGGCTCTAAATTTACAAAGCATGAAACGGTTTTCATGCTCAGCCATTAGGACGATAAGCGCTCTATCATTCGTCTAGTTTGTGAAATGATATCAAGTAGGAACTGCTACGTGACACAGAGCCTGTCTTACCAGGACACGAAGTAGTTTTTTAATTGTCCAGGACCGTCAATCTAGCAGAGATCCACCAACTACCATATATTCGAATACCTGCCGACATTGAAGAGACACAAAGGCTTTACTACATTCCCGGAGGGATACAGAAGGACAGAAAGCCTTGTGTACACTTACAACCGATGGTGTGAATCATCACCGAAATCACACGTGGCATCATGGTTCGCGTCCGCGACGCCGCATTCCCTGAAGCACACAGCCACAGTTGTGAAGGGAGTACATCAGAACACCGGATGACCGGAACTTGCAACAACTACCGCATCCGTGTAAGCAGCTCATTTTTCAGCACGAATGAATCTTCCACGTCTTCCGGATGTTGTCGATAGCAGTGTTTACGTGTCATTCCACTGCAACATGACAGGGAAGTTAATAAACCAACACTCTCCAGTTGGCATTGTCGCTTTGGCGATCGAGGTAAGAAATTGTTTCCGTATTATTGCGAAAATCAAGAAAAATTTAGGCCTACGTCCAGTTCACCAATGTGAAGAGTGCAAAGACGATCCGCGTCGGACCGCCACACGTGGTCAATGATAAGAAATGATGTGCACAGATTCGACGAAGGCAATCGCGTAAACAAGAGTCACCTTAAACAGGATATGCTTAAACGACTATCATGAGGTTAAGAATTTCCAGTAGTTCCCCGTAGTTCAAAAGCTAAACGTCACAGCGTGCTGCTACAGCTTAGGTGTCAATTGTCACTGATTTGCGAAAGGTCTTTTGATTTTGGGAATCTGAAGGAAAGATCTAAATTATGATCTGAGCGACCCGGATTGTGTTGTGTATATGCCGTAAATTAGGAGAAATATTACAGAGAAGAAACTCAAATGAGACCAATTTGTAGGATTAACTGGCTGACAGGGAAAAACGTGAATTCCGCGACGAAAAGCGTTTGAATCGAGCCAAGCAAGTAAATCAGTTAGTTTCAACATAAATAGCCATGGACCAACTTATCTTAGGACATGCTCAAATGACCCATATCAACTTTGCACTTGTATACGATTAAGACTGTTTCGTGTAACGTGACATGCATCAACCTGAACAAGTGTCGATCGATTTACGGTAGACGAGAATTACCATGGACAGATGTGATCATTAAAAGACAGACATGCAAAATGTACACGCATACATACCTCCTATTGATTGCCTGGATGGTCGATATATATTTATATATATATATACAATAAAGATAAAACTGTGTTCCATTACACTTAGGAGCAGTTTTTGGACTTCCTATTCCCGTTAATCAGTAAACGGACAGTAACGTCTAGTTAACATCAAACATGAGGAGGTTATGGATTTGTGATAAGCCAACTATCGTGATTTGACACGAGTGACGTTCACGTATGGGTTCGAACAAACACCAAGACAGCCGACCTATAACACCAGTCCCGCTATCAAATATCAAACTGAAGCGCGTTTGCCATCATTAAATCTTAGCGAACATGGTATAAAGTGTTACAACTATATAGCAAATTCAGCGTGAAATCTAGCAATAATTTTCAAGCATTAACTTGAATGTAGTTGTATGAAAGCATTAGCGGGCGCATAAGAACCGTACCACATATTGTATCGAAAACAAACAGCTAGCAAACGGCGTGCAATTTTAAAGCCATAGAACAACAAGATAGAAAATAGCTGTAGAGCATAGCTCTCGGTTGTTGGTTTCGCCCTGTGGCTTATTAGCCAGTGACAGGGGAGCCCGGATATGTTGCCTAAGCGCGTAAGACAATCGATCGGTTGTCAGAGGAACGATGGACAACACATGACGTAGATAATATAAAAATATTTGGAGGAAGATAGAATTTTATTAAACTGGCGACTTTTTTGTAGATAACAAGCTATCTCCCAACAACCGCACTAATCTTGCAAACAACTATGATCTCGCTTGGTGTGTGCCGCACAATTTGGCCAAACCGCAGCACGCCGCAGACGGTCTCTGTACGCGTAATTTATTCTGATTTAGAAAGCTAATGGCAGTTGTGGAGTGATCGGGACCAGTCGAACAGACAAACAGTTAGACAAATGATAGGCTGAACATTTTCCCCAGAGGAGGCCAACGTTTCGAGAAACCATCGAAATCAGTTTACATGCAGCAAGCTAAAGATGAAGACCGAAAAGACTCCTTGCCAGCCGTCATTCGTCTTTTTCAAATGGAAAAAATTCAGTTGATCGAAACACTTCTCTCCGGGCAACCTATACAACAAACAAAGCAAGTGTAGCGTGTAGTCCACAGAGAGCCAGATACGTGCTGATGCTGTCTGATACGCTCCTTGTTCCTTGCATTTCAGATCAGTCATGCAACCCCTTTCGAAGATTGCTGTCCCAGTGGATATTACACCAGGTCGTTGAAGATTGTCTAGATCGTAACATGGCCATCTGTCATAGCTAAGGGTCTAATTTGCCCTTGAATTAAACGTACACACGAATGTGGCTCGAATGGAATGCCAACAAAGCAACTACTCACCAAATTTTAAGTTAATACCAAAGAGCAATCGTGATGCACGTCAGTGGATCGATTACCGGACAAAAACCAACCACATCAGTTAGCCGACCAAACCGTGACGGTAACAAGTCGGGCGATAGCAAATCGCCATCTGCCACAAATGCCCTGGATAGGAGCTCAGAAACTCAACATGGGCGCAACCAACCACAGATGCAATGGCGTGGCAGACAGCGTTTACAGCACGAGGATGGGAGAGCATTTTTTATTGCATCTAAAGTGAGGTGCAGTATTAAAGAGTAAGATTTTTGGCTAGAGGATATACTGCAGTAGGGGCAAGTGGCGGAAAATTCACGAGGGAGCTGTTTACTGATCCTGCTTTTAGAGAGAGAAGGAAGGTAAGTGGATAGGAATATACGTGTGAGAGTCTTCCACAGTCTTGAAGTATGAGAAAGGAAAAGAAGACTGGAAGACCCATAGTGACAAAAGCTTCATAAGGTAAACTAGTTGCCGGAATGGGAGATGGGCGAAAAAAAGGTTCAATTCAGCTTCAGTTTCGACAAACACAAATCTATCATTTGCATGCAATGGTTGTGGTTGCTATCTCACAGCATCGTCTACTCAAACAGAAAAAAACGGAGAATAAAAGCCCAACTGTGGAATAGCAGGTTGAAGAACTATGCAAAAGAAGAAAGATTTCGAATGCAAGAGCGCCGCTGATTGCGGCAATGAACCATAACACCTATTGTCTCCAACCCATGCTTCCGGTGGATCTCGTGAACCCCAATCTGGTAGTTTAACTGCATCTACACGAGCCAATCCACTGGTTGGGGTTTTCATACTTTCACCAGTGTCATCGACTGGCCAGGGCGAACCATCTTCCAACAATTATCAACCTTCAAAAGCAGCGCACAACGAGACGGTCGTTATGTGGGCATGCTCAAAACATGCCCCAACCACCTTAATGAATTCTGATTCCGTGCCTGTTCTAAAGACTGAACTCCGGGAATCAGCACCTTACGCCTAACCTTTCAGTTACTTACAAGATAGCATATTTCCTGCTCTCAACGATCAGGTTTAGGAGCCGCTGAACAATACCGACCGCACTACTGTTGCTTATATTCGACGTTTGGTCGGTAACCGAATATCACGCCGAGGCCACAAACGCCTCAAATTAAAAAAATACAAATCGGGCCCTGTGCGCGTGAAGGCACTTAGGATATACGACCGCCGGGTCCACTTTACGCAGTCACTCCGCAGCCACTCCGCAGCAAGAACACAGCTCGACTTTGAGCCAATTCAGTCCTGCAGCAGCATTCTACACTTCGAAGGTGCAAAACATACCGAAAATAACTACAATATCGTTCAGCCGATCGAGAAAAACTTAGTTGAATCTTCACTCAGTGGCGCAACATTGTGCGGCAATGACAAAGCAAACAGAGTCCTGTCAGGGTAAAAATCAATGCCACTACTCTTACATGAGGCTAGGGCTATTTCCATAACCACCTCAATGACAAAGTCGAAAAAGGGGAGGTGAAAGAGGGTAACCCGGACGAAGCCCACTTCTTGCAGAGAATTCGGACAGGGAAAAGATTACGGGAAGATAAACTGGCGTGACATGGTCCGAAGAATAAACACCAATAATAGTATAGACAGAAAAGCGATAGCGAAATAACCGCTCCACAATTGGCTAGTGACTGTCAAGTGCGTGGTAAGAAGGGGTCGTGGACCACTCGAATGGATTTTCGTTGAACCCGACCAAAAGAAAAAGAAGTATAGGAAATCTCGTTCCCAAGAATGATATATATATATATATATATGTATATAATTAAGTGTGGACGAAAAACGATACCAGAAAACAAAAAGCGATGTATTCGTTGACTAATAGATTATTTACTTAGTTATTTAAAATAAAGTAAGGAGGAAAGCATAGCGCGAACTTACTCAAATGCTTGCTGTACAGTAAGATAAGATTGTTCGGAGAAACGATCACAGTTCATTTGTAATTCAGCATCCAGTAGGTCTTCGATCCGCATACCAAATGCATGCAGTTTGACGTGGATCGGTCTGTAAGCGATCGCAGAGAGTTTGGGGAAATGGGAAACAGAAAAAAGTAGCAGAATAAGGCGCAGCGTTCCGCAAAATTCACTGGAAAACACCCCCGTTACTATTTATAGTAATGACGTGCATGAAGCATGAGGGCGGTGAAAACAGCATGTTCTATAACCGTTAGGTCCCAACTACACGGTCAAAGGGGAGAATCGGCAAGTGTAATCAGGAAACTTGACGCGGCGTAGAATCACCTAAGGTTTCAACAGGTCAGGTGTAGTAATGAGCCGGACGATAGCAAACTGCCATCTGCCTACTTGGAATGAAAACGGATAAATGTTCAAGGAAGCCTCGACAAACACAGTACACCAACTTGACACTGAATTTTCCCCACGGAACGATAAAAACAAACAGTGCAACATAAAAAACGAGAAAAACGTCATCTATCGGAGTCGTACGGAACCCTCAAAAGAGAAACCAATTGAAGCGCAACCACGGAAAAGAGGAGGTGATAATATCATTGCTGCATTTGCCCGGAAGCTAGCCGACGTTTGAGATTGTCTGAATCCCGATTACTTGATCACCAAACTAAAAATGATCGAACCAGGAGTGAGCAACGAACTAACATGGTCGGAGTACAATTGACACACAAGCTCAAAGCAGTGAATCCCCTTCATCCAATTTGTCAAAGCACAAATAAGACAAGCATTTTATTTACCCTTCTCAATCGTGAACGTAAAACAGTACAATCTGCAGATAGTAGATTGTGAAGAACATAGTGGACTGAAGTTTATGGGAAGTTTCATAATGTTCAGTTACCGATAAAGTGGAGTGACAGGCGGGAGAATAACGTGCGAGTTAATGCCGAAGTAGACTAATGCTCAGGGTCAACCGTTTCTGTGTGCAAAACGCTAGCTGATGCTTGCTGACAAGCATAGCCTCACTGTATACCAACAGTTTGGGGTTTGTGTTGGGCACCAGTACTTTGAAAGATCGGGTTATGTCAACTTTGTGACCCGATGCGGCTAGGCGCTTCGCCATCCAAACAGTTGGGGACTTTGCATCAGTAGACAAAGTCACAGAAGTTTGTGTCATCGACTTTGACAGCTATTTTGGTATGTGCTCTGACACTCGTTGAGTCCGTTTTGCCAATGCATGTGTCATCACAACTATAAGTGAACTGATAGACAACGTGTGAGCTTGAGTGATTCTGAAAGCTTAACCTATTTGCTGTTCGTAGTAGACGCCACAGTTTCACTTGATAGGTATATCGGATGAACGATTTAAAATTTCTATTAATTTGGTTAAACATATGGTCTCGCCTGAATTGTAAGGCAATCACACCACATCCTAATGCAATTTGAATTTGCAATTGAATTCGGAACTTCGGTATACCTATTCGGAAGTTCAGCCCGATCTACTGGTTGCCATTTTCACTATGACTAGAAACGCGATTCGGCGCACACACACACACACACACACACACACACACACACACACTAGTCTTGGATACCAGAACCTAAGCAATTTTATTACCATTTAGTTCAATTTATGCAGTACTTCGATACCTGAAACGCACACAGTATCATCGGCCAGCGCCAAACCAACTTTACCCTGCTTGCGAACAACTGTTCAACTGATCTGAACATAAACGATGATCCCATGGACTGGACGTCGACAGGATACAAATGTGTGTGATGCGTATGTGCGATTGCTTTGTCCACTACACTTCCAAACTTCCAGTGAGGCGGTTATCACCTCAAATGAAGTTCACGCAAGCTCTTTGAACCGGGTCCAAAACCAACTCAAGATAAAAGGCGAGGTAAATCAATCTAGAGTTTTCGTCAACGCTACCTCGACACTGGCAACTGTATTTGACTCAAAAACTGAGAAGTTACAGCCGATGTATTTGAAGCTGAAAAGGCATAGACTACAGGCGAATCATGAGTTACGAAGACAAGTTTGAGAAACAGGCATAAAATGCGCTTTTTGCCTTTCATTTTTTTTCGCATTCTTTTCCTAAGCCGTTACAGTTCCGATGGCACAAACTGTGCAAACAGATTCACACAACGCAATATTAATGACGAGAATAAAACGAATAATCAGTGCTTTGACCATGCTACATTTAACACTCGCCTCGTGGAGTACACTTCAGTCGAGCTACTCAATACATCAGAAAGAACTGGCCTGGATAACCGCGACATTCCAAGTGACGACGAGTCAAGTCAAAGATTAAAGAAAGCCACCCTAACCACAGCTTTTCTCCAACAGTTATGTTAATATAGAAAAGTGAGTAAGCATAGGGAACAAGCCGTGAACCCATGTGGGCGGGAAAATATAGGAACGCTGGAGCAGCCAATATAAGGAATACAGTCCAACTGTACAAACGCACTCTTTCAATCATTCTGATTCGATAGAAAATGACAACGCGATCGCCACTGTTCACGGCTCACTGCCATATTATTCAATGTCTCCACCCAGCTAGTTGACTGGTCTTTCGGACCCAAACCACGAAGACGAAGACGTGAGACATCCACTTAACCTAAGTTTGCTGCACTATTTCTCATTTAACGTCATCATCTCATCTGTTGACCACTATATACCTTCTTCCATCCTGTGAGAGGAACGGAAAATAGAGCACGGTATGATAGACGAGTGTTTTCCAGACACAACACGTGACCCGACAACGTAATCTACTAAGTTCCATACGCTGAGATTAGGTATTCTCAGAACGGGCACCTAATACTCGATTTCTCTCCTCCATATTACTCACCCGATCCCTCTATCCAATCACGGCGACACTACGTAGACATCGATGATCAAAAACTTCCAAGCGACGAACATCTCAAACAAACAAACGTCATATCTTGCATCCATACAACAGAACTGAGCGCACTGCGGCACAGTACACACGGCCTTTCAACTTCAGTTTCACCGAAATATCAGGCCAATGCCGTGAGCGCTTCTTCAGCCCAGCGTAAGCGCAAGAAAAATCGCTTAGGGCATACGAGAAAGGAAAGAGCATCGATGTTTGCTCACCGGACAAAAAAATTCGATAGCGAGCACAGTGCGTACACAAATTAACACTCACTCAACACATCGATACTGACGATAATCTTCAAGTAACACCAGGCTTTCTCGATGTAATTCAATAGCCGCATGGAAATTGCGTTCCTGTTTGGGGAGATTAGAAAAAAGGGTTGAAAAATTAAGATTGTAATGGATTATGTTGTAAACAGAAAAGGATTTGCGCAGAGATAAAAAAACTAGGCGCAGGATGTCTGCGAGCAGCTGGATACAATTCTAAGCAACGTAGTCTCTCCGTGAGTCTCATAGCAGGATCTATCACCTCTCTCGCAAATCGGTAAAATCACTGATTGACACTAGTCGCTAAGAGTGTGTTCCTTTTCCAAGATCGATCACAGTTTTGTTATTTCTAGTGCTAACACTTTGTTCTTTCCTCGAGTAGGCATTGCGGCACACCATTTGACTTATCTGTCTTAGACGTTTTCAGAAAGCGTATCCCCTGATGACCCTCATTTATCATGGACGGCCGAGATACACCCGTGGAATTTCGCTCACATGCGTGACTGGATGTTTCACTAGGGGAACGAGCCAACTTAATTGCTCACTAAAACGTTCGATCCAAAACTGTAGACAACGCCCGCGGGTGCTATCAGATTTGCTGCTAATTCAACTTGCTCCTGAATTCCTTGAATCGACGGTCATAGTCCGTCAGTCGATAGAGACTGTGACGATTTCCGATGGTCACAGCCTTTCCAGATCTGCGAGTGACATCGAAGAGAGGCACCAACTGTGAGGAGGTCCTCTATGGGTATAAACAAATTCTTGGATCCAAAGGATGGAAAGTCTGCTTGTGTGTTGTGCAGCCAAAAGTTAGCATCACTATCCGGGAACGAATCGGCCACCTTCCGCCTGCCAGGCAGATGCTCTGCCACCTGGTCTGTTTGACACGAATTACTTGGGTGGACTAAAAACTCTGCGCAATTACACTCATGGACTTATTCTACTACACTCATTCGATAATGTGTTGTTCACAAAATGGTCCTCTCTGCACAAAAAACACCAAAGTTATTTGTTTTCTCACATATTCTCTTAGGCTTGACAAAAATTGGATATGCGTATATAGAAGGACAATAAATTTGTAATTTTGTTCATTTTGTAACGTTATGGAAATTAGCTGTGATTTTAGCTCGCGTGTAACTCCGATATAGTGAAGCGATCCAAGGTAACTAAATGTTCACACACGTATGTCTAGGTCAAGCAGACCAGTTTAAAAGAATTCCGATTTTGTGTATGTGGTATAAAAATGACAGAATATGTTCAAGACGTGATCGTAACAGTCTACGGCAAAAATGACCAGCACAGATGATGCAGGATACTCATTTCCTGGTGAGAAAGAGGAGGATTAGTGCTCGTTTGATCGCCAATAGCATAAAGGATACCAGACGAAGGAATTCTTTTGATGCTATGTCGTTGCATGACAAGAGAGCAAAATTGTAAATACGAAGGTGAACTGAACTGAGACTGAGAGAGTAGTTTATTTATTTGCTACGTAATTGTGCATGAGTACAGCGAAGAGAGCCCACATCTTGTTTCTAAAGGTTTATAACACCAGTGATAGGGATAGCTGACAACAAAAGCACGGAAAATCAGAGTGAAGGATAGCCACTCAATGTTCCATTAATCCGGGGGATAGTAACGTATTCCTGGTGGCAACATCAGTGGAAGAGAAAGAGAGTTTGAACGCATTACTTAAACCTAAGTGTTCATTTCACGCTCAAACAAACAGGGCAACAGGTAACCCAAGCGAGAACTCTTGAAAGTTCTAAAATAGATGCATGTTTGTCCCCGGAAAGCTCACATAAGATTCGAATTCCGTGAACACACTTCGTAGCTCAGATACAACCTGCTGGTCTCGTTTCATTCTTCGCGTGTCACGTGATGCGGATTTCAGCGCTCGTGAACAGGCTTTCGTCTTGGTCGTTCTGAGTACGCAAGCCGAGCGCGCAATCTTAGACTGGATCCCAGTCATTAGTCGTTTGTGTGCAGTTCAGCAGGTCGGTTCTATTGATGTCAGTAGCAGCCGAGTGAAGCGACCTTGTCCACTCATTGTATCTGCGTATGCGACCACTGAATGCTGCTCTGCTGGGGACAAACTCGAGTTCTATCGGGACCTATTGGCGTTAGTTTTTATCTGCGCACCGACGCGAAAATCTCAAGTCTTGCACAGCTATTTTCGAATGACAACCGCCGATCCCAGTTCCACTCGGAGCTTTCAATGTGGTTATCGTCATAACCAAATGTCCAAGACCCGAAGGAGAAATGTTTATAGATCACAGAAGCCAAGAAACCAGCCGCAAATGTCACGTAGGACTTCATGCTCCATGACTCATGAAAATAGTGAATACCTTCGATTTCATTTGCTCTGCAGGATGCTCCCTGATCCGTCCCTCCGCAATCACTTACTCTGAAACGTAAATCTCGGAAATGTCAACCGGCCAGAAACCCGGGAATCGATCGCGAACAAAGGTGGATAGAGAAATGCAAGGTAGCGAAATAACTACAGCTATTGGCAACTTTTACCGATTAACTGAGAATACTAGCGCACGGAAACCGAGCATTGACGAAGTGGTTAGAGTATTCAACGACTCACAGATTTGCTCTTGTCGGCGTCGACTGGAGTGTTCGTCATACAAATTTAGGGAGCAGTTTAGTTAGCTCATTCTCATGGTGATCTTTCCACGAATGCGTCCAGTTGAATACGTGAGAGCCAAGCCGGTTTCCGTCCTGGTCGTGGTTACATTCACCAAATTTTCACTTTGCGACAAAAATTAGAACACAGGAATGTATTTTGTAGACCCATGGCTACTGCCTTTCTTAATTTGAAAGCGGCTTTCGAATCGGTCGGTCGTGTAATTCTGTGGTGCTGCCTTTCACTGAAGGGTGTGCCAAATTAATTTTTTTCACCCATCTAATCTAGGTTTGCTAAAAACCTAAGCGGAATATGGGCTCAGGGCGATCTTGACCGGAGTTCTTCAGGGTTGACCGCTTTCATCTTTTCTTTCCAATTTTACCGTTGAGATGGTCAAGGCGACAACCCTATCCTCA
This sequence comes from Fasciolopsis buskii, assembly GCA_008360955.1. Taxonomy (NCBI): domain Eukaryota; kingdom Metazoa; phylum Platyhelminthes; class Trematoda; order Plagiorchiida; family Fasciolidae; genus Fasciolopsis; species Fasciolopsis buskii. Next base: position 31,256 of record LUCM01002345.1, on the reverse strand, counting down.
CGCGAGAATAGCGGCACTGACATTTGCTCAGACAAGAACCCGTCTGATTTGGAATATCCGGAAGGCACGGTTTTGCTGAGCGGGGAAACAAGTCCTTAGGTTTTTGTCGGTAGTCTGAACGAAAGTGTTTGGAGTGTTTCACACTTTCGCAGTGTAAGATACTGTTGTAGGACTGGAACACCGTTGTCCTCGTAGTATTGATAGAAAATTTTCTGAGTAACTCGGAGGTTACGAGGAGGGTACTGGGTCCTAGGGTTTAGTCTTTCGAAGAGGCACTAGTTCTTTTATTGAATAATTTGGTTGGAACATGTTTTGCGGTTTTCTACAGAACGTTTACATTTCGTGTTGTACGTTGTTCTCTGAGGCAGGTGACGATTAGAAAATGGGTCGAGAGGACCGGTCGATAGCATGGCAGAAAGGTACAAAATCAGTGGATTGGCTCGTGTAGATACAGTTGGACTACCGAATGACCCTCGAATTTTTCAGTTAACTTTGAACATTGAGGCCTTGGCTCCAACAAACCCCAGGTGCCAAGCTGCCATTTTCGGTAGTTTCAAAGTACACAACAAAGGTGGACTATTGTGTTCACTGGAGACTTCGGTTACGGGACATGAATTCGAAGCTTTTGCCATAATCACCAACCTTTGTAAACTGGCTGAACTTACCACACGCATCCCCGATCGTCTCAGCAAACGCGAAAACACCTCTGATCTGATTCTTGCATTCATTTCCTCCGTATTCTCTAATATTACCTTGCCTCAAATTGCACTTTTTCTATCAAACCTACTTATACAACTTCCTCTCATGTTTCTAACAATGGTTTCTCCTATTATGACTACCAGAAGGGTAGCCAGATTCTTTCCAATCTGAATGTTTCCAAACTTTCCGCTTCGGGTGGTATTCCGTTTTTCATCCTGAAATGTGTGCTCCAAAGTTAGCCCCTACATTATGACGTCTTTTTTTCTCTTAATCAAAATATTTCCCCCTTATCTTGAAGGAGCACAATTATTTTTCCAATCACAAAGCATGAAAATCCTTCTGGCATAAACTATCGCTCCATCACCCTTACTTAAGTGCCTTCGAAAGTTTTTGAAACCGCTAATTCCAATTGACTGGTCAGCTGCACTCGATAATCCCGGAGAAACTCAGTTGGTCTCGCTGGACATGTCTAAGGCATTCAACTCAATCAAAACTGTCGCCTTTTGGGTTCCATCGAGCATTCGTGCTGTGGATGTCACGTTTCCTCAACAAACGAACCATTTCAGCCCAAGTCGATGGGGTTGCGTCTGAGCCCTTACAAGCGAATGCTGGTGTTCCTAAAGATCCATACTTGCGTCCGCTCCTTTCCAATTCATAAATGATCTTCTCAGGGCAATATCCAATGACATTCAATGCTTTGCTGATGTTGCCATTCTCCGTTTCCCTTTCCTAATCTAACACTTCCTAAGCTACTAACAACATCACCTAGAGTCGCATTGTCCTCAGTGGATCACTCGTCTCTGATCTGGGAAAAATCTCTGCCTGAGACTCAACAGACTGTGTTTCAATCCTTCCAAGACTTCTCTTCTTTCTATTTCACTCAAACATTTCCCATATAACATTTTAGTAGTAGGAGATTGAATGTTTACATGAAACAATTCACCATGTGATATCATCGCTCAACTCACTATAAAGAAACCATGGAAGCACTGTACAGCTGTTTCATCCTTGTTAGGAATCATCAGCAGTGCATATCCACTGCGCCCGAACTGGGACGCGAACCCGGGACGAACGATTCTGAGTCGAACACCTCAGCCATTACGCTACCATATTTTCCATAGTTGAATTTTGACCCGATTTCTCCTCATTCAACTGGATCCCTTTCAATACTGGGCTTGTCCAAAATCCTTTTCTTTGTTGGTCTCCCTCTATGTTAACACTTGTCTCTCGCGGTGCGTGTCAAGTTGGATTCCTGGTGCGCGCAAGACGATTTTTACATCAGCCTACTTCCTTCTTTTATACAAAGCTGAAATCCGCCCGAAACTTGAATAGTGCAGCCAAATGAGGGGCGGGGCTTCGTCTACTGCTCTTTCTCTTCTTGGTCGGATCCAACGGAAAAAGCCATTCGGTTGACTGACTGATGATCCCTACCTTACTTCAAATCCGCGGTCGCTCGCTCATCACCGAGCAGTTACTTCAGTCTCTTTTCTGACGCAATTATTTTGATTTCTGCTCACCTGAACTCGCTCCGGCAGTTCCTATTCTTATGACTTTCTTTCGTCCTTCTCGTATTCAAGCGCCTAGTCACCCTTATCAGGTCTTCATTCCTAGATGTCGAACTTCTTTACTTCAGCCTTGTTTTATTCCCCGGACTACAAAGCTCTAAAACACCCCTCTCTTTCAGTTTGCCCAATAACCTACAATTTTCCTGCTTTTAAAACCAAAGTAAGAAACTGCATCTTAATCGAGCGGTACCCAGATTGTAAATTGCTTTGAGTAATAGAAAAACTTCCAACGATCATAACCTAACCAAACGGGTTCACCTCATGATGACGCAACCAAATGCATCCCTATGTTTCTCGATGGCGCCCCTGGCAAACTGGACACATATTTCATCACCATCATCATCGTTTAGCGTTAAACAGCAAGACAAGCCCCATTGACCGCTGCCGTTTCCCCACAGTTACACGTTTATATAAAAAGAGTGAATATCCAAGGGGAACAGGGAGTGAACCTACACAGATGGGGAAAGATAAGACCCTGCTGCAGCCAACACACGGAACACAGTCTAACTGTACAAATGCACTCTGCCAATTATTCTCATTCGATAGAAAATGACAACATGGTTCACTGCCATATCCTTCAGTGTCTCTAGCCAGCTAGTCGACGAGTCTCTCGGGCCCCAACCACGAAGACGAGGACGTGAGACACCTAAGTTTGCTGTACTTTTTCTCATCCAACGTTGTCACGTCATCTGCTGACCTCCACATGTCTTCTTCCCTTCCTTGGGAGGAACACAAAATAGGGCATCATAAGGTAGACGAATGTTCGCCATATAAAACACGTGAAACACCCAGCGCAGTCTTCTAAGTTTCATACGCTGATAAAAGGTATTCTGAGAACCAGCACTTAGTATACGATTTGTCAAATCTAAATTACTCACTCGGTCACTCCATCCAATCCTAGCCATACCACGTAGACATCGGGGTCGAAAACCTCTAACCGACGAACATCTCCCACACGCATACTCCATGTCTTGCAATCGTACAACAGTACACACGACCTTTCACCTTCAGTGAAACATCAGGCCGACGCCACATATTTGACCCCTAAGGAGCCTAAAGACATCCTGATGTTTGTCATCTTGCTCGTTATGTTAGTTACACCGAACAATCTGTACACGTCTTAGTTGATATAACGCAATTGCCTGACTTCTTTGCTCCCTGTTTGATTACGTAACATCAGCAGAACAGATCGAAGACGTTCACAACAAGTATTAGAACATAGCACCAAGTGGTTGGTCAAATCGATGTCACAAAACATAACGGACGGTTATCCTGATCCAGGCCCCAGGACATCAATCACGAAACATCTGATTACAACCAAACTCACAGTTCACTCACTTTCATCTTTTAAACTACTGCTGCAAAATACCGATCGGAGGATTTTAGCCTTCTGCGAAGTAATGCCGCTACGATTGTATAACCCAGGCTTTTGCACACAGAAGCTATTAGCACAAACCCCGGGCTCATCATGTAGATGAAATCAATTGCTTGCTGTACACAGTTTGAATCCAGGCTCGCTCAGTGCAGTTCATACCTGAATATTGAATTATATGCCTCAAATCGTTTTACGTAAAACGAAGTGCTAACGTCTTCTTTCTTTACTGTGGAATTATACAATGGCCGAATATTCACTTGTTAGTGCGCACGAAGCACTTACTTGATCTGAAAACACATAATGGAAGCCAACATGAACATTCGGCACGTCTCATTTGGCTCAGTCCGCTGCTCAACGGGGTTTCACGAGTGACGAGAAAACAAAATTATGAACAAATGTTGAAGGTAACACGATCTTGGACAAACGGGGACTAATCAAATAATAAGTCCATCTTAGAGAGCGCATATCCGCGTGCAGGATACTGTCATGACGAAGGGTAAAGGTCACCGAAACCAAGTACCTATGGGGTTGTTACAAAAAAACACCTTACTGGACTACGGAAGTTTACTTCGTCATGCAAACTAATAGAAATAGAACCGTTGGAGAAAAAAACTCACGTTCAATAGTGTGTCCAACAAGTGGGCATTTTGCTGTAATATACGAATTTGTCGAAGAATGCGTAACACTCGACGCAAACGTGACAATCGACGAAAGTTACGCAGCACGGTCATTCGGGAGTAAACTAACGCGTGGTCAGACATTTTCAACCATCTACATGAAAACGAATGAAAGGAAGGTGTTGGTGTAAGGAGTGTATGTTCACGCTTATTTCCAACTGGCCTCTCCATTCACTCTGGCCCAAATGGAAAACAAAGAAAAAAAACGGAACAGGAATGAACATGTTGCAAACACAGAGTACATTGCACGTTGATTAAGACATTATTGCAATCATTCAAACGAAGATAGCATGGAGCTTGTTTAGACCGGGTACGCATGCCTGATTGGCGGCAATAACCGCGGATTTGTCCGGTAAAATTTTGCCATATCCTAAACCGGAAACAGATTCAATTACAACAGATGCATAGCCTATATATATATATATATATATATATATATATATATATATATATATATATATATATATATATATAACTGCCATCCACGCGGTTCTCTCCAGAACCGTAGACAACATGCGTTGAATGGAACCATGCGTCAGTTTGAATGCAACTTTTACGGCAGCTCAATACACATCGACACAGACCACAAACCAGGTTGGCCGAATGTCTGTCTGATACGGCTATTCGCACCAGAAACGAATAAAAGTTATCAGAACTGAGAACCTTGACGATTAGCAGTGTAAGTGAGCGCTGAAGTCAAATCAACCAGGCGAAGCATTCGGCAGCAAGTTTCGCCTGCATTCCTAGAGCTAGCGTTCATCAGAGACAGTGGGGCCTCTGGTGAAAAAGCAGCGGTCAGTGAGTCTTGCCTTGCTGTTTAACGCTGAACGATGATGACGATGATCTTGCAACGGTCGCTGACCCTAATAAACCAAAAATGTCAGATCCCTAACTGCAAGGAGATGAATAAGATGCGACCACAACAACAACGTCAGTTGACTATAAGACTTTATGTGCAACACACGCTCATCGGCACCACAAGATTGTAGTTTTTTTCGACTTGAAAGGCGCATTCGATTCAATGGATCGGACAACCTTATTCAGCGCACTCCACAGCGAACTTTCTGAAACTTCTAGGGGCACTGCACTTGTATACCTGTGGTCGCGATAGAAAGTAGGCTGAACTATCAAATTCATTCGAAACAATCAACGAAGTTTGACAAGGGTGTCTCATATCTCCCTTCCTGTTCAACTTCGTCATGGATGAGGTAATGGAAATTGCTTCAACGGGTCTCGAGGATTTAGGAATCGGAGGGAAGCTATGCGACCTAGATTACGCAGATGACATTGTGTGCCTGTTCGAATCTGCATACCATGCACAATGTACACTAGACAGACTCTCGAGATCTCTCTCTCTCTCGTTTCGATATGTGTTATAGACCTTCAAAGTGCAAAGTACTAGTACGACATTAGATGACAAGGGTCCCCAACTTGATACTGGATGGGGAGCAACTAACGAATGCAGATCGTCTCGTTTACCTCAGCGGCTGTGTGTCGAAAGATGACAGGTCGCACGAGATAAGCAAGCGTATATGCAAGACTCGAGCGGCTTAAGCTGGACTGAAGTTGAAAGATACTGTGCCGCAGTGCGCTCAGTATGGTTGCGAAACACGGAGTATGCATGTCTGAGATGTTTGTCGTTTGGAGGTTTTCGACCACCGACGTCCGCGTGGTATGGCTAGGATTGGATGGAGTGATCCGATGAGTAATATGGAGGTCAGGAATCTAGTATTGGGTGCCAATTCTGAAAATACCTTATGTCAGCGTATGGAACTTCGTAGACTACGCTGGTTGGGTCACGTGTTGCATGTGGCGAACACTCGTCTACTACACCGTATCTTATTTCGTCTTCCGCCACTCATCTCCACGGAATGGAAGAAGGCATATGCAGGTCAGCAGACAACGTGACAGCGTTGGATGAGAAAATGTCAAGTGGGCATCTCACGTCTTCGTGGTTGGGGTCCGAAAGACCAGTCAACTAGGGGCTAGAGACACTGAAGGATATGGCAGTGAACCGTGAACAATGGCGATCGTATTGTCATTTTCCATCGAATCAGAATGACTGATAACGTGTGCATTTGTACAGTTAGACTGTATTCGGTGTGTTGCGTGCTATGGCATTCTTTTCTCCTTTCTGTCTCCCCTACATATTGACTCATTTTGTAGGAATATATAACTCCTGGGAAAAAACCGCGACCAGTGAGGTTTGTCTTGATGTTTAACGCCGAACGATGATGATGAGTCCGAATGGGACGATGCCATTCTCTTGAACAAAACTAGATATACTCCAAACATGTAGTAAATTCTGTCATTGTGAAGAGAGAATCAGCCACAAAATAACCTTTTGCAAACAACACCAGCCGAAGAGAAATCACGCGAAGATCAACAAGTCTGCCGGATTACGATGTATGAAGAAGTGCACAAAGATGCGGGAGAGACAGGAGATTCCACTGGTTTTTTAATTTCTTTATTCTCAAAGCAGACTGTTAGAGAATCTCATCCCTCAGATAAACATACGCAAGTGCACACAAATAGGCGGTTTCCACCACGTGGTAATCAGAAGTATGCATATACTGAGCCCCCTCCCCTGAGGAAGCTCGCAATTTATCTTGTCAGATGCACCTAAATGTTAAAAGCGTTGACTATAACCGGATTCGAACTTACACATGGACGCTAGTCACGCTTTGGTGCGGCGTGTGTTTAGCCAGTTGAGCAACGAGGTCAGATCGAACGCTCGTTTGCACATTTCACCTGTAGATCAAATCGAATTTCAAATTAACTTAGCATACTACACCTATCTACTGCGGTGATATTTTGTATGCTCAGTGCATGTGGCAGGATTCCCCTACCAACTAACTGGTGTCTAGTAGTTCAATTTAAGAACGTGAAGTACAGTTTAGAGTTAGAATATCCACGGGGCCAACGATACAATGCACGGAACTATTGAATATTTCGCAATATCCGTTAAATCGGTTAGTGAAAAAGGAAGTTGTGCCTTTCGCTTCCGAAGATGATGATCAAGAAATGTCTCGGCGTGATCGCAGACTAGTGTCAGGAAACTAGAGTTGGCTAGTCACTCTAAAACATGCCTTTGTAAACGAAGTCCTACGCATCCCCTTCTTCTCGCAGAGATATTCTCACCGGATTACGAAAGCGAATTACCCAGTGCTCATCTTCAAGCCGACTGGTACTTTGTAATTAGTCTGGAGGAGATGGGTAAACCTTAATTCAAAACTAACCAAGGACGGCCTACGACGTATACAACACTATGTTCAACGATATACGTGATGGAGAGGTAGGTATGCCGAGCACTCGGGATGCCTAGTCCAATCCGAGAAGCGTATGAACCGAACAACCAATCACCGGGACCTAGGGGTTTAGGAAACTCCCGGGTCGTACTACTGCGTTTTGGGGATAAACCGTTTATTTTTTGACGAAGTATGATGAGCAAAGGTAATTTCTTGTTTTTTTCTCTACGTCCTTAAACACAAGAAAGTAGATTGTAAGTGGTTTATGATGAGTTTAACATTTCATTTGTCTAATTTCGAGCAAATCTCCACCTATCACACGACGATCCAGGTATTCCGGCTATCCAAGTGACTCGGCTTTCTGTCCACAAATCGGGCCAAAATGCTGACCGATTCGCATGGTGGAATGTACTAGAAAAAAGAATCGAGTTTATCAGATGAATCGAAGTCTTTAGTCATGATCACCATGAGAACACAAAAAAAGTTTCTCGGAACACATTATGTTGGATAGCGATTCCGAAAGTTTGAGCACAGAACAATAACAGCAACAACGGGGACGAAAAAGGAACAGAAATCAACCAAGTGCTGGACACGTTTAACTTGGTTCAGATGTGAAAAGCGGCAGAATATCCAATCGGTTCAACTAATTCTTCTCGTTTTTCTTTTCACCACGTTCATACAAATGTTAGATGGAAAACAAAGGGAAACGTGACCTTAAATTGACTACTGACCTTAAGAATAGAGAGACAGAAACACTTTTGTTCCTAATTTCCTATGTGATATTGTTATATGAATAAAACCGGTATCACGGAGATTTTCATACTAAAAGACATTATCAGCTGGAGAGTCACAGTCGTGAGGAGTTGCATTCTTCATACATTACAATGTATAAACACACGTATATAAATATATATATATATATATACATATATATTCACGCTTGACAACGAGTCCTAGTTTGGATCGAAAAGTCACAATAGACGTTATAACTCAGTATAGGCCTTCTCAGGTCTACCAATTTATTTCGATGTACAGCCCATCAGAACAGGCTCTGGTAATAATGCAAGTGAAGTCGGGGTCAAGACACACGGAAATGAAGGGAAAGTATTTACAAAACCACCTTTATGAACGATGAGTACAGAAGATGAACAAGCTATTTGAACGACCCGCGACAGTCAAGTGGATTGGACGTTCGTTGCTAAGAAGGTCAGATACTAGAATCCCGGATCCGGCAGTCACTTTGGTGGTAGACGGTAGCTCTCTCTCTCTCTCTCGCTCTCTCGACTTCCCCTCCCAGCCCCGGTGCAGGTGGCCCTAACGGCTGGGGGGGGACATGCCCTTTTCACCACACTCAACACGGTGAGTGTAACAGAAGACAGAACAAGATTTTTATCTTCGGTTATACTCGAAGGATCGGTTGGATGGTATTTCGGCAAGACTGAAACCCAGTTTAATCGACTGTAAATAGAGCGATAAACCAAAATATGCGATTTCATAAATCTTCGGTCAGGTTATACCCTCGGAGTCTACAACTTATCTGCCCCCAAACCTGATCACAGAACATGTGCCTTTGGAGTCGTGTAACACAAACTTGACAAAAACAGACTGAATTAATTACACATGTTAACTTTACCAGACTCCTATTCTACGTCACTGATTCCGCATCGTGATCTGTGGCTATTCTGTGGGCCTTGTACTGTCCGCCAGCCTAAAACCACGTAAAAGATTAACTTAAGGAAACTACCCGGAACCTTTGGTCAGAATGTATGACATGCGAGGGGTCCGAGTGCAGCGCGATGCACATAATCTGTTGGAAGCCGATGAATGATGATTCAATTCATACGTCAATTGAGAATTTCAGACCAGGGGACCAACTCGTACCCAGTTCTTATTACGGCCAACGGTCAAGAAACGCGATTCGTACGCGTCTGCTGGTGTACGTTTCCTAAGGACACAAAGGACGTGTCACAGTATCGCCAAAGGACTTGTGTCGCTTTGAACGAAAAAGTGCTTGTTAGGCAAAACCCGTTACATCCTCGACCCTCCTGTTGTTTGATCGCAGCTGCTTATTATATGAGCTTGAATCTGCCTTAGTCTTGCCCAATTATCAATATGGTGGTCGTCCCACTATTCGCAACATAGGCACGCGCCGGGGATCATACAGTTCTATCTCCAGTAGGCTATAACTGTGGCCTGATTCACCCCAATAGCTCTAAACCTGTCCTCTGAGGAATTATCTTGATTTGTTTGTCAATGACAACCCATACATGTCCTGCTGGATGATCATACCCAAATAATGTATGTAAACCTATGAATTTGCAAATCTTTATATTGTATTAACAATTAATCCGACCCATTACACCTGGAAAGAATGTATTTTTTAACACCAGTCGATTAAATCCATCGATCAGCTGTAGGCCATCATGCCGCTTGCAATCCCGTTTATTTCAGCTTTAAACTCAATTACGGATAGGCGACACTCACGGTCAAACAAATCTAAATGATGGCGCCTATCTTCTGGTGAAGACAGACACAATAATGACAATGAATTCATCAATATCTTTATAAACTGGTTGCTAATGATCCTCCGGCTGAGGAAGCCACTTCCAAGTATGTGTGAAGAGCATAAATTAATTGGGGGGGAAGGAATATGCGGAATCTTAACTTATCATTAAGGTCACTTTAGCCGATCATGTGCCATGTGTGTCAGGCGGAACACCGTTAATCTCATCCAAGTAAATTGTTCCCTAGAACAACACCACGGATCAGATTGCGGTACACCACTAAAGGGAATCAATGATGGGGGTTTCAACCCCTTAATTCGAACAAGCTGAAGGGAAAAAAACAATGGAACTACATACTATCTGGCATTTCCCCAGATTGTGGATAGAGAAACGGTCACCTCGATTAGTGGTTGAATTTGTTCGATAACCAGCCGATACCTTCACAAGATCGAAGCGGTAAATTTGGCATTTCATAATTTGTCAAAAAAACTACGTTCTTTGTTACACTATCATTTATTTGTTCCAGTGTGTCAACTGGTACGCTGATCTCAGCTGATTGGTGTATTATTTTATTTTTCTATTATGTATAAAGTCAATGTTCCCCGTGTGGCACTTTCCTTGTGAAACACCACACTGATTTGGTCATACAGGTATTGAAACTGTTTGATATATTCACTGGGCCTTGGCTCATATTAGCTTTCCTGTTTCTAATCAATCCAGATCAGTGCGACAATCTTTCAAAGATTGCTGTTCTAGAGCATACTACAACCGAACTAAGTAAACGTAAAACACAAGTTGGCGAACAAGCTCGTTTTCAATGATTCGTACTCATGCCATTACATCACTATATATATCTTGACAACTTCACAGCTTTGTACCCCTTAATGTGAAGAGAAACTTAATTAGATGTCTGATTGCCAGGACAAAAAAGAATATGCACAGAAGATACTCTTGAAGCTGAACTGCAGACGGTCAGAAGAGTATTCACTGAAAATGGTTTCCTAATTAGATTAATCGACAATATGTCGGAGACAGAACAGGAAGTTCCTAGGAGGGCGACGGTGGAGAGAAAGCCAGTATACATACCTCTGCCATTCAAAAGTGACACGCTAGCAGAGATAGCACGACGAAGACTGACTAGCGCTAACAATAAGACATTCTACGCAGCTAAGCTTCGTATCCTGTTCAAATCCCGCCCCGTAGTGTCATTATGGTTGAAAGACAAAGTCCCTGATTCTGCAGCCTCGTTTTGTATCTATTCATTCACATGTTCCTGTGGGACAATATACATCGGCCGCACGACCAGGCGCTTGTCTGAACGCACCCGTGAGCACCACCCTGTATGGTTAGGCACTGGAACAATTAAGTCACTTATTAGCGCAGTCGTTTCACATCTAGCACAGGCTAACCACACCGTGAATGTGACGCAAGCTTTTCGGACCTTGTATAAGGTCAGAGGTCAACAATCCAGGTTGGCAAAGTGTCGCCTCTTGAGCACTGCGGAAGCTGTCGTGATCCGTCTTCACAATCCTCCACTATACGTTCAAAAACAATTTGTGGTTGCACTTCAACTCTCCTGGCCCACCCTCCATCCGAATGCAAAGCCTAGACAACAAAACAATTAACACAACACATTTTTGTGTATTAAGGTCATGCATATAACACCACAAATCCCTTCCCCACTCATATTTGTATCTGACTATTCCAATCCTTCCTATAGTAAAAAATTTTTGTCAAGATATATATGTAGTGATTTAATGGCATGAGTACGAACCACTGAAAACGAGCTTGTTCGCCAACTTGTGTTTTCTCAATGTGCTTAGTGGCAATTTTCAAGGAATTTAAACATAAAACGGCATATCTCCGACGTAAAGAATGACACATTCTGACTCGCTAATTAGCTGTCCAGTTGTCGCGAATGTACCCCCCTTGTCGATGGTCTCTGTTCTTGATTACGCAAGGAAATGGCCTAGCTTCCATTCTTAAACGTCCGTTGACACGTAGGCCAACTGATGGTAACCGGAAATTCGCTGTCTTCCGGTTCGTTATCATATCTGATCTATTGGAACCTTAGATAGTTTCAGGGTAATGATTGCCGGTTCCCACCTCCCCGTGTAATGGGCAGTGGAAATTATGGAGCACGGAATTTTCACTGCATATGCGATAAGTAATTTAATGAAAAACTGCCGGGGTATTCCGCAATCATCACTCAAAGGTTGACCAATTTTGTATATCATGTCAACTATACTGTGAGAGAATCGTGCCGTGTCTAGATGCGCCGGTGAAATGTTCCCATAAGCACAGGACGGGTTTCACAGCTATGTTCGCTAGGTAGGAATTATCAACGAATTGCAGTTCTAGTTTTCTATGTACTCTTCAGCGAAGAGCTTCCATGCTTACTCCTGGCGATAGAAATTAGATTCATATGCCACTTATCAGGTATAAGGTTGTTTGAACAGGCCAGCAGCGAGCACGCATATCCGACGAGCTAAAATAACCGTGAAGTTGGTTGTGTGCTTCCGCGGGATTTGTTTCATTTATCCGGAAGTTACTTACACTTATATATATATATATATATATATATATATATATATATGTAAGAATTATCAACGAATCACAGTTGTGGTCCTTCTGTGAACTCTTCGACGAAGAGCTTCCATGGACACTCCTGATGCTACAGGTTCTATTCTGGTGAGAAATATCAATTCGGAGTGTACAAGTATAAGGATGTTTGGACAAGACAGCACCGGGTACGCATACCTGACGAGCGACAATAACCGAGAAACCGGTCGTTTGCCCCGGGCAACTTTTGTCCACTCATCCAGACACTACTTACAACTTCTAAACCTGTATATATATATATATATATGTATATATTATATATATGTGTGTATACCACTCAGACTGTGGCGCGGCCAGTTTCTCTTCTTGAACTCGCTGTTTTGCACTCATACTATGGTTGGAACCTCATGCATCTCCGGGCAGAAAGTAAAACAATCAGACTCCTGAAGTGGAAATCATAATGGACACATCTATTGGTTAGCCCATAAGACTACCATAACACAAGCAAAGCATAGTGGACTGAATCAAGCCATGGCCGATTCAGTTCAACGAGTCAGAATTCGATGACGAGTCGAACGTACCGGTCATTGATTGCACTCCCAATATATCCAATGCTAGTGCCAGCTATGGACAATATTTTCTTATCCATGGACAAAAACGCTTTCCATTTCGTGACTCTGCACTCCACATGGAAGAACAATTGTTCAAAACTGACACTTTACCGTGCAGCACGCACCACAGACAACGGATACGTCCATTTTAATGAAATTATATCCAAAAAACGAAAAGGGAAAAGAGGAGATACGCAAAAGAGGAAAATACGCAAACAAACACAAACCTGCGAATTCGACGACACAAAGCGAGTGTCTCCCAATTGTCGGACTGCAAGGATAACACGCCGTTCAGTTCAGCCTCATACATCGGATGTTTTTCAAGCACCAATTCGGAAACGCGACGTGACACAGCTTTGTTTTGCCGATCCAAAAGCAACAATCGCAACTTCAGCTTGGACAACTCGCGGCAGGATGGTCCAGCAAGACTCTACAAAGGCGAAATTTTGAGACAAAATAAAACGTGACGGGACGCAGAGTGCACAAAACACGATGTACTATTACCTAGAGAGTAAAGGCCAGGAACAGACAACTAGAGACACTTCAGAAGCGAACAGGAGACATCCGGAGAGTACAATATTCATAGAATTTTGTGGCATCACAACAAGTTATGATACAGAGAAAATCCAGCCGAATTCCGCTTATCTAGAAATATACGACATGAGCATGGATTGAGCCGGCGACGCGGAGTGGACTAGTGATTTTGAATAGTGGACGTTCATTTGCATAACTTGTTTTCGATGGGCATGGGCAGTTCAGCTGATCAGAGTACTTATCCGATAGGCAAAAGATCATCAGTTTAATCTCATCACGTAGCGTCAACTTTTTGGCATGAAAATTACAAGTGAAATTTTTATTGTCCGGAATTAAAATTTTCTTTGCATTTGCGTTTTTGTTACGTTATGATGCACCCATCGGGACTAGTATATCGTTCATTAAACACTGAACACACGCATAATCAGGCACAAATCTGTGTTCAGATTGTGACCAATCGGAAACATCATGGAAGTGGGGAATGATGAGCGAGAAACTGGGAAGAAACAGCCAATGGGCTGAGTTCGCCACATATGGTAGTTCTTCCATTCCTCACCTCCACGTCATCGGCCATCCATCGAGATCCATGACTCCCCTGTGGGCTTCATACTATCCGATCGTCTAAAGTGAAGTAAAGGGTTAAATCAAGGGGCCCTACCCCGAGCCTTTGGCCAAACGACCTAACCCACAATACAGTAGGACGATGTGAGGGTCAAGTAAACCTCTGGGGACACGTGTGTGATTGCACAGTTCATAAGTATGGGGCCATCCTAGGTGTCAAGTACACTCCTTCGCCACAGGTGCCGGTGTGTGTGTGTTTAGTAAGAAGACCGTGATTGGCTTGGAACTATGGCTTACCCATTTTCTTTTAGAGTGATCACCAAACACCGGTCAATCGAATGAAGGGTGCGAGCGTAATAGTGGGAACAACGCCACGGGAAAATAGTGCTTGAGCCATCTTCAACAGAAACTGTTTGAGATGCAGATAACTTGGGAGCATTTCGAGAGGCGTGCAACAGAAGTAGCCGGCTGAGGACCTGAGATACCCATCCCTACCCATGGTGAGAAATTTGGAAGCGAACATACACACACCCACAAGTCACGATCCAGACTCATGAGTATATTACCATGTAGTCGTTCAATTTCTTCGTCTAGGGTGCTACTTCGGAGTGGAATGCCTTGAAGTGCCACTTCTGAAAATAGCTGAGAATACCTTGTTTCAGCGTATGAAACTCAGTAGACTGCGCTAGTTGGGTCACGTGTTGCGTATGACGAACACTCAGCTACCATATCGTGCCCTATTTTGTGCCCCTCCTAAGGAATGGAAGAAGCCGTGTGGAGGTCGACGGATGACGTGGCAACTCGGGATGAGAAAATGTACAACTAACTTAGGTAAAGTAGATGTCTCACGCCTTCGTGATTGAGGTCCGAAAGACTCGTCGACTTGCTGGCTAGAGACACTGAAGGATATGGCAGTGAACCGTGAACAGTGACCATCATGCTGTCATTTTCTATCGAATCAGAATGATTGAAAACACGTGCGTTTGTACAGTTAGGCTGTGTTTCGTGTGTTGGCTGCAGCAGCATCTTATCTTTTCCCGTCCGCGTAGGTCCACTCCCTGTTCCCACTGGATATTCACTCTTTTTACGTAGACGTGTAACTCTGGGGAAAGGCAGCGGTCAGTGAGACTTGCCTTGCTGTTTAACGCTGAACGATGATGATGATGGAATGCCTTGAAATTATCATTTTCATGCTAGCGTCGTGGAGTGTGTCAATTATTCAGTTCCTATGGCTTTCCATTCAGACTTGCGTTAGAAACCATACGATTTTCCACCTTGTCCGATTTCTCAAAAACTAAGACAGTAATAAACGAACTAATAAATAGGCTTAGTTGAATGGTCGTCATTTTATTTGCACATTTTGCCTGTTTTTTTTTACTGTTCTGCTCGATTTACAAGGACCATGTGGTAGAAAACAACGCAACTCCGGGCGAATTCCATAGGCGATGTGCGCAGCCGCGAAATATCGCTCATCTAAATCCTTCCAGCACTCTTCTGGTAGGACCAAGATTATCATCATTCGTTCATCCGACAAACGAATCATCCCAGATGCCATGAATAATAACAGCCCCGTAAATCTGGTTGTTGATAGCATTAGTGAAGTGGTGAGAAAATAAACTGAAGATGGTGATGCTTAAGCTCGGGTGCATATTCCAACGATCGCGCACTAAACCAGATAGGACAACAAAATGTTCTAGTTGGTATTCTCGAAACTTTTGAAAGGCGCATACAAGATCACACTTCCGTGATAACTCTTCGGCGCCCAAATACAACTGCATTCTCTCGCTTCACTGTTCGCATTTCAGGCTGGGGTCGCGATTATTCAGAGCACGAGAGCAGAGCACCGTTAGACTTGATCCCAATCAACAGTCGTCTGATTCGATCCCAGTCGACCGAAGTGTCACTGTCTGTTTATCCTATTGGTTACAGCCTTTCTGAAGCTAAAGATAAATTCCATAGGGTACCATGAAGCGTGCCCGCAACGGATGTCGCGATCGTCGCTTGTGGTTTCAACGTCCAAGCTGGCTATTTGGCGAAAACGGAAAGGTACATTGGATGCCGTCTCAGCCTGTCGCACCAACAACGGTGACCGCCTCATTCACGACTATTGATGGCGAACACAAAGCTTTACCATCGGAAGCGATATTAACTAACGTGCACCCTATCTCACCTTTGCAGCGTCAGACTCGGATTGATCATCGGCGGCGTAGATTAATCGAGGATGGTAAATCATTCTGGTCCACACCTACGGACTCAGCTCCTGTTGTGGTTCGCGTTTGCTTTTTGTCAAGGTTTAGTCTGTGATTGCATCAACACGAAAACCACCCATGTACAGCTGGTTCCAGACGACACTCGCCGAAGAGTTCCAGTCGGTGTCTTTTAAGCAGTTATCCTCAAACGCAAATGCTCAAGATCCGAGCGAACGTTGGCAGTGAATTGAAGACATCCTGCACGCGGCGGCGGACCTCACGTGGGTTATGTGAGTGGTGCAAACGGATGAAATCCTCGATCTTAGTTGTTCTGGTAGGTGCTCGCAAATTCGACGCTGAATGTCACATACAATGAGACGCACAGACCCCTGAGATGTAAGCAGACCTATAGCATGAGAGAAATTACGATTTATGAAAAAGCATAAGGCAGCTGAACCAAATGGACTGTCCCGGTCCACATTTAAAGATCGTGTTGAAATTGTAACATCAAAGTTAACAAAATTTTCAGAACCAATTTGAACAACGGAACACATTCCTAAGGACTAATGTGAAACGCTGGCTGGAGATATTTACCAGAAATGTTATAAGCCTCCGTGCGAAAATTGCATTGGAATTAGTTTGGTAAGCACCGTATCCGAACTGCTCACAAGCATAATCCTCCAACGACTATCTAGTGCTCGCAAAAGATATGAGAACCAAGTCAGTTTCCGTCCCGGTCGGAGTTATATTGATTAAATCTTCACGTCAAATCCTAGAACATAAGCACATGTTTCGCAGACCCGCAATTGCTGTCCTCCTTGACGTAAAGGCGGCATTCGATTCAGTCAGGTGCTCAGTTTTCTGGCGCCATCTTTCAATTTTCCAGTCTCCGTATGCGGACAGCCGAACCATAATTTGTGCTCATGGCGGTCTTTCACCCGAGTTCATCATGAGAAATGGTAAACTGTCTGACTCAGAATACCTCGACAGTGCAGTGGTTCTGAGTGACAATCCAAATAAGTTGCAAATTTTTCTAGACTGCTTCAAAATGTGTTGCTACAAGTCTGGATTAGGTCGAAGCCGAACTTCGGTCTTAAAAGGGAAGAATTGGTTGAAGAGAATGGAATTAGTTAGTTAGGTAGTTGCATCTCACTCGGTTATCGCTCAGCGAGTGAAGTGTCTTCGCGCATGCGGGAAGCTCGATTGGCATTCACCAAGTTGAGGCATTTGTGAAGTCGGCATTAAATCCCACTATTGATCAATGATCAATTTTTCACTAAATCGGTTCAGAAAAATGGCCTTTGAGAGCAGATATTCAAAAATTTTCGGTGTTTGAGCATTGTTATCTTCATGGCAGAGATAGAATATGGCGGGAGAATTTTCACAATGGCTCAACGATCAGATGTACTGTGATGAGTTCCAGGGGCCAATTTTTTGAAAAAGGCACTAAATATGAACAGAGTAAAGTGGTTGGAACTTTTTACACATGCCCTGTTGTACGCTGTTCCCCAACCCAGCTAACGACGGGAGGATGGGTCAAGATGGCCGGTGGATATGACAAAATAAGTGTGAAACATTCAATTCAGTGGACTGGCTTGCATAGGCCCCCACTTGGAATGCTAGGATGGAGTACACCACACTGGCCAACAAAATTGATCGCGGAAAATAGGTGATCTGATTCAGTATCGCAGACAGACGTGCCCATATATATTCGATATCTTCCCTCATCTATTTAATTCATCATCTTATTAGCCCGCAACTGGCCCTTCATTATTCCTCGTTCACTTTTCTTTTCTGATTAGACGATGCTGTGAGACACAAAGCAACTGAACTGAACTGAACTAAATTGAACTTAATGGAACTGAACTGAACTGAACTGAACTGAACCCTGGAAGAATCAGGCAGGTAACTGAGGTGGTTACATTCCCCGTGCTAAGTGAGGGATCGTGTTGAAATCCAAATGACGAAATTCGAGCACTGTAATGTACTATATACTAATCACTACTATGGAGGGAAGGTGCGACGAGAATTTTGAACAAGTAACAGAATACATATACAAAGACTTCATGCCCCGAAGACTTTTGCAGTAGCTTCCACGTAGATGTAGAGTTGAACAATCATTTTTTTAATATTACGTCAACAGCCATGGAAAACGGCTAAGTGTAAAATTTTATTTATTTAGTTACAGCCGAAACGAAATTAAGATGGAAAATCGGAAAATACTACATTCCTTTGGGTTTCTTTACACGGGACTGAAGCAGGGTGATAATGAATGGAGAGGGAGTTTAGTTTCAGACCCCATTTAGGCACAAATTTTGAACATAACTTCTACGAGATTCCGGAACACCTCACTATCAGCCAAGAGACATCGATGATTTGGGGTGTCCTACTTTACTTTATACCTTTCATTTAGTATATTCAGATTCGAATGCCGTAAACGGTATCTACTGGATCAATACCTGGTGGCTGGAAAAGTAAAAGGTTCCTTGCTTAATGTGAGTCGTTGAAGTGGGGGCATAATTCTACTGAAAGACGACCTCCATTTCAGCATTTGGTTCCGATAACCAAGGGGGACATTGTTCAGACGAATTTCTCGCGGAATTAGAGGCCCATGGGACCAAATTGCAATCTTCTGTTATCTGAAGTGGCCAATCCATCTTCAACTTCCCCTATGCTGTGACGGATTTGAAATCATTACTCGGTGAGCATCAATTACTTGCTTTTTTGTTATTCCATGCATACCATACAGTATACGCTATCACATACTAAAGAGTGATTCGAAGGAACGAATTCATCTGAATTATGTATTTTTCGAAACACAACAATTCAATCTACTACTAACCTGTAACAAGACGTTTTTAAAATAACAAAAAAAGCGCTTTGAGTCGCTTTTCTCCAGTGTCCCAAGATGCTTTCCCGTGGCCATGGTAACCACCTGTTGAGCCTTGCTAATTTATGGCCTCTGTACTAGCCTCAAGCCCATCGGGAGCATGCGATCATGTGAACAACATAGCCAACCAATGAGTGGTGAAGATTGAAATCACCACATTCCTCATGTTAGCTGTTTTGTCACGTGAGACGGCAACTGGGTGAGCCCATGGAGGTGCCCGAGGTCGAACGTAGAGTGGCGTTCGATTGATAATGGGTTGGTATAAATTCCCGTAGACGTGATGTCCGAAAGTTGTACTAATGACCTGAAACAAAACGGCCGTTTCATTAACTGTTAGCTTGCTTCAATCGCATGGAAACCCCGGGGATCCAACATCAAAGTCGCGGTAACTGTCTCGATTTTTCGTTTTGATAGAGGCCACATCAATGAGTCTTCGTATACACGCGTTTTCCAACGACTGATGGTGCAATATCCACGTAGATGTGACATTACGAAACCAGGGGATACGAGAGTTTTATCGAGGAGTTTATTTATACTGTTTCGTACGAGTAGCGGATATCGCGTCCCGAAGTCACGCGGTGGAACCTACAAGATCACTCAGCATGTTTAATTTATCGTGGGAGCAAACAGAACTGGTGACAACGCGAGTGGAAAGTACAGAAGGAGTTAATTAATTATATTTACAATAAACTTTGGGATGAAGAAGCAAGGCATTCCAGTGGGAGCTCGCCCGTAGGCATGGAAGACATTAGGAAAGTTAATCAACACTAAATCAAGAAAACCGCCGTCACGTGCGGGAAACTACAAGATTGAATAAACTAAAAAATTACAAGTATCAAACATGTTAAAGTTAACAGCGATCTCACACAGAAGTAGCTAGTGTAAGTAACCAAACGGTTCGTAAACTTATTAGTATACTACCAATGTGTACGTAGTACCTCTAGGATTGGATGAGGTGACCAGGGGGAGTAATACAGAGGTCAGGAACCTAATACTAGGTGCTGGCTCTCGGAATACCTTATTTTAGCGTATGAAACTTAATAGACTGCACTGGTTGGGTCATGCGTTGCGTATCTCGAACACTCGTCTACCATACCGTGCCCTATTTTGTGTTCCTCTCAAGGAAGGGAAGAAGCCATGTGGAGGTCGACAGATGACGTGGCAACTCGGGATGAGAAAATGCACAACAAACTTAGGTAAAGTAGTGTCTCTTCGTGGTTGAGGTCCGAAAGACTCGTCAACTAGGTGGCTGTAGACACTGGAGGATATGGCAGTGAACCGTGAACAGTGACGATCGTGTTGTCATTTTCTATCGAATCAGAATGATTAAAAACACGTGCGTTTGTACAGTTCTTTGGAGAAAAGGTAGTGGTCAGTGAGGCCTGCCTTGCTGGGTAACGTTCAACGATGATGATGATCACCATCAACAGCAAACTACCTAAAGTTGTGCGCTTAGGCATCGAGTGCAATGCAAATATGGATAGACGAAATGTAACTTAATGCACTGAGACAATGTAGTCGGCAGTGAATAGAGATAAGATTTGTTTTTGAATTATTAAAATGCGATATGGGAGAAGGAGATCAACACGACCAACGACAAACAAACGTTAGCAAACCATTCGATCAGCATTTCAAATTTAATGGACTGTTGACTCCAAAAACACCGTATCCATCAAGATATGTTGTAGCGCGGTCAATATCAGCCCGCAACGAGCTTTCTGGAATGAGAATAGTGTCCAACGTGTTTAGCTTCATTTTTGGAGGCCAAATAAGCTATCAATATATTTTGTCAAAAAGAATCGGGCGCTGACAGACAAAAACGACGCTATAGTCATTCTGTCGATTGAGCTAGATCTGAGAACAATTCTATTTCGTTCCATGCTTCTATGAATGCCCACGATCCTTCACAAACAAGCGCTTGACAATATTTCTGGCAGAATGTCCGAAACGCGGAATTTGGTGTGTGGTTTAAAAATGGACAACGCGTGAAAAACCTCCGACCTTAAAAATAACCATGCACAGCTATAATGATGGGAAAGCAAGCACAACTCGAACGGTGAAACAAACTTCAAAGGATCCACTGACGCAGCAAGCACAATCATTTGAACGACTGCAAACATGTTCCCCTTAATTCTTCGATTGTCTTTTTCGCATCCACCCGAATTTGTGATGCTCTTTTTGGTTCTTCAGTTCAGTTCAGTTTGCACAACTACTAATCTTGCATCAGCCTGCTCTGATTTTGGATTCTACCTCACAATATCAAATACGCAAGGAGAAGAAAGGACGTGGCCTAGTTGAAAACTGACTGAAAAATAACACTAAACACCTATGCTGGAGGGAAAAGATTTCGGATGCAAGAACATCACTGTCTGCGACACTGAGCCACATCATCCCACTGTCTCTTAGTGCCGCTATAGGGTATCTGTTAGACCCCAACCCGGTAGTCCAACTGTAACTATACAAGCTTTCGAATTTGCACTTTCACTGCGTAAATCAAACCACATGCAACATGTCCCCATGTGCCACGACACCCGTAAACAAACACGTCAATCACGACAGTGGACCTTTGAGTGACATGGGACTATATAATATCCCAACAGACGAAAAGCGGTTAGGAGCCAAGCGATAGTCAATTGCTTTCTACCACTAGCATGGATCAAATGACACTCCACATTCTATTTGCCCCGAATGGAGGCCGTGGTGAGGACTCCCGAAGACCACGACCAACTGAACGCTGGAACAATGAAATAATCAATTGTTAGCGAGCGCCCAACAGAACAAATTCATTTCAGACAGTCAGTTATCACTGTTCGATAGGATCCACTAGGTTAAATCAACCAATCAGCCAGCTACTAGGAGCGCTTTAAGAGAACTGACGCAAACCAGTTAGTCAGCGTTAGAAGTCGTTTCAGTCCCAATGGAAACATTTGCTTAAGCGGGATGCAGTAGAAATACATACCAATGTGTGCTAATAATGTGGGATGGTGTTAACGAGAACAATTTTTCCATGAAACTAAGAAGATCCACTTTAACGATTCGGTCAAAAGTTTACTACACATGAAATCGAATGAGTCCGAATTGTCTTCGAATAACTAATCCATTTTTTATGTTATCTCTGGATTTATGCTTACCACCCAGGAGGTGTTCGTAACGAATTTTTCAACAACGCCACATGGACAGCCAGTAGAAATCAGCATATGAAATAAAAGTGAATCAAATGGTAACAGATTCAAGTCTATGAAAATGGGAGGAGAAAGCCAAAATGAGGCGACTTTCTGAATCTGACGCTCAGAACGGGGAAAAAAAGTGAAAACAGTTATCCAATGTCACCCAAATGCACACTTATCATCCCACCTTAATTTTAGTCTCATTTTTCGGTCCTCGATGAATACAAACTATGAACTGGTGTGCTCTGACTTCGGCAGCAAACTCCAAAATCCGACTGGCCAACAAATGAATAAAGGAAGGACAGTGACAGGATAGCCGCAACGTGATAAATAAAAGGGATAGTACTGACGGGAAAATATTCCTAATTCAGGAACGACCTTAACCCCCGGAATTTCGCTACATCACCTAGCACCCTAACAATTGCATCTAAGCATTTCGTGGGCCCCGACTCGACAGTTTAACAGGACCTACACGAGCCAGCCCGCTGATGTTTATTTCCTTACTCTCGCTACGTCCTCGGTTCACCATCTCGATCCACCTACCAACCAACATCTATCCCGAGAACAGCGCACAGTGAGATAGGTGATCCATGAACATGCGTAAAGCATAAACCAACCAATCGAACCTATTAAAATTTAGTGCTTCGAATGACTAGACTCGGTGTCCAAAGCACAACTTCAGAGTTTCCAGGGGAATCTTTCCACCATATTCTAGCAGTACCATAGACAATTTCCACACCCCTTACATGCGCACAGGTGATGTTTCCAAGTCGTACAGCTGTACTGATCTAATAATGGTATGCACATCACCAGCTGCAACATCGTTCAGTACTAAACAGCAGGACAAGCCCCACTAACCTTGGCCTTTCTCATCATGATGCAAGTAGCAATAGAAGGAATGGATACACAAGGTAGATAGGAAGTGGAAATACAAGGGTGAGAAAAGAAAATATCGTAGTAGTCAACATACGGAATACAGTCTAACTGTTCAAACGTACACCCGGGTTAAAACGTCAAGTCACCGTGCAACACGAACTGTGTTGGAAATTAACACTGCCAGAAAAAACGACTGTCTGCAGAAAATTCGCGAACCCTGTCCCCCTTATCTGAAAGCTGAGCGCCCAAGGCGAAACGCCCACCTAGACAGGTTTCTGATGCATTAACTGCGGCAGTGGCTGCGGTCATCACCAATAGTCCCAACCTTTACCGACTGATTAGGAACACTAACCCACAGAAACCGGGATTAAGCGAGATGATTAAAGAATCCGATGGCTCACTGATTTATCCTCGCGAGCATCACCTGCAGCTTTGGGAAGAATATTTTAGGGAACACCTTATTTGGTCCACCGCCACAGTGGACTTTCCACTTATTCCTCCATGTGAACCTAAGCAAGCAGATACCACTCCTCCATCATAAAGACAGGTCCTCTAAAAAAGCAGCTGAACCCGATGGTCTAATCTGTCCTTATTCAAGGATCATGCGGAAGCGTTGACATCACAGTTAATAAGACTTCTAGGATCAATCTCAGCAACGAAACACATTCCCCCTAAGGACCAATGTGAATCGGTGAGTGTACCGATTTGTCAAAAAAGTGATAAGCTTTCGTGCGAAAATCGCAGAGAAATCAGTTTGATAATCATCACATTCAAACTTCCCGTGGACATCATCCACCAATAATCTACGACTTTCGAAAGGTGCGTGCGTGAGAATCAAGCATAGGCTCTGTTGAAAAAATAACAACACCGCCTATAACAGTACCTCATAGCAGCCGTTCGTGTCAGTGCTGCCGTCTGTTGGACCACATGCGGAGATGACAAACGTCCTTATGAACGCCAACCGACCCCTGGAGCCTTATGGCACACGTGCAATCGACTGCTGACTGGTAATCGGCCGTCACATCAACCCGGGTCTATACCTGAGTTCATTGTAGTTAGTGTGATCCGCATTATTTTTAATCCCATGCTTTTTCAATAAAAATTCTGATGAGGAAAATCAAAAGTAATCATACTGCACGATTAGCCTCTAATTTTCATAAATCATACCTACTCGCCGTACGTGGAGTACCGTTAGGCATTTGGACGACCATGCAAAACGGAGACGGAAAAGTGTTGCGATGCTTAACCAGATTAGTGCTCTGCAATTGCCCCAAGCTAACAATACCTGTATCTCATTACATTACCTTCTATAAACGGTCACAATGGAACAATGTGTATGCCTCAAAACGGAATTCGACCCCAATTACCCAGTGCCAGATTACTGAGATCAAAAAACGACTCGAGTCGTGCTACGGTTCCCGTTTCCGGGAAGACCATCCGTCCACCCATCCATCCACACGGGAAAAATTAAATCTCGTGTCCAATTAACTTGGCACATTTTAGAACAGTTAACATTCGAAAAATAGAGGAACGAGGATTAAGCAACTGAGAAAGTCGCTAGGATATATTTACGTCGAATGTCGGTTCTCAGTCTAACCAGAGAAAGTGTGGATGAAAAATCGCCTACCTCGATCAAACAGAAAGGAACAAACCAAATGGGATTTTAGAACATAGCCCCAATTGGATTCCATATGCAGCCGATTATAACACATCAAATATCAACGACTGATGGATGGTCGTTATCCACGGATTAACATCTACTAGTGATACAACATCAAGTTGGGAAGAAAAACAAGTCTCATACCAACTACAGAATAGAAAACACACACAAAACGCCCAGACTGGCCGAGGAGACAGCACTCAAACAGTGAAAACTACCGTCGTCCAAATAGAAAAAGACGGCATGTAAAGCCACGTTCATCAAGATGAAACACTTGTAAATTTCTCCTCATTTGTTTGATCACTCCATAAGCCGCGACATGAACTGCTGATTGTAACCGGCACTGTGTGGAATTGAATCGATACCGTCCTGCACACAATTCGGGATACTATTGTGATTTTAAATGTCCTTTTTAAATTCACTGCAGGAAATGGTCGTTCCAATATATATCATAATACAATGTCCACTAAAAAAGCAATCCGAATTTGGAGAAAAGCGAGGAATACGATCTTTGCAAAACGAAATCAGTGACAAACAAAGTAGGGCGAGATCCGAGAAATACGGATGCGGATAGTTCGGAACTCACTTCAATTTCATACTTCCCGGAATCGAAAGTCATTGAGTAGTATTGTTCTTCCACTTTGTTTAATGTCTCCTGAATTACATTTGGATCACGCGAAAGCACAGGGGAATCAAAGGGCTATCAGGATGAACAAAAAGGATTTTAACGAAGAACAAGTCATACGATACTCATCTCCGAATGATTCATGTTGACAGATTCGTTCTTGTCAAATTTATCAGTATCTCCTACAAGTCCATTTTTATCCGGAATCGTGGCTTTGATAGTCGAAACGTGTGGATTAGCGCGAAATTTCAACTGGAAACCGAAAGTGAAAGGCACTAGATCAACATAAATGGTCAGGCATTTCCGCGCAGGACTTCTGGTAATGCACGGATTAAATCAACACAAAACGACTGACTTTATATATATATATATATATATATATATATATATATGTATAATCACGAAGTGTCGTTTAAAAACCGCACTCAAGTTCCCACAAAGTTCCAAGTAAACAACAGGCGATAAATTTCACAATTTATGAGACATGAGCCGTAGGTTTGCTACAGAGCTTAGCACTGAAACTGCCGCTTAGTGCAGTTAAATGGCAGCGTCCGGGCATCGAAGTGGAACAAACATTACACTTTAAAGCAAAATAAAGCCAAGTACAAACGATAACAGGTAGACGTGAGAACACTACGAGCTGAAGGATATCACATCGGTCTTCTACGTACGTTATCTAATTATGTCGTCGAATCCCGTTAACAGCTGAGTGAAGAATGCCTCAGAAGGAGTGGAAAATCGTATGAAGTAGGATTAATCGGCCGCTCGCCACGAACTGCCTACAGTTCTATTCAAACCTTGGGAAAATCGCTTAACTCCTTGCTCCATGAAGTTTACGACGAGAATTGCATTCCGTTATCATAAAAAGAGTCACTGATTGCACCCAAGCTCATAAATAAAGTACGCAGCGACTGTAGCAACCATCGTGAAACAGTAACCACGGTTTCAGTTTCAATAGTGCTGCGCTGTCTAACTCCGGTAAGCGAGACTACCGGTCACAAACAACCGCCCGGATTTTGCCCTGGTCAAAGTTGCATCGACCAGATTTTCATCTTCCCACAGCTACTTGAAATGCGCCGCGTATATCATCGCTGACAATCGCCGCTTTTTAGATTTCAAAGACGTCTTTGATTTACTCGAAAAAACAGCGTGATTCAACGATGCTCATCGGAAGGGTGCAAGCACTGTACCCGCATAC
>LUCM01002343.1:353526-387176 GCA_008360955.1 Fasciolopsis buskii | reverse complement strand
CTCATTGAAAGCTAGTGAAAATTTCTGTCCGTCACGTGCTGTCTGAACAGATTTTTACGTTTCGGGGGATATGATATCTAATTCGGCACTAGAACTTTCTTTGGTTAATGTTTTGAGTCACCTGAATGGCTTGCGGTGAAACGAAAAATTCCGTGGACTGTCTGAAAAGCACACAAGAACAAGTGTTTTGATGATTTTCTCATCTCTTTTTTGCTTTCTTTATTGATGAAGCAACCGTCCACATCATTCTTCTTCTGTAAGGTAGTCGCCAACAACGGAAGACTGCTAAATGGGGAAGTTGGTCGGTGGTGAGAGAATTCGAACCCACCACCTTCGCGTCCACATACCACGAACTTATCCGTCTAGCAACCTTCGGTGAATACTTGTGATAATACGATTCACTTCTTTTTTCTTTCCTCGAGGCCTCACTTTTCCACCCGAAGCAAGTTAACAGAGCACGCTATGGAAAGGCCAAAGTATGGGAATGGAAACCTACAATCCCATCTCTATTCCGTCCATAGACCCTGCACTGAAAATAATGAAATTTTTTGAATATTTTCTCGGGTGTTTTATTTCCTCGTTTGCTTTCATTTCCAGTTACGATTTGGTTCTCGACTGTTCAGACAATTTGGCAACGCGCTATTTGATCAATGACGCGTGTGCAGTTTGTGGTCCAAAACCATTGGTTAGTGGTAGTGCATTGCGTTTGGAAGGTCAAATGACGGTATACCTGGCCAACCGACTACCCAGCAAAGAAGAATTAGCCAGTGGAAATGGATTACCGAAGGAAGCTCGTTCACCTTGCTTCCGTTGCCTTTATCCAGTACCACCGGCTGCGAATACAGTCCAAGGTTGTTCCGAGGCGGGAGTTTTTGGTGTGGGTACGTGAGCTAGGCTTTTTCTCTGCTTTTCAATGTACACCGACTGAGCAGCTTTTTCACGGGCTCCGTAATTAGTTTAGAGGTGCTCTGTGAAGTTCATAAGTGGATTTTTGAAGTCAGTCATCTGTTGTCTACCTCAATTTCCTCATCCAGTCAAAGATCACTGTGTTCATATCTGTGTTAAGATGACAAATTTCGAGAATTTTTAACCATTGGCACATTCAGTGAGATGCGCCTATCCCTGAAATGTTAGCTAGTGAGCAGTCCTAGAAATGACCGCGATCAGTGGTGAATCGGGAGATGGAGAGGCCTACGCCTGTGACAACAGGCAACCCTTGCACTCTTATTAGATTAGCGAAAGCCAAGTGTAAGTGTTGGTGATCAAGAAATCCAATGGCTCAGGAGTGTCATCTGGAACACTGGAGAAGCACTTTAGAAAACAACTTAATTGGCTCACTTCAGCGGTGGACCGTCCAATGACACATGGTGGTAAAAAAAAATATACTTCGATATCAGTCTTTCATGAGAAATCGAGGCCGTAAGAGAAACAATATATCTTAGGAGGACTAATGCTGATGGACTCCGTTGGCTGTCTTCTTATTTTGAGGATGACGGCAACTTTTTCTCAAAGGAGCTAGCACAATCTGTCAAACGAACCTGGGAAAGACGGCGAATTTTGATGTATCGATCTAACTCAGCGATTGTATCAATGTGCAAGAAAGGTAAGACGTTTTGTGATTTTTTTCGCACCGGTCTTTGTACAAGTCTTGTGTCATCATAATCACGACGGGAAAACGTGTAAAACTCACCACACAGCAGTTATTCTTCATCGTTCATCCACGTCATTGGTTGTCTGCCGTTCTGTGTGGGCTGGTGTACTACTCGGTCGCCCAGACTACATCGGGCCTGTTTATTCACGAGCCAAAAGTAAATAAATTGGTTTGGTAAGTACCACATTCTAGCTACTCTCGCGCATTATTCTGCTTCACTTATGTAGTGGTCGCAAGGCTTAGGGCATGGGAATCAAGCCAGTTTTCGGCCTGACTTGGACTTTAATAATCGGATCTCGGTAGTATATTTTCAAACACTGACATACCCTTCACGGATCCACATTTTATACCCTCCGTGAACTGGAAGCGTTAGTCGACTCGGTCGACCGTGCACTTTTCTAGTCAATGAAATTTGTTTCTATCTTCCAAACCTTGCAAGCGAACAAACGAAGCTGCGTCCATGCTTATAACCATTCGTTCGGACACACCAAGAGAAGCGGTAGTCGTCAAGCTTGCACTCTGCCCGTTTCCGTTCAGTTTTGTAGTCGAAATGATTACAAAAATAGTGGCAATACCTATGGTCGCGTGAGGGTATACGGCAAACTATCAAGTTCATTCGAAACGACTAGTGGCGTCCAACAAGGGTGTCCCATCTCTCCAATCCTGTTCAACCTCGTCATGGACGAGGTGATGGAAGATGCTTTAGGAGATCTCCGGGATAAAGGATTCGAACTTGGAAATGGAGGAAAGCTATGTGACCTAGGTTACGCAGATGGCTTCGTGTGCCTGTTCGAATCTGCGGACCATGCACAACGCGCACCGAGATCGGTCGCTCGGTTTAGCATGTGCTTTACATCTTCAAAGTGCAGAGCGCTGTCACAGGACTGGACGAAAGTTGTGCCGGATTTGGTGCTAAGCGGAGAGGAACTAATGATTGTAGACCGTTTCACTTGCCTTGCTAGCTGCATGTCGAAGGATGGTAGCTTGGAAGTGAAGGTAAATACTCATATATCGAAGAATTAAGCAACTTTCGCTGGACTGGAGCACTTGTGGCGATGGCCTGATATTTCACTGAATTTGAAAGGTCGTGTGTACTGTGTCGCAGTGCGTTCAGTTCTGTTGTACGGTTGCAAGACGTGGAGTATGTGTGTGAAAGATGTTCGTCGGTTGAAGGTTTCCGACCACCGATGTCTGCATAGTATAGTTAGGATTGGATGGAGTGACCGGGTGAGTAATTTGGAGGTCAGGAATCCAACACTAGATGCCGGCTCTCAGAACACAATGTTTCATCGTATGAAACTTAGTAAACTAAGCTGGTTGGGTCACTTGTTGTATGGCGAACACTGGCCTACCATACCGTGTCCTGTTTTGTGTTCCTTCCAAGGAACCGAAAGAGCCACGTGGAGGCCAACAGATGATGTGGCAACTCAGAATGAGAAAATGTACGGAACACTTAGGTAGAGTAGGTGTCTCACGCCTTCGTGGTTGGGCCACGAAAGACTCGTCAACTAGCTGGCTGTAGACACTTAAGGATATGGCAGTTAACCGTGAACAGTGGTAATCGTGTTGTCATTTTCTATAGAATGAGAATGATTGAAAACACTTGCGTTTGTACAGTTAGGCTGTGTTCCGTGTATTGTCTGCAGCAGCACCTTATCTTTTGCCGCCTGTGTAGGTCCACTCCCTGTTCCCCTTGGATATTCACTCTTTTTATAGAAATATGTAACTCTTGGGAAAAGGCAGCGGTCAGTAAGGCTTGTCTTGCTGTTTATCGCTGAACGATGATGATGATGACGAGGCTTGTCTTGCTGTTTATCGCTGAACGATGATGATGATGCTGTACCTTCATATGATAAAAGCTGTTTCCTTGTTTACTCAGGCAGGAAATTGTTCGACTTAGAATGCACGTACGATGTTTTTTTGAAAAGAAAATCCGCTCAATGGCAACTATTTCCCATTAGTGTTAACGGCAGCCTTGGTATACCTGGTATGCGCTTTGCGCTTTCGAACCGTAAAATGCTATCGATTGAATCACGTAGGTCTAGTTACTGTTAGTTATATCTCTCCGAGTGGTTGTATATTGAATTGAGTCTCTTCCTGCATGCGAATAGCTTGGTTGGCTCTTATCAGTTTGTTGAATATTTGGTGTCCGCCTGGCGTCCAACTATCGATATAGTGTCGGGTTTGTACAACCGCGGTAAGATGGATTTTTCTGTTTGTCTTAGAAACTTGACCATTCTGGGCACGAGGTACACGAAAGCTCGGTGTTTGAACACGTTTGTCCTAGTATCATGTCGGGAATTTTGTTAGAAGAAACATCGGCCACGGGGTTAAATCATATATAACTCACTCTCTCACTGACCTTTTTCAATATATGCTGTTCTGTGAGAGTTATGGTGACAGAAAAATGAGTGAATGTGTTTGCTTACAACATGCTTGACGCATGGGAGTAGTAGAACGGCACGTTCCATAGCCACTGGGCTCCACTACGCGGGAGCAGGATTACAACTACGACCCTGATATTTGAGGTGCCGTAAAACCAAATTAGGTCGGCGGTGATAATAGGCCGGGCGACGGCGAGGTGCCATTTGCCTCCAACGTGATCGGGGGATCTGAAATTCGAACATCTAAATTTTTTTTGAGCGATAAACGCCTGATCCACTTGACCACCATCTATGAAATGGTGAGAGATTATGAAAGCATTAAGCATCGGATTGTGCTGAGTAGGACGAGCTTGATCAATTAGTCGCGATCCATAAAACTACCCGCACCATGGTTTGAGGCGTTCGGACATATAGCTGTGTAATAATTTTGAATTGTAATCCCGATATGGTAGAATTGGGTTTTGTTTATATGAGAAATTTCCTGTCACAACCAGACTGCATTTTGACGTGGTGTGACGGCTTGCGTGCCTCCATGATCCAACAAGCTATACATGATGGCTTATCTCAACCCGAACATCCAATAATGCCTGGAAAGTCAATGGGTAGAGCCCTGGTGAAGTAGTCCCTGGTCCTCCAAGTCGGGGGTTGATCTGAGTTGGCAGCTCATTCAGAATCACGAGTGGAAGAATAATTGATCCAAGCAGACGGGCTTCCACTCAGTCATACCCCACTGCCTTGCGGTCAGGTTCTTGTCAGAACCAAAGGCTTTGGTTGAGAACCCTAATCGTTCTTCTGCTTAGGGGCTGGACTCCCTAGCAGTACCTCTCCATCAATCCCCATGAGTTACACGTCTACAAATAACTCCATGCTGCATCGGTCGTTGTGCAGGAAAAGTAATCAGGACCGCGCTGCTCAGTGCATCGAGCGGGGTAGGTAGTGATAAGTATGCTACTTCTCAGAGTTATCTCTCTTTTATTCAACCTGTCTCGCAACGGTTCGTTGTCAAGTAGTGTAGTCGATGGTTTTCAGTTTGCTAGCTCACACTTTCTCAAACCTCGTCAGTCTCCGAATCTCGGTTCCCTTAATATGCGCACTTTAACGCATGCTGGCCAATAGGCGTGTTTAGCTTTGACAGTGGGTTCACTTATGATTGATGCATGCTGCATCAGTGAAACACGAATTCAGGATTCGAGTAGAGTAATCCAACTAACTACACCAAATTTCTCGTCAAGATATTTCGTGCACACTTCAGGAGACGAAGCAGCTCAAGCTGTGGCTCAACGGGGTGTATGGATCGTCTTAAGTCAGAAGGTCGAAGCAGCCCTTTAGACTTGGTCCTGTTTAACAGTGGTTTGTGCGCCGTGAGACTGCAGGGATCAGTCGGCGTCCGGAAGGATAGTTATGTTTAGCGCAGTATATTTGTCATCTCGGCATGCGCCCCAACAGACTGCAGCACTGATATGAAGAAAGACGAGTTTTACGATGATCTCGTCACTCTTGTTCGGAAGAGCAAAGGCTCTGACACTGTAGTGGTAGCAGGTGATTTTAATGTACAAGTTGGAAAACTGAGTGCATTGGAGTCATGTTTAGGTGCGCGATGTGCCTTTTCTGCTCAGCGGACAGATAACGGATAAAAACTTCTCCAGTTCTGTGCGGACAATAAGTTATTCCCGTCTAGTGCAAACTTCCGGCATAGTTCGCGTTGCAGGGCGACATGTACCTCTAATTCGACAGGTAGTCTGAGTGAGACCGACCATATTACAGTAAGCTACCGTTGACGCTGTTCTGTCCGAAACTGTAGATCGTACTGAATCACGTACGTCGANAGCAGTGAGATCAAATTAAGCAGGCTATGCATTTGGCAGCAGATTTTGTCTGTGGTCCTAGATCTATCGTTGATCAAAGACACCGGGTCTTGCAAGCTTCGTTAGGTCTAATGGAACAAAAACGCCAACTGCCTAACTGCAAGGAGGTAAATAAAATGCGTCGACAGTTGCAGCGTCAGTTAACGAAAATTTTTAAGGATGACCGCAAAAACTGGTAGGTTAAGGTACCCGAAGATATGGAGGAAGCGTCCGCTTCAGGTAACAGTCAAAGACTGTTTAAGCTTATAAGTGACACCGACGGATGGTTAGTGAAGTCGTGTGCGATCGGAATGGGGAGCTCATCCACGGTAGACAACAAAGGCTGGATCATTGGGCTGAGCACCTCAAGGATGAGTTTATGTCTGCGTCCACAACATACGTTGTAGTTGAAAAGGCTAACCACGTGCTGTACCTGTCGTTATTATAGCGTCGTCCTTTGTTTGACCGACCCTGAGTGTTTAATTGATGATACATTTGCGTTTTGTTACCCATTAGTGAACAGCTGCTAACCCGTCTGATCTGCAATGGCCGATAAAGTTCTCGTCTTTCAGTATTGACTTCGATGCCGACTTTCGTCGCATAGATATTGATTAGATCGGTAACTGCACGGCGACTGATGAATCACCGTTTGCGACAAAATCGGTCACGAACTTTAGATTTGGCATACTGGCTGCTGGACTCAGCTGGATATCTTGTCACTGCATTGCTCATTGTCCAATCAATGATGTTGTTGAACACAGACGCAGGAAATAGGCAGCATCGTCTCACCCCGAAGCGAATCGCGAGTTCTGAATGTTATTGTTAATTCGCGCATATGCTTTGGTCGACGAATAACCGGCTCTACCATCTCTATGAGCGGGTACTTCGTCAGCGCCTAACAACTACAAGAGGGACCCACTATTGGCTGAGTCGAAAGTGGCCCAAAAACCAGTAAAGCGGACTAAGGTTGCCTGGTGGAACCTATAACAATGTTCCCGTACTCAGCATATAAATATCTGGTCAATGCACTCTCTGCCATATTGAAATCCACCTTGTTCTGGTCGAGTACGGCGATCACATGCGATCGGTTATTAGCTTACGGTTGATTTTCCACTGCTCCTCGGGAATTTCGCATCTCAGCTGATGGTGTTGGGGGGTATCAACCACAATCAAAACACATCAGTAACAGATCAGTGGTTGCAAAAGCCAAACTGTTTTTCATGAGTAATGTGACTTTTACCGAATTGAATTTCGAACGTGATTCCTGTGAACTTCTGCCTGATCACAGTCCCGGTTATCTGGCATGAAATTAGTGGTTTTAATTTAGCATCCTGACTCGGTACTCTTTAGTCCGCTGTCTCTTGATTGAAAGCCACATCTAACCTGTTGCTATTTTATGTTCGTAACTGTCTAGTTGCCTGAATGAGTACTGTGTAGACCCAGAAACTCTGTTCATTTGTACCGCTCACCGCGCGTTGGGTCAGGATAAGAACTAACTGACACACTGTGTTTGGTATTCAGTGGTATTCAGTGCATTTATCGCGTGCCATTTCCTAACTTAAACAAAGCTAAAAGCACTCGCTACTCATCACGCGCACTGTTCCCAATCATCTGAATAGGAAACAGAAGTCTTTATCATTATTTTTTTGACAATTACTCCGTACCCGATGTAAAGGATGTGTTTTGCACTGTGCGGGCCTTCCTGTCATCTGCACTTTCGTACCGGAACATTGGGTTCCCGTTATCTAGTGAGGAGAACTGGAAGATGAGAAGTACTGAGAGGTGTATGCATTTTGCCCATTCTTGTCGACCACCATGGGATTGATGAACCGATGGTGGTCTAATAAGTTAAGTACCTCTCACTCCAAACCGTCAGAAGTTCGAATCCCGTATCCGCCCGTCACTTTGGTGATAGAGACGGTCATTCACCATCATCCAACTCACCATGTCTGACTTTTGTAAGACCCTTGTGTGGTTCTATTCCACTCCAAGTTTCAGAATCATGTTTACCGGTTTCCATTCGCCTCAAGAAACCGGACTCTAATGGTTATGAGTCGAGCAGGTAGTAGAGAAATTGCTTGGTACATTGTTTCAGTATGGTTTTATTTTTATTCTGTTGCATTTACACCGTGTTTGTTTTCAAGCATGAATAAAAAATTCCTTGATGAATTACTCTGTTTCATCGAACACGAGTGCAGTTAATAAGTGCCCTAAAACAGTGTTTCCACTATGATGGGTTTGTTGGATGTCGGAAAAAAAATTGGAGGACTGCTCCTAACGGCCGCTTCAATTATTTTTTTCGTTAAATGACTCCTTGTAGCATACCCTTCGGACGCTTTGTAATTAAGATGTCTAAGGATGCTGAGTATTATTTGCTTTGGTTTCAGGATACGTCCGTAGTCGGACATATAGATTTGAGAATGTTATAAAACCGTACAAACAAATTCTCACTGGAGTAAAATAATATATCATCGAAATGGCGTTTTTACAAAAGAAACTGATATTTGTGATTGACCGGCTGGTTTTATACCTGCTAATGTGAGGTTTAAGTGGAATTCCCCTCGCCGCGACAGCAATCTGTTTGTACGCTTTTTCTTGAGGTTCAAAGTGAATGTACGTTGCGCGTAAAAGGATCAAGTGTGTTGAACACTCTCTAGGAGTTTGTAGCAAAATATTGTTAGATAAGATGACGCGCGATAGTCTTTTGTTAAGTTTAGCTAATCAGTCTATTCCGTATTAATCTGAACGGGTTTCACAAGCGTTGTTTTCAAATCTTTCTTGCCCTTTTCATAATCTTTTTGACGCGTGGATGAGATTTTGTTGTCTACTTCATTTGATCCGGACCTGAAACCAACAATTTCAGAGGCTATCTTTCAACTTGTTCACTTTATTTCAGTTCCTGGAATTATTGGTACAATGCAAGCTGCTGAGGTGATCAAACTGATCACTGGCATTGGTAGTGAGTGACTGTTGAAAACATGATTTTTTGTGGTCATTTCCTTTACTTTGTTCGCGTTTCATTCATATTCTCTGTAGCTCCGTGACAAAAACATCTGTCCCATAAGCAAACGGTCCTTGGTGCGATTCCGGCTCGCGGCGCCGAACTTGACTGGCTGTGATCAAACGAGCAGGTTCGCGCTGTTTGAATGTGAAGATCGAGAGTTCGGATCCCCGGCCGTAGTCAGTTCCCCATTCGGTACTTTTTCCATGGTCACGCTTTCCTTGCGAAATTATTGCACATTTGTTGTGTAGCAAATAAATGTAGTTGAATATTACTAATTCTTCATGTGGTTAGACTAATCCATAAGTTTATATACTACTGAGTTTAATTGTTCCAAATAGTTGAAAATCAATCCTAACGGATTGGTTGGGACAAAAATTAGGCAGCTCCGAATCAGGAGACCAAAAGATGCGCTCAACGTCCAGCTGCACGCTTGTGGATGAGAATGCTACTACTACTATATTCGATGGAGATATATTAGGTCAAAGCGATCAGTTTAACCAAATTATTGACAGCGTCCATCCCGGTTTCCATCATGCAGTAGTGGCCTGACCCTAACACCAACGTTTTATTTGTTTTCCTTTTTGTTTCTTGCTACTGACCAATACACAGTAGAAAGGTTCTACCTAGGTAGTTCTATCTTCATATGCAACCCTAAAGAACATTCGGGGTGAGGGGATGTGAAGAAAAACCTTAGTAAGGGTTCTCGCAAGAATTTTCAAACCTGCGACACAAATACAAATAATTCCAAAACTCTGACGTAGCGTGCCTGTGCATATGTACCTTTCAGTTTATCACGTCCATGTTGGTGGAGGTCCAGTGGGGACTGATTTATTGTTTGATCGGGTCTCACACGATAGCATCATTGTTAACGTGACTATGCTAGGATCAGCTGTGTTTTCCAAGTTGAAAAACCATCGGAAGTAGCATATTCGCTGCAGATAGAGTGATCGCAGACGAATCAAAATGAATTTAGGATTTTCAAAGTTCTAACGAATTCGACTTACCACCGCAACGAAGAGTGTGTCCATGGAACACTGGGGTAGAAATAAAAGATAGTTGATCTTTTTTGTTCTCGATGTCTATCTTTAAAATCTCGGGGCTTCTGTGTCTATGAGTTCCGCACGTTTCCTCCAAATCCCGCTGATATCTACCAATCGAATTTTCCTTCGGGAATACACGTTTTATGAATGACCGAATGATATGGTGTTTATACGGGTTCATCAGGCATAACTGCAGAAACCATTTTTATGACGTTCATATGCCTGTTGATGCCATTATCAACAAATTTTGCGTAGCTGAGGAACATTGTTTTGAAACAATCTCCGGAAGTCTTCACTGCCAACTACAGGGTAATGTGCAGACTCTACCACTGCCCGAGAATTGATAAACAGTATATTGCTGATAGATGAAGGCAAGCTGTTTTATAAACGCCGAACAAGCCTAATAAATGCGACAACACATTCGAGATTCCGTACGAGATAGTATGGGCTTACGTTTTGCCGCCATGCCTTGTGACATTGATAAAACAGGTAGTATGTGGCCTCCGAATTAGGACACCACTCTTAATTTCACTGTTGGCCTACGGGGCAACGACTATAGTCTCAAATGACAGATTTTTTACACTTCTGCTGTACTGTAGACGCACCGGAAGTAAACACAAACTCAGTGTCCGTTCCTTTTCTAAAATTAATTTATTATCCTTTGTTATTTAGTATACAATTTCTTTGTGGTTGTTTATCCCTTTGTAATCCTTCGTTCGCTGGAAATTGATGTGACTGGAGATGATGGTATTCGTTTTGCGTGAACTATGAAAAAAAATACATGAGTTGTTTTTTACTCTGGACTTGGTGCTTATGCTTAACAAGCGCTGTCGGTTCTGAAGAAGAGGACATTTACTTCCCTTTTTCATTATCGTCAGGACTGGTAGGTAACATGTGATTACCAAAAATTGCCAAACTTGTTTTTCAAGCAGAAGCACAGTCGAGTTAAACGAGTTCTTTTCGACTAAACTGGTTTTCAATGGCAAGTTCAATGTTGACACTGCATGATTAATCTCATTCGGAAAATAATAGACTGTATATCCTCAAACTGGTTTTGGTGTTATTGAAAAAATCTCATTCTGTCCATTCAGAGTGATTTCTCCAGGGGGTTTGTACGGTCACTTTGTTCTATCAATGTAAGCTTTCTCTTCGTTCGAACGTTAGCTCGCTGTGTTTAAACAGGGTCATGGAGAAACATTCGATGGGTATTTCTGTTCTTCATTATCTGTTTTGGGCGGCAGTGTGGCATGTTTCACTATTCGATGCTAAAATTTGGCAGGGCGTTTCAGATCATCTCCAGTTCGAATGCTCTACATACTACATTTTCTGCGATCATCAATTGGTAGGATCACCTCTGTCTATGCATGTCGATCATTTATGTCGGGACGTCCATTTTCTTCATCAAGTTCTCCATAGTAGAGCGTTTGTCAGATGGCGATTTACCACGACGACTCTCATTGATAATGCCTCACCCCACCGTGTTAAAAGATACCGGTCCACAATTAAAGAATACTGGCCATTCACTATCCCACTCACTAATCCGACCACGTAACAAAGTGAAACAAACTTTTACCTGGGATTTTCTTGTCATCGAAGGCGAGGGGTCGAGAAAATGACATATTACCCTTATCCCCTATGCGCTCTCGCGCGAATTTCCGAACATCTCAGTATATCAATTGCCGACAGGATAGAAGTATAAATTGAACATCGAAATGTTTTGTTGAATTCGTGGAATTCAAGAAGAAACATATTCACTTCCTATAATTCTTGACCGCCTCAAGTGAAGCGAAACTTCATTTTTCGCCCCAAGAACAAAAAGGAGTTGTTCAATCGAGACAGATTTAATTACAAAGGAAAACACTTTCTTTCCAAATGAATGTTTGGGACGTTTGTAGTGTGCAGAAGGGGAACATTGTTCATTGAGTTCTGATGAGCACATATTCATCATATTGCGATTTTGCATTAAACCAAAACAACAAAACAATCATTTTTGCCTTCTCCATCGGTTCTCCTGGACTTCACGTTTTAAATTTCCGGTGCAATTTATTTACTCCTGTTTCGCAATTCTCTTCATTTTAGCTGTTCACAGTGGCCGACTTTTTATATTGGATATGGAGCGCAACTTGACAAGAACAGTTACTCTACGTAACCCGCGATCGGATTGTGCCGCTTGCGGTGAAAAGACCAAGCTAACTCAAGATTCCATACCGTCAATGAATTACGTCGAATTCTGTGGCGCTCCCGATCACGATAAGGTAAGGCGTGGAAAGAGTAGTTGCTTTCTTTACTTCCGAACTTTCGTGAACAATTCGGAGGCGCAGTTTCACGGGGCGGTCGTTCTGAGCTGCCAAACGCGTCATAGATCGCATCCTTGGATGTATACACCGCCACTTAAGGCGCCGCCAGATGTACGCTTTGACTGCCTGGCCAAAGTATGCCGTGACCCTCAGTTCGTTGACTGATCGCGTGGCAATCGACTGGTCTACCGACGTGGCGACTGCGTCCGTGACAGGGTACCGGGTGTCTGTCTACGCACCATGTTAACTTCAAAAAGGAACGCCTCGCACGAAGAAAACATAATTGAGGGCACCTGTTAAAATGGGTACGATCTCTGACGAGAGGTAATAGGGTGATAAATCATGTGGTGTCATTCGGCAGTCTGTTGAAAACCATCGTGCACAGCTCAGCTGTTGCAATATACTTCTCAATCATCGGGGCACGGTGGATATGCTTAGATGATTCGCTGGTAGGATAAAGCGGTTGCACAGGGTTTGTTTCCTTATTTCTTAATGGCGAATTCAGCTTCGACGTTGTAAGATGAGAGGTTCCTTGAGTGGTATGTCGATACCAGCACGGGTCCCTTAAGTGGCGCTCCAATTGTCGTTCTTTCGGCTGGCATTTTTTTTCTAGATCATGATCTTTCGTTTCCGAGGGCTCTTTGTTTTCTGTTACTGTTATCTCTTCGCACGTGTGCTTTTTTCTGGAAACGGAGTTCGTTTTGCGTGGCACTTGGTTTACACTAACGTTGTCTGGAAGTCAGATCAAGCAGACAGATCTCTGGTATCAGACAGATAATCCACGAACCAGGACTCTGATATACTTCAAACCTGAGAGCGGAATCAGGCCAAGAGTAACTTACTCTTTTTTCTTGATCAAACAGATAGTAATGATCTACCTCATCTTCCGAAGTTTGAGAACCGAAGGCCGCAGTTTAATAGCTTTGCATCACAGTTAAAGGTCTATCCGCCGCAGTCTAAGAGCAGTCCAACTCTATCAACTGGATTGTTTAACTTACGATAAATAAAATACGAAAGACCCTGTGTAATTTGACTAACCCGAAATTTTTGACATCGATTTAAACTGCAGTTAATTACGCTGTATGGAATTTTCTGAATACTATTGACAATAACGGGCTTAAAAAGACGGGGATTTCGAGTTTTTGTGTGCTTACGGGAACATCGATTGTTCTAGCATGTGGCTAACATTTTAACAGTTAGGTAAATATCTATTTCGACGCGATGAACGCAAATCGCCCCAAATCGAGTATCAGTTGCTACAACTGCATGTCCTACTCGCTGGAATCATGTCATCATGTGAATCCCATTCGCCTCTCGGCACTCGTTTATTCCACTTGAAAAATTCGTGACACTTTAAGTCAAAGTGCCCTAGTTGAGTGCTGTCACTCGATGTTCTTGTACACACACACACACATCGGAAATTCATATTTCCCGTCTTCGTGAACCTTTAGCTATTGTCAGTATCCCCCGGAAAATTCCATGCAGATGATTCACTGCAATTCAGATCAAGGCCAAAAATATCAGGCTAGTCAAATTGCACGAGGTTTTTCGAATCTTATTCATCTTGATTTGAAAAACCCAGGTGATAGAGCCAGACTGTTCTTGGACTGCGGTACATGGACATTTAGCCTCGGCACAAATCTCTTCACTTCCGGTGCAGGCCTATCAAGCTACAGAAAATATCTCAAAATCTTGGTGATCAATTGAAATCTCTAGAGTTAGCAACAAGTTGAACTAGCGCGTTCGCTCAGGAAAAGTTTGCTGCAGTCGTGAAGCTCTTTTTTTCTCGAGAAGCCTGAATTCAGCCGTTGCTAGAGCAATACACAAACTTTATGAATTTCTAAACATGAATATCGTCAAGCTAATGCTAAGACCAACGCTGCTGATGTGAATCATATAGCCTGAGGCGCTTTCCAATGAAATAATTTACTTTTTCACGTCGTTGTTGAAGAAAATAGGTGTCAGAAGAGTTGGACGGTATGAACTGGAGTCACTGACGCCAGTGGTTATCAAGTAGATTAAACGTTTGTATCCTTGAACGTCGCTGATAAACATCCATTCGCTACCACCATCGGGGTCATTATCACTCCTGACCTATTGGAGATTTATGTGATTCTGTCCTATCCCCTATTTAGGGGTAATAGTTACCGGTTGGAGGGTGTAGAGGTCGATTCATGTCATGGAAAAAACCTTCTAACTTGACAGTTTGCTTCCCTTTACT
Organism: Fasciolopsis buskii; assembly: GCA_008360955.1. Lineage (NCBI taxonomy): Eukaryota > Metazoa > Platyhelminthes > Trematoda > Plagiorchiida > Fasciolidae > Fasciolopsis > Fasciolopsis buskii. The sequence goes on along the minus strand of LUCM01002343.1, from coordinate 372,735 downwards.
TATTCCAGTAAGGAAATTTGCGCAGATTTCTGTAATCTGGAGGTCTGATGGTCAGCATTGCGGACGGTTTGAGATGACTCCGTTAGAATGGTGACTTGATTGTCTGTCAGCTCAAAAAGATCCGGAGTTCAAATCTCATTTGCTTGTTATTGCCGGTAGACAGCAGTGCGCTATTTCCTAACTGATTATTAAATCTGACCTATCGGGGCCTCATACGTTTCTTCGCAACTCCGAGATTGGGGAGTCACGATTGCCGACTCCCTCGTCCATGGTAGTGAGGGCGCTGGAAGCTGTGGGGTTTGCTTCTGCCTCAGCACTCATGTGCTATGTATGTTATGAAATATCACAAACGTTAGTATGGAGGATGTTTCCCTTTTTCTTTCTACTCTCCTTTTCACTTGGTATTACAAGAACTGTAGAATACTTTAGGAAAAGAGCCACGACCAAATCGTTAATTGCTCCACGGTAGCGGACTCCAAACCCGGCGGGTTAACTCCCCGTCGGTGATGATTCCTAATCCCTTTCACACTGTGACAAAGATACTATTCTAATGGATAAAAGAGTGTCCTGGACCACGAAGGCGCGACATTGGGCGAATGGCAAGTTGCTTCAGTCCGATAGGTGCAGGTGAATGCGTCAGGTGGATTGACATAATGAGGCTAGTGCGCGCGAAAATATACATCTTAGTGGTTCAGTCGTCTGTCCTAGATAAGCCGAGGCGCGTTGACAGCTTGGTTGGTGACTTGACTGCAGAACGAGTATAGAAAGAAAGTTTACAACCTCCATACACACACACTCGCGCGCCACATTGGTGTCAGTCGATTTCGACCTAATCTATTCACCTCTCGCGTAGCATAGAAATCGCAAACTAGGCTATGATAGTTTTTGTTGTTTTGGTGCAATTTGCTTTCCCCGCCTTTGCCTGTATTTCTTCTACATGCTAACTTTATTCACCTAATTCCAGGCGCCAAGTGTGAATCTACAACGCTTCCGGAATCGGATCACAGTTCAAGTAAGCAACATTTTTTTCGCTTTTGCGCCTCTGCTGTCTGTTTCGGATGTATTCATTTCAGCGCTTTCCCAAGAAACTCACTTCACACACAGTGAAACACGATCAAGTGGTCAACTTGATCAGGTAGTTACATGTACATATTCCTCTTTGGTAACCTTAGAAACGCAAATCAAAGTCAAGGTTCCCTTTCACACGTTTTGTCCAGCTTTTCTTTCGACCTCGTTCACCTTTGGTACGTTTTTACGGGAGACTTGGGTTTCATCCGCGGTCGCATATTGTTAGATTGGAGAAATTGTACAAGGTACTTCTTTATTGCATGGCAACTGTCCCGTGGGAGGCATATTTCGTTATCGTGGGATTTGTCACTGACTGTAACCACCTTTAGGAAAGGAACACGAAGTGACTGTAACAGTCATCGTGAGATCAATGATGCGTATAGCACAACATGTATTTTTAACTCGTACACTGGAGACCTTACCCGTCGATGTGTGTTGTACTCAAGATACGCGTGTTCAGGACCTCAGTTTTATTATTCGACTGACACCTCCATCCCATTCTTCGGTGGTGTTTTATCTGCGCCTTTCTGGGGAATCTGAGGCTGCGGCCTCTGGTTTTTCTGGCGTTGGTGTGGCTGTCAGTAAGAGGACTGAGGCTGCACTGATTGACTGGATCCCAATCGACTGCCAAGTATAGGCAGTGTGACTTAGAGGTTCATCCATAGTTAATGGTCGTCATCCTGCTGGACGCAACTCGTTTGTCGTCTCGGTATGTGTCAACAGATCCCAGCCCATATGCAGTCAATGATACCTATTAAAAGCTGCACGACCTCTTGCGCACAGCGAGGCTGGTTGACATCGTGTTTTTAGCAGGTTGTCCTCGAATAAAGCGCATTTTGATTTCTGTTGTTCGGCCAACTGGGTACGGTTGTTGGATCTGTCTTCAGACCGTTGATTGTTTCTGTCAGTTACGAAATTCAGACGCTTCAATCGCCGGTTCGCCACCTGGCGTCCACCCTCTTCGAATCACCGATAGATCGATCACGTCGCTATTAACTACGAATTGTGGGACTGTCTCCAAAACTGCCGGTCAAACTGGGGCACTCTCCTTTACTCTAATCACGCGTTGGTATACACCGAGCTTTTCACGTGCGTTGGTAGGCTCTCCAAACGTACGATTCAGCGTCCGTTAATTTGCGACAAGCTATTACACCCGACTTCCCTGCCACTTCTTCGAAACATTTCTGCTGAAAAGCTAGAGTTGCCCCGCCTAATAACATCAATGAGCACTAGTTGCTCACCAAGAATGTCCTGGATTCTGTTGGCTCACCCTGAATTTCTGCCGAGTCTATGCGCCTTCTTGATGCACGCCAGTCCGTCCCGACTAGTAACGAGTAGAATGAATCATGGTTCAACAAGAGACGTGAAACGAGCGCAAGCTTACCTAGAGATGGCGAAGTCTGATAGTTTTAACGACCCTTGGAGATGGCACTGCCATGACATCCAGCTTTCCTTCAAGGTACGAGTGTACAGTGCCACACTTCGTAGCGTTCTTCTTTACGTTTGCGACACCTGGTCTCGCCATGTTGAAGATGCCCAGCAACTTTCTGTGTTCGATCACCGATGTTTTCGAAGCATTGCTTGAGTCTGATGGGAGCGTTGGGTGGTTTGTCGTCGTGTGTTCAGTGCAGACAATCGTCCTCCTACTGAGATAATCGCTCTACATTGTTTCTGGTGGCCTGGACATCTAACTTTTCCTGACGTTTTTACACGTCCTGGGCAAGGCTGGAAAGAGCGATGCGGCGGTCAGATTATGACTAGGCATAGAGATATGATGAAGTTGGCCCCAGTTTTGGCATGGTTTGGTGCTTTCCGCTTTCCTGGTCGGGACCCGGGCGACGAGGATTGTTGTTGGTTAGAGACGCTGAGAGATATTGACTCAGAACCGAATTCATTGGCCCGAATGCTCTATGGCCTGTCCGTAGGACTCATCCTTCATAAAAAGACATCGAATGTGGAATAAAAAAAGTCACATAATATAAACAGTTAGAACTAACAACTTCCTTTGTCTGATTGTTCACTATTTTCTTCACTTGTATCCACTTCCTGTATAATTCCATTTAACTGTTATTGTTTTGGCACCACACTTGTTGCCAGGCTGATGTGATTATATATATATATATATATATATATATATATATATATATATATATATATATATTCGACGATCGTTCCTATGAGTTCTAGCTTGCTCGCGCAAATCGGACCACCTCGGATTTCGTTTTGTCCCAGAAAAATCCACACGTCTATACGAATAAGAAGTGCCTATTCATGTCTCTGCATGTCGCATATTTCATCGGTTTTCTTGGTAATTGTCTGACTGGCCCATCTCATTAATTGACTTTCAACCCCGCGTCGTTGAAGTCCCTTCTTTGTGTACCATGGAGCACTCACGTTGATTGGCTTGCATGGACTCCCGACAGGATCAATCAGTTTGCGTTCCCGAATTTCACTACCGATTCCGTATCACTTTGTGGTCAGTGACCAGTGAAGTGAGGTAGTCTCAGTTTACTTGCGTTGTCGGAAAGTGGATACTTTTTGATATTCTCAAAGTGCATCTGCTTGTTTATTGGTTGAAACTTGCAGATCCCGGTCCGTCATTGCTTGGTTACTGGTAACTTATGATTTCACAATCGACCTTTCGCTATCCCTCGTTCTCTTTTCCCTTTTGACTGGTCAATGCCGTGAGGTAGCAGTCAAAGTCAGAGCATGTTAGCGTAAGGTTAATGGTTGTACAAACTGAGCTGAACTGGTAACCAGTGAAATGGCTCCATTTGTTTTTACCGCAGCCAAGGCAAGAGTAACATTCCCCTAGGACCCAGTCTTTAGAAGAGGAACTGAAGAAGAATGGAAAAATGTGCTCCGCATATCCAAAAATTGCCTGCCTTGTTGCACACCATTTTCCGACACAGGCATAGGTCGAGATCGTCGATCGGTGACATGGCAAAATCGTCTGAAGATCTTAATTAGTGGACTGATTCGTGTGGATGCTGTTAGACTACGTGATTGCGGCCCACGAGGTCCTCTCAAGTGATGATTGGAAACAGCAGGTGATATGGCTCAACGCGGCAATCGGTGGCGCTCTTGTAGTTGTAATTTTTCCTGTTTCATGTAGTTTTTAAACTTAAAACCTTGAATTTGATCATTCATTGTTTCTCGTTCTCTTTTCTTCTCTTTTGCGCCGGTGTAGCAGCCGATGCCAAAACACATTGATGTAGGATTATTGAGTGCAAAATCTGAACTGATTTGGGTTCCATATCCACGGCCGCCGAAAAGAGATGAAATCTCCGAACGAACAACTGTGGCGCTATCGCCCTCACCATTAAGCTTCGCGAATTGGCTATCAACAGTTCATGGAATTTCACCCCGTGATGTAACACCTATGGTTTACTGAACTGCACGGTCACAGATCGCTGGTATATGTATTGAATTCCTACGGTGGATGGTTTGCTTGAGAGCCTTAAAAATTATCTACAGAGCTTGTCTACTTGATATTTGGGAGGAATAGGTGATTGATCAATTAGTAAAGCCCTGTGTTCAAAGCTTTCGCCATACTTTGATTGCCTATCTAACTTGAGAGTTAAGTATTTTACACCGGCGGCCTGCAGTCATGCAGATCAGTAACAGAAAGGTAGTATATCTGTGATGAACTTCAATGAACTGTTGACGGGTAACCTGCGTTGCCTGGTGGTTAAAATGTTCGACGTACAACGTTTCTTCTCAGGTCTGTGTCTCAGTTGAGGCACCGCGGGTGTGAAGCATTGATGGCTGGTAACAAGGATGAAGCGGTCGCGCAGTATTTACTGGTTTTTCATGTACCTGTCTTACAATTGTTTGCGAATAGTGTGTAGGATTGATGATATTTCATTATCAGCAATCCCACGTAATACTCGCAGGTAATTGTGAGATACGTACACTTAACACCCAACGCGATCCAGGCCAATTGGGACCTTTTTTGGTCGAAGGTATTCGGACTGAAGTTAACGGACAATAATCTTGTCTCTCTTCGAAACTATCGGTCACCATTGACTGTCATTGAGGACGACATTTGGACAGAAACTAGACTCAGTAATTCGGTTCAGTTCTGAGAGGCTGGACAACGTAGTGTTAACACGCCTCTCATGCGAAAGTACTGGGTTCAAACCCTGGGCGTGATGACTGGTATATACCATTGAGGAGCTCTAACGAGAACGAAACTCGAGTCTAGTGCTTCCCGAGTGCAAGATTGACCGGAGCACCTGAGTTGTGTTCGTTGAAAGTGGAGACGATGGATAGTCAGGCAAAGTGAAAACATCCTGGTTTTGATGTTGAGCTGACCGTTGATATGGCATGACGACTAGTTCCGTATCATTCTGATCTGCCGAAAATTCTAACAAACGCCAAACAAATTTTGCAGTTTGACTTGTTCAATACGAATTCGATTATTCTGCTTCTTCACGTTGTTTTTGATGGAAACTTTAAAGCTGCGATTGTACATTTGCTGTATTGGTACAATTACGATGGTCTTTTACCTATAAATATCCAGCAATCGCCTGTGTCTCAAATCTGGTGCTTGTTTGCTTCCTTTCTAGGAATTGGATCGGTGGAGAAAATCGAACACCCCACATATGATGATTGATTTGCGTCCTGAAGTCGAAGTTGAATTGTGCCGACTGAAGCCGTGTTTGTGTAAGTATCGTCAGTTTGTTTCACTTGTCCTTCATCTAATCCGGATTCTGATGCATTACGCTACACTTAAGTGGTCGTGTGTAATTCGCGTACTTGTTTGTTGTTCGTCACTTGCCAATCGCCTTACACTCTTACTTTATTCTTCTTGGCTTTCCTATCCTTCCCACTAGGAAAAAAATTCAAAGCAAAGTTGATTGATATTTTCTTCGCAAAGTTTTCTCTTTTTTACCTTAGAGAAGTTAATGGTGCGAATTCCCTGTTTTCTCCTGCGCTAATTACCCATCTGTCAGGTGATTTGTCCAACACTGCACCCGTTTCGATGCCTGATGATCACCATTGTGCACGACACGTTTTCTTTCGGTATATTCAGAAAGTAATCAGGTTTGAAGGTAAATCGACGGCTGGTCGGATCCGACTTCAACAGTTTGCTTATTTTATGTTGCAACGGTAGGTAGGGTAGCGGTATGCAGAGCAACTTAGTGTGAAGTAGATTACGTAGGAAACCTGATATTTTTCTTGGTGAACCGATACCATGCGACCCAGCTTCCACGAAAGCAGTTTGGTTGTGGGTAAAAACATGAATACCTAGACGCATTCGAATGCAAATGTTGGTACCGACCTCCGGTGAACCGAGGTGTCATTTGTTTCATGCATAAATGTCGTGGAAAAATTATTCCCCGTCGCCTCTAGGACTCACTGCACTAAGTGGGAAGCTGGCAACCATACGGTGCTGTAGAATCGTATTGGATCCGGTATGGCAACTAGCCGGACGACAGCGAACTGCCCTCTATTATCAAATTGACCAGTGAACCTCTGACCTTTTTAAGGCGAGGAACGTCTAATCCATTTGCTTGCCACCGATGGGAAGATGCCGCTCTAAAACAGTAGCAACCCACTTGACCTGGTATGATCACACACGATGCGCCTTAACTCCGAGTGTCTGTACCGTCGTTCTTCTGTTGTTGAGTTTACTGTTTGTCATAATTAATCTCACGTTGTATGCCTCTTCTTTGCTACAACCACAGAGTGCAGTCTACTTGGTAGCAAAATTAACGAACATATGGTAAACAAGCAAATAGAAAATGGTGATTAGGAAGTCATGCAGATTTCGAATGAGAACGAAAACAGGAATGGCACTGATCAGACCAATTAATCCTATCGCCCAGTATCTTCGATCATCCCCACAAAGGATCTTGATTGTTCCTACTTGTACAGTGCTCTCACGAGGCTGTGGATTTTTCTCTTCTCTAGTTTGCGTTATGCAGATGTATTTTCCTAATGAAAACCAGTCCACATACAATCAGGGAACTGGTACCCGAAAGGCGTGAACATAAAGACCACCAGTTTAACCAGCCACACTTCCAACCGGTCGTTCTGTCAAATTTGTTCGATACAAGTTCGTTTCCTGCTCGCAAGGTTGTGTGTTTTGTAAGTTTTCAGCGCTCATGGAAGTTAAGTATGAAATCGAGTGAATTGCCTTAGTTCTTACTTCTAGTAACATACATCTCAACGTGTTTTTTGTCATTCGAAGGAGTTTTCTCGTTCTCTCCAACTTTTCTGAAGCTTAATTTCCTACTGTTTCAAGGTACGAGGTTCTTATTAGTTTTATTTGGTCTCCAGGTTTGATGGATCGCTAACTGGTTAATCTAAGTGATTAGGTTCGATCTGCACCAACGAAAATTGCCTTCGTGGTGGGTCTGCTTCATTGTATCTTTGCCTGAAGTCCATTCTTTCGTCTTGGCAACCAAATGGTACCACGCTCACTCCATCGTCATCATCGCTCAACGTTAAACAGTAAGGCAAGCCCCACTGATCGTTGCCTCTCTCACCGACTAACACGAAAGGTGGTGGCCAACAGAAGAAATGCAATCAAACCGTTTGCACACACTTTTCCGACCATTCTGACTCAACTGAAGATCGTAGCGCAATCGCCGCCGTTCAAGTTTCGTTGCCATGTCTTTCAGCCTCTCCAGCCCGTCGGCTGGCCCATCTTTTGGACCCCAACCACGGAGACGTGAAACACCTGCCTTGGCTGGGCTTGATAAAGATTTTCTCAGTCTATGCTGCCACGTCATCTTCCAACCTCCATATGGCTTCTTCCACTCCGTGGGAGGAATAGAAAATTGTGCACGGTATGGAAGGCGAGTGTTTGCCGCACGCAGTACGTGACCCAAACAACTAAGTTTGCTAAGCTGGATGCGCTGTGATAGAATATTCTCTCAATCGATGCCGTGTGCTCAATTTCTAGCCTCATTGCTCATGTGGTCGCTCCATCCTATACTATGCAAGCATCGATGACCAACAGCTACAGCCCTCATGAGTCTGTTCAGTGCATGTCGCGTACATTCGGACAAGCACTCAATGTATGGGAGATTAATCTGCATTGTCTCGTTGGCAGTCAGTAGTCGCGTGACAATGGAACCTTGTAGGCAAATCGCAGTCAATACACAAGGGTGGATTCAATCAGACCGTCTCAGGCAACGACCGCGCACATATGGCAGGGCCAGATCAAGACCACAACATCTCATTGGCACTCAGCTCCCAGTGAAAACATTGTGGATATGCAAAGCGAGATCATATTGTGAGTTGTGCTAACGAATCAGGATGGGTGGCCCGGATTCGATAAAACGGCATGAACATAATCGGGCGAAGTGGGTTGGATGAGGTGGACCATCCGGACAACCGAGGAAATAATTACACTCGCTCAGACGCAAACATGCAGTAAAAGTAGCCTATATGTGATGTTTTCATTTGATAGAACGAGATTTTGTGCCGATTCAGCTTGGTTGTTCTCGCATAAGAAAGTGGGTACGGCTAATACCGATCGAGAGCCAAGATTGACTGACTGGGAACTAGGGAGTAATTCGACACTCAGCACACAAAGTCTTCTGCTTAATTATAGGCCACACAGCTCCCTCTCATTTGCCAGTTAGACGCTGCCTCCATTATCCTGTCGATGATAATATTAAGCAAGAATGGATAGATGATACAATTGTCAACTATCACTCGTCGTTTCGATTGAGCTTGACGGTTGATCGTGGGCTCTTGGGCGACCATCGGTATGCAAGTACAATGATCGAAGCGAATTGATGAGCCGTACTCTCATTCCCTTCCGGTGATGAGCATTGGATAGCGCTGTTTGGTCGGCTGAGTCGGAGGCGCTTTCCAAGTCCAGAAGGTTTACGATTGCTGGGCGACGATGTGTGTGTGTGTGTGTGTCGCGTTTGGAGAATTCTTTGAAGGGTGAAAATTTAGTCGATGCAATCTCGACATGAGCAAAATCCGACTTGCTGTTCATGGATGCTGCTCTCGTGAATCGGTGTCAGACGGTGCAACATTATTGAAACTAAAACTTTAAACTGATCTCATGATCACTGTTGCAGTCACTTCGTCTTCCTTTCCTAAAGGTGGTTACAGTCAGTGACAAATCCTACGATAACGAAATACGCTTCCCACGGGACACGACTGAATGTTCGACTCTACTTCCAGTTCATTTTTGTGGTGGTCACGTAATACTTCTCAAAGGTTTGCAGTTGTTGACGTCAGGATAACTGATTTGACGCTCAGCCAGCTAAACTGGCGCCTAAAGTATTCATCCCAGCGGTCCTTGCTCTGTCTACCCTGAACGAGCTGTCAGCTTCGATCGCAATTTTGTTGATCCAATTTCTTTTTCCACTGGTGACGCCTATAATTTTTGTCAATCTTTGACCGTTGCCTGAAGCAGTTGATGATTCTATCTCTTCGATTACCTCGACCCACCTGTTTTCGAAATCCTTTTTGAAATTTCTCGTCATGACGTTGTAAATGGTGTCATGTCTTATTCACGTCCCTGCAATTTGAAAGCAGGCGTTTTTACTCCGTTAGTCTCAGCGATTCCTGGGACATCCAGTGTTTTTGATGAACAACAACGCATTTGGTGCCATAGACAAAACGTGCTGTCAAGTTCCTCGGTCGCTTTATTTACATCTGAATCAAACGGATGTTGTACGGCTACCCCCCGGTATCTATTGCACACAGATCATCAATCTTGATGGGTACATGGTGAAGTTGAAAAGAAATGGAACAGGAGAGGCATGCACCTTAGCCATTGTGTTTCAGTGCTCTGTAGAGACCAGTAACGATTACTTGAAATCCAGATAGCCTGCAGTCACACAGGGTCTCAATAGGTAAATTGCGGTAACGAACCAGATAGCAGTTAGGTGCCGTCTGCCGCAGATGCAGCGAATCCTATTCAAAGACTAGTTTTCTTTTTTCCCTACCACAATAGTTCCGAAGGCACCTTCCCAGTATGCAGACTTGTGATTGGCCCTAATGTAATTGGAGCTAATCTCTGCATTGACAGCTAGGCGTTAGCAATAAAAAAGCTCAAACCGTTCCTAAACTTTGTGCTTCACTTCCACATATCGATTAGTTGTTTCTCAGGCTAGCCGATGACATTTCTTAGTCGTTCTCTGTTTCACACGCGTTTAAGTAGCTTATTCCTCTCAGTTAATATTTTATTTTTTGCGTTAGAGAAACATCTGTTCTTTTTCTAGTTTTATACGCGAACCCCTTCATAGAACTCAGTTTCCGTCTACACTTTCCCTATCCATTACTAAAACTTCTATCCCGTCCTCTTGTCTGTTCTAGACTTTCCATTCAAAATTCTTTTACGGGATTCGGTTATCTCTCAGATTTACACGGAATTAAAGGAGAATTTGGAAAAATCCAGCAAGCGACCGTTCCCGAGTGAGTCAGTGTCTCGACATGATATTTTTCGTCTTGTGTTCTTTGTGTACCATTTCATCACAGGCTTGTAATCCGCTTTCTACGTTTTTTTCTGTATTCCCACAAAATTCTATGCAACCTCTCAAAATGGGTGGATAAGGGATAATAGATATTCTGAAACCTGGTTTATCACGATCGCTTGCTCTAGCGGCTTCGCTCGGTCGCCTCGCCTAGTCCAGCAGAAACTATCAGACGGCCTTTGTCCGGTCAACGCGACTTCGAGTCTGGTCAGGTCAAAACTCATTGGTCGATTACCTCAGTGTCTCGGGTTCATTGTCTCTTCGGCCTTCATTTCGAGTAATGCCCCGTTCTACTCTTAACGTAACTCGGAAATCATTACTTTTCCTTTGTTCTAAAGTTAGAACAAATGGTTAATTCCCTCCCCTCCTTTTCGGTTTGTAGTCGATCAGATTCTTGTCCTGTGAGTCCATTCACTTGAGTCCAAACAGCCTTGTTGACCGTCCCTATATCCCGGACGTAATCAGGTCTCACTGTTGCATTGGACGGAATCAAAGGGGCGTTGCACTTTCGGCACGAGATCCTAGGTTCACCTTGCAACAGGCGGTTTGCATTTCGTCTAAGTTTATCTCTTTAATATGCAGCTCTGTTGGACATCCGATCTCCATCCCATTAGCTGCTACCCGTTGCTTATCGCGACTGCTCGGCCGTTAGCAATCGCCATTTTCTAGCCTTGGATCGATCTTGGGGTGACACATGTTGGTGGTTCTATGCCAGTCCAGGTCTCAGGGTCACGGTAATCGGTTAGTAGCGCGTATGGCATGTGTCCTTTCCCATTGCACTCCTGTTTCAAGCCCGTCAAAAAAATCATGTCTGAATGAAATCATCTTGTAACGGAAAGACCTCATATTGGTCTCACCACGTGCGTTTACCGTCAGAAGTGAACAGTGTGCCCATTTGTCCGCAACCGGTCGATTTCAGATACTTGCTCCCGTAAGATCCGGTTTATGTCAGTCGATGGTCGCAAATTCACAGCAGTTCAAGCGTCCGGGCTGAAATTAGAAATCCATCGCATAAAAACCAGCTTACATTACTAATCCATGTCCCAAAGTTCTTGAGTCACTGTTTATCACATTTTTCACCAAGTGCGTTTTCTAACCTGAAAAACGTCTTGTCCACTCATAACTAATTTTTTCCCATTTTTTACCTCATCCCCGTCCATGTTTTTCCGCGATATGTTCAGTCGTTCTGCTTTGTCATCGCGGTAACAAGTCACGCGTTGGAGCTTTGCAATTGGCAAGTGCCATCTGCTCATTTCAAAATCGGCAGTCTCAAGCTGACTTATTGACCGCCGGGGACGAAGTGGCGAACACGGTCGAAACAAACACCCCCGAATTTGTCGTTTGTGATGTGGCCGGAGGTCTGGCCGCATGGGCGAGTGAAATCGACCCGGAATTTCCGAGTTATTGATCGACTAACTTGCCGACCTGCTTCTTTTTGTACAAATAACTTTTACGGTTTCATTCCTCGAAAGTTTATCATCTCATATGAAGGCCTAATAAAGCTCGTCGAATTTTGTTGGTTTTTCTAACACTTATAGTTCTGACATGTTTCCGCGGAAATACTCGGCACTTTTGGTAGATGACGTGACTATACCATTCTAAGATTAATTTTGGAGAAACTAGCATTGAAATAAGTATTCTTAAAGTGAAAACGAGAGACTACTAGGTTAATTTGAAAACGGGGCTGTGGTAAGTCTTGCTTGTCCTTGGTGCATCTTTTGGAGCAACTGATCGTATTCGTCATCAGGCCGTGGTTGATGATCTGTCTTCTTCTTGCAAAATGAACTCAAACAGACCTCAGGCGTGCGTGATGCGCGGCATTAGGCGGACGAGGTCTACTGTAGTCTTCTCACAAAAAATGTGGGAAGATAGATGTCCGATCATGGGCTGGCGACTGGTGCGATCATTTAGCCAGTGTGATGCACCAAAGGCGAGCCCGGTTCACCGCAACCTTTGTTCTCAAATTAGATTTATGGTTTGGCATCTTCACTCTATAGTCTTTAGTTTCAGTACCTTTTTGTCTGAATCCCGTCTTCAAATGGTCCAGTTGCTCTAATCGGTCTCACCTACGAATTTGCTGCTCGCTTTATGCTTAAACAGCCAGTTGGACGTTCTTTCCGTTGGTCGCCAGAAATTATGACACCGAAACAACTTGCAGCGGTACCATTTTGGATCAACGCCCACCAGTTAAAGTCCATCAATATTTGGAAACATTACACGGCAATCTGCTGCTTAACAAAGTAAGATTGTGACATCATCGATGCTAGCGGATTGTTATTCGAATCGTATTGTCCTAAGTATCATTTGCCGGTTAGTTTGTCTCTCTAACCGTTAAGTCATCTTGGCTGCCGTAATAAAGTACCAAGCTTTCTCAATTTTTCGGTCAGTCAATCCACCGGTATCGGAAGAACAAATCAAGTGAAACATTTAGTTAACAAGCAAAAAACGTGTTTCTCCAATCCCGCACCAAATGAGCGGACAGGCAGACTACTACTATCACCAATACTGCTATTCCATATCCGGATGAATGATGTAATATGGGTTAATGGGTTTGTGCGGTCGAGTGTAATGCGAACCACGGCAGTCTCGTTCCGCGGCTTCCTTGCTGATCAAATAGGGAGGGAGATGATGCCATGTTTGATACATCCAGCGGTCACGTCGTTGAGCAGGTGACAATAGGTGCAAATGCTGCAGTTGCGTGGAACCATCTCCGTGTGAAAACCGAGGATTTTGTGGCATTGCAAACATTGTTGTCCGCCTGTTGGAATAAAATTCGAATATGTTAGTTTCCAGTGCAAACGGAGGCACGTGAATAAGTTCACTTTTTCTTCAGTGAATTTCCTTCTGCTTACTAATAAAACTGAGCTTGTGTTGCTTTGCGATTAGTGTGTACTGTAAAATTTAATTATTTTTTTCATGGTTCTATTAAGCCTAGACTAAATCAGTGCAATCTCACAGTTTAACTTATAGAAGCTTCATCTTGCTTTGGTAGTGTACTCGGATTTGGATCATTGGTAGTCGGGATAGATGATGAGTTTTGCTTGTAACTTTTAACAATGATTGACGGACAGCAATTCGCCGTCTCCCGTCTTTTCTAAAGACGCAGTGTAAGCCTACTTGTATGATACCTTAGTAGTTTCCGAGATTCCTTGGCGTAAACGATTACATCGACCACTCACTGGGGCACGGGTCGCCGCAGTGTCATGGTCGTCTTTGAAACCACTTTGAGCGGGAAATTCACTTAACCAAACGACCACATTAATAAATAATTTTATGGACTGTAGTGCTCTAGTCTTTTCTTTTTTCGTGCAACAGAAGTGCAAAATTTTAGGAAGAGCACGGCCTGCTGTAGACACGCAGGTGGGAAAGTGAGTCAGGATGAATGGATTCCCACCTGGAACAGTCATCCAAGCAGCCAGCAGTCTTCCCCTGGAATTACTATATGAACTGCTTTGACGACTTCTCATCTGATGAAACTTTTCAAGGACTATTAGTCCAAGTGTGTTAGTCTATTAGGTGACTAACCTTCACAGCCTCTGCTAGTGATTGTGCTGGGGGAGCCCTAATCATGGTCGTCCGCGGATGTTTTCATAGCTTTTAATCTGAAAGATATCAGTGCCCCCTATTCGAATTCGCCCAGGAGCAGAACTGTATGCTAATTGGATTTGTAGCATTTTGATCTAACGCATGTAGTCAACCACGTCTCATTCAGAGATGTTGTACTCTAACAAAAATACGTCAACCAAACTTGTACTCACCGGATTCTCAGGAAGCCATGGGAGTGTTCGAACTTCGATATGAATTTGCTGAGACGCGTGAACCAAGATATTCGTTACCGGCTTTCCGCGATTAGTGGGTATCCAGTCTCCCGCTGTCATCTTACAGATCGGGTTTTTCAGAATGGGCTGGCCCAACATTTTCGCCTACTTTGATCTAGACATCCGGGCAATACATCGACCATAGACAAACCGCCAGGGATGGTAACCAACTCATGACGTAAAGGAGGACATTGAGAAGTTCGAAGGGACTCGCACACATACATCGCAACCCACCCGATACTGTTTTGTTCTTTTCCCTTTCTCTCGTATCGTTTTCCGTGATTCTGTCGACACGTGGTCTTCATTTGAACTTATATTCAATACCATGCACCAAAACACAAACCCCTTCTTGATCACCGTTCATTTGTTCTTAGCACTCTGTCCTCTGTGAATTGGTCATATATAGAATCGGAACACTCTTCATGAAATGTATGACCTAACCCGACGCATGTCGCCGGGTATTGGCAACTAAAGTTGCATTTTTTTTGTCCCTTTCGAAGTTCGTTGGACTCTTATCCGTTAAATGAACTATTTAGAAACTCACTCGTACGTAAACAAAAGGCAATTACCAATGCTGAAATGACAGCAAAACGTTTCTTCACTTTATCATACTCGCCGCAGCTTGCCACACTGACTACGAAGCTTCTGCTACCGATACACGTGACACCTTGCGATTGCTGAAGGTCACCTTTGTTTTTGGATACTCGAGGGATGATACCTAGAACAAGCTTGGCTGTAAACTATACATACTTTATTTTGGCTTTTTCAATCAATACGGCCGTTGGCTAGATTCTTATCTTTTGAATAGCGATTAACAGTTGGTAAGTTGGATTCGATTTGCGACGTTAGTAGAAGTCTTCCGAAGTCATTTTGCATTCATGTTCCGGTTTCACAAATCCAAAAAGTTTAATTCAACGCGTTTAGGAAAAACCATGTTCTGCTCCTTGTTCGTTCTGCAATTTGGTCACCGTCTCGTCACGGTTTGGGAACAAGCTTGCTCTTCATAAGTTGCTGCGTTGGACACACACAAGTGCAATCTGTGTTTGTCATTCTGTATGTGCTTTCGGAAGACAACCGAACTGAGACCTCCTCATCTCATTGGTTCCTAACAGGCGAGTGCCAGGGCGTCGAGGTTGAACTGCCGAAAGGCAGACCGGCTGAACTAATCAGTAGCCCGTGCCAACCAATCAGCGTGACCGGCTCGTGGTGCACACCAAAACGACTCCAACGACGTGAGGTTGAAAGCCAACTAACGAGATGGGCCAGTCAGGCAATTATCAGGAAAACCGACGAAATATGCGACACTCACACAGACATGGATATGCATTTTCAGCCTTTGTAAATGTGTGGACTCTTCCATGATAAGACGAGAATTGTGTCGACCTCGCTCGCTAGATATGGTGGGAGAAGGACGATGGCTGAGATGCAGGGATGACGGGTGGTTTTCGGGGAGACAAGCTACTGAGGCTACGCATTTTTCTGTCTTCCAGCAACTGGGCTCCGTTACTTAGGGGTTCTAACCAATACCAAGTCGAGTCAGCCTCACTATTTCACTTCTCATAAATTTTATCTCGGCTTCTTTCCTCTAAATTTACCGCCCTAGCCTTTTTCACGTCACCGTCCTTAAGCATAAGGAATCTGGTATGTATCTGAATCAGTTCTATTTCTCAGGCTTCAAATGTTTTACTTGTCGGATGACACCTGTATTTATCATCATTCGGAAGCCAATTGGAAATAGATCGAATTCAGCTCAGCTCGATCAAGTCCGAACGAAGTTCTCATGAAATCAAAGTAAAAGTATCACTTCTATTAGTGAACCATTCTTTCCGGTAATCCAACCGTGGGCTACTGTGCGCAACCTATGTTGTGGAGAAGAAAGGCGAAAGCCGCGTCACTTTCTTGGGAAACTGCACGAAGTTGTGGGTGCTTTGTATGTTGCTTCTTTCGCACTGTATCCGTAAGTTGTTCAGTGCGAAGTATGTACTGAAGAATAGTCACTTGTTAAGATTAGTTGGTGATCGTCAAATGCGCAAGCGTTTGTCTCGTCCAAGGCCAGAAGTGCAAGTGTCAGCATTGTCGATTTGTTTTGTTTTTTGGTGGTAGTTAGCCTTACACTTTTTACCTTACCCGTCACCGAGTCTTACCGACTGGTATTTCTAGTTCTCAGGACCATGGTTATTCCGCTCTCTTCAATAGCACAGTATGGTAGGTCTTGGATGCTCAGGGTGCGTTCGTTCCATGGGACCTACTCCAAGTATGAAATCTATAACCTCGTTAACCCACAGTCTGTCAAGTATGAGGAACCATCGAGGTCCACGTCGTAACACTAGTGACTGGCCGCCTTCGATTTTGAATTCAACTTGAGTGAGATTCGACGAACTAGGACAGCTGACAATCAACTAACAGGTTCGCTGTGGTGGATGTTATTTGTTGCTTAAACGTGTTCAGGTATCCATTCTGAAGTGCTTCAAGATTGTTGCCGACACTTTGATAGCAGAACCGAAACAAGGTACCTCTTGGAATATTGTTGATTAAGGTTGCAAGCTAAACTCTATTTTTCCCCACTTTTCTATTGAACAGAGGGCAAAAATTCTACTCCGATATCTTTTCGAAGACCTCCAATAAATTCGATCTCCATCTGGGTCTATTGTTGTGTATCGATCATATGTTCCAGCTGGTTCTAGCGAGATCAGTCGAGTCTAGCGACCAAAAGCCGCATTTTGCAATGAAAACCTTGCATATCCGTCCCTGGATGACTGATACGATTCACTCGATCTGAATCTGTGCATTTCTATCACCGAACAACCCCTCAACGTCAAGTGACCGCTGATACCTAGTGGAATTGCATGCACTCGTTGTGGCCTTGCTATCGCATTACGGTAGCAGTTAGGCAGAATCAGGCGGAACTCGCTTATGTTTATCGATTTATAGTTACCGTCTCAGTGAGACTGTACCTTGATGTGGTGTGACGGTTTACCTGTCTCCAGGACCCAGCGAGCTAAACAGGATGGTTTATCTCAAGCCGAAAATTCAATCACCCGTTGAAGGTCAGTGAGTACGAGGGCTGAGGGAGCAGCCTCCTTGTTCTCCGGGTTGTGGTTAATTTGAGCTGGCAACTCAGTCGAAAAATGAAGTGGAAAAATGGTTGATCGAAGCAGATGGGCTTCAACTCAGCCACGCCTTGCTTCCTTGTGGGTGGGTTCTTGTTAGAGCCACTGACTTTGGTTGATAACTCCTAATTGTTTTCCTGCTTAGCGTCTGAACAGTACAAACACAGTGCATTCCACGCTGCATCGGTTGTCGCACAGGATCGCGCTACCTATTGTTTCGAGCAGGGTGTGCATTGAAAGTATGCTTCCCCTCAAAGTTCTCGAGCCCTGTTAGTGCCCCGTTGCTTCATGGGTATGATTTCTGATTCAAAGGTTTCGGTTGCGGTTCCCAAAGAAAACCTTGTTCTGCGGTATGAGCAGGCGAGAAATATGTGTAGCCCGAATACCTCCATCATCCTCTATACAGAGAACCTCTCAGATTTTCCTTCTTCTGATATGGGGACCACGCATGATGCCACGGCGAATTGCAGCTCGATGGGTGCGTCTGATGCCAGCATTACACCATCTCCCATGTTAGTTTAGAACTACGTCAAAGCTAATCAGAATTATTTAAAATCTGTTCAAAAGTGTCACTCAACTGACTTACTGAGGTCTCCTTTGCATAGGCCTGAAACACGATCTGTCTCACGTGGGTAAATTTCTGCGTATGTGCTGCACGGTGTACTGATTATCCACGCGTTACCCTGCCAGCATATTTACTCTTGAGATGTCTTGTGGCGCAGAAGCATGTTTCTACGCAATTCCGAATTTTCCGGCATAAGTCCGAATAATTTTGGCATTTCCGAAATGACGCGAGAAATGTTTTGGTGACAAGGGAAGAGATGGTTTACACCTATTACTTAAGCATAAGTTTGCAATCCACTTAGCTGCCCTCGATATCCGCACGCACAGACCGATAGGGAAACAAGCCGCCCTAGCGAGAAGTCTTGAAATTTTTAAAGCAAATGTATGCTGTATCTCTGAAATGCACACGCAGAATTCCATTACTGTAATCACTCTTCGTAGCCCAGATACAACCTCATTCATCTTCAGTGACCCGGTTTCGAGCGCTCGTGATCGGGATGGCGTTGGGATCGCCCTGAGTGTGCGAGCTGAGTATGCACTGTTGGGCTGAATCCCAGTCAACAGTTGTTTGTGTCCTTCTCCGTTGGACGGCTACGTGCGTCATTAGCAGTCGAGTGGAGGGTCGCTGTTACTTCGTCGCATCTGCTTATGCACCCACTGATTACACCTCCTTTGAGACCGAAGTTATTCTGACTACTCTAAAGTAAGGGTTCAATGCACCTTGTGACCGTTGCTGGTGATTTTAATGTCCAACTTGGCTACTTAGCGCCGGATGGGACGGCACATCCGGGGCCGATTTTCTGTCCCACGCCGTCACTTCTATACCCGTATTCGCCTCATCCAAGTTTCTGACAGCAGACTGTTTTTGGCCAACATCATTTTTGGCCTGAAAGCCGATATCGACTAACCTGGTGCCATCCTTCGCATTCACAACGTTGGACTCAGATTGATCAGAATACCGTGGGTTACGGGTGGTATGGACCGACCGAGCATTACTGGCCATTCCCGTCAACATCAGATCAAGCTTTGGTCCGTGCTCGCTCTTGTTTGCGTTGAAATTACGTGGGTGTATTCACACTCACGGGAAAGCCACTTGCCTTGCACGGCTGATTTTAGATGACGTTCGTCGGACTTTAAAGTACAATCACTTTCAAATGCGCGTTTCTGTTCTCAACATAAATTCCCAGAGTCCGA
>LUCM01002343.1:265269-345002 GCA_008360955.1 Fasciolopsis buskii | reverse complement strand
TAATATATCTGACCCAAATCTTCGGTTGTATCTTGGATAATGCCGTGTCTTCAAAGGCTTCCGCAAGAAGTCCGGATATCGGTGATCCCATAGGCGGTTTTTATATTTGTTCATAAATTTACCCGTCAAATTTGAAGTATGTGTATAAAAATAAATCTTTCAGTTCACAAATTGTTGCCGTTTTACAATCAATTGCCAGGGTGTTCTTTTTTGGAATTCTAATATTTTCTTCGTCAGTCAATTAAAGTGAAGAACGCTATGACGTCGAACGAGAGTATAACACTGATGTCCTTAGCTTTGTTCAATGATTTTTGGGTCTTATTTACAAAGTAATTTGATTTCCCATTCGAGATGTTCACGTGTCGCCCTAGTTCTTTGGGCAAATTTTATGTCGGAGCACTTGGCAAGGTAACAGCTGGTCTTAGTGGAATGGCTTTTTTGTCTGTTTTGGCTAGCCCGTAGAATCGTACAATTTCGGGACCACCGGCTCTCAAGCTTCACTGTTCTTCTTTGGTTATCCTTTGCAAACACTGCAATCTCTTCAGGGATTTGTTGTTCTTGGTTTCCAGTTTTGCCGTTAGATCCGTATCTAACAAGCGGTAGGTGGCAGAATCGTTCAACAGCTGCTTTGCTTTTTGAATATAGTCGTTTTCGTCTAAGACAACCGTTTTCCTTCCTTTGTCTGCCCGAACCATGATGATATTGTTGTCCTTCTTGAGTGTATCTAGTGTGGCACGTTTCACAGTAAATAGATGGCCGGGTCGGAGAGTACGATATATTGACGGACCTATGCCTTATCTTAACTCAGATCTGGTTTCCTCTGGAAATTCGAACGACTTAAAAGCATGTTCGATTTCGACCAGTTATTCCCTCGATGTGGCAAAATCCAAATTATAATTCAGTCCAGGAGACATGTTTTTCACCCAAACCTTTGCTATTCTTTTCGATTTATTTGAAACTTCTTATCTTACACTGATCTTTTCTCAGTATGGCAGTAACTAACCTCTCTTTCGAAGGCAGCTTTGACTTTTACGGCAGTTCCCCACACATCATTGGAATTATTGATATTGCCAAAGTTAGCAACGTTGCTAAAATCAATAACTTTTCTAAAATTACTGGCGTTCCTAAGACTAGGGGCATTGCCAGCTCAAGGTCAAAGCCACAGCAACCTGCAAGGCAGACTTATTCCAGGGTCAAGACCAAATATGGGACAGTGTTGCTATTGCTTACACACTGATGATGTCATCCCGGGTGATGATTGAACGTTTGCGATGTAAACGCCAAGCTCAGCGCTCAAAAAACTTCGAAAATCCTCAATCCGAGCTGCAAAATCAACCAGTATACAAGATCTTTGAATATAAATTAATACACATAGATTTTTTGATTAAATCCCAGTTTTTCTCCCAGCTGTTATTTCTTCTTGTTGTCTTCCGTTGCATAATTTGAGTCGATATATTTCCAGTACATGTCGACAGTCCGCATCTGTCTTTTTGTTATCGGAAAAATTCCGTATCACTCTTGCATCTACCAATGTTACCTGCATTTATTTTAATCGTCGCGAAACAATTGTTACTATACAAGGTCTTACCTTTTCATGGTTTCCATGATTTTCTCGAATCGATTGGAATTTTCCATCCCGCTACTTCGGGCTTCCTTTCGAAGTGTGGCAAAAAATTCTGAAGCCAACTCGCGTTCTGTTGCGTTGAGAAAGTAAAAAAATGACCGGAGTATGCGTCACGGTGTCTGATAGTTGGTCCGTGTTAATGAATTTCTGAGTAAACCCAAATAGTTTCTTATTTAACCTGTTTATTAAAACTCTGCTGTGGTGCACACTCAAACAGTTGGTCTTCCGGTGTGGTCTGCCTGTGACTAAATCAGAAATACTTGACAAACAGCGATAGTCTCATGATACACTGCACGGTAAGCCTTTCACCTTTCTTTAACGCGCTTGCAGTCGTAACCAGTATGGAGGCTTGCACTTCATAAGATACAGTACCAGGTTAGTTAGCTTAATGTTAGCTATGGATATCGGAACAACAACGTCATGTTAGTTTCATCTAGTGCATAAATGATCCAACGAGGAAAACTGTTTTTCCTCTGGAAACTTTGATCGGATGTATCTTACATAGTCACTGTTTTTTGACGTTCGTCAAACAACAAAAGGAGTGATCTCGTTTTTCATCTTTTCAACTTTTGTACTCATTCTTTTTTTTTCGTCAGTGTCCATATGTAGTACGGCTTTTGTTATTTACACTGGCGAGGTCGGCTGATCATGTGTTGCACGACATCACTCCGTTTGATTGCTTTTGAATCAATAATATCGCTTCCGAATAACTAGAAAAACCTGTCACGTATATCTATCTACTTCACAGGACTATAGACTACAATGTCTTGTGTGTCTTAGCAGTCAAACACGGTACTTTAAGAGACTCGCGCCAAACTTTAATATCCTCGCATTACAGAAAAGCAACATCTTGTCACTTGGTCACTCCGTTGACACCCGTGGAGGAGTATTCACGGAAAGTCGATAAAAGCTGCGGCTATTGCTAACGGTCGCAGTCTCTTTCATCTCCTTGCATTATCCTATTCCATCAATATTGCGATTACTTCGCACCCTTCAGTTCATCTGTATTTCCACAGATTCCCCATTTTTGCCTCATCCAAAGTCACGAATCGATGAGGAACATTCTCATTTGTGAGGCCTACTGTATGCAAAGCATCTTTATCTGCTCCCGATTCTCGCCCAGATTTTGTACATTCTGTCGTGTCGACAGCCGCCCAGAAGCTCCGACTGAATCTCAAGTTGGCGACCATTGTCTTGAAGCTGTTTTGCACAGCGCGCAGTTTTTGTGTTGCTGCAACCACGAACGAAGGTAAGTCCGGAACACAATTCAAAAGTATGAACCAGAATGATCGACGATCCTCGACCGACTGACGCAGTGAACAGTATCATCATGCGCAATTCTGAGCACAATGTTGTGCGGCCGAAGATGGTCCCCAGACAAGCCAACGTCGCATGTTATGAGAAACGTTTTTTTACAGTAACACTATAATCGGAAAAGGCTTGATTAAGCATATCGTCGTTGTTCCCTTGACCGGCTGGGGCAGGAAATGGGCTCGCAACTTGACCTACTCTATCTCTCCCAAACAGGTAACCTTAGGGACTAAATCTCCAAGACTTCAAGGACATATCACTACGTGCGTGCACTTGTCCACGCGATACAAGCACACGTCCGTGTGGTTACGTATTTGCTCACTCGTTCATGCTTACACCGGTGAACACGACAAGCCATGACGGCGCTTCCTCCTCTTGTGTTGCCTGATTATTTATTTGCTGAAGACAGTATTGATTATCCGATCCATCGGTTCTTGTGAAGTCACGTTTGTTTTGTCTGATTTGGGGTTGCCCTGACCAATAATTTGTTAAACATACTGTGCTTTCACTTTATCTTTAGTTTTAATTTGCCTGTTCTTGTATGTCGATTCTAGCCGCCGCCTTTGGAAATGCGCACGTTCTAAACGAACTTGTGATCGGTTGTACCACTTTCACCCAATTAGACGGTCTATCTGACATATTTAGTTGTTTCTGATCGGATGATATGATCTCTGTGTTCAGCCGGACCGACGTGCGGTGAACTATCTTTTTGTGGCTCTGGAAGCTCCCCTTTGGGCCGTTAGATGTTTCCTTTACATGCATTATTGTTCATTACGCGTTTCCAGTTTGGTTTTATGATCTGTGGTTTTTGTAGAACCAATTCCAATTGGCCCACTGCTGCAGACTGTTCAATAAACTTCAGTATCAGTTCCTCATCTACAATTCCAGCTCCTTTGGGTCGATCTAATACTACGTAAAATTAAGAAATCGGGAACTGTATATTGAAATCATCGACAGCAACCGCTAGGCTCGCTGAACCCACATTTCGAAGCAATCGAGTTAAGTCCCCATATAACATTTTGGCCTCAGCTGGTTGGAGGAAAAGACTAAGGAGAACAAACTTCGCCATTTCAGTCGACTTTTGTTAACGTGCACAGGACAGTTCATTCGAACTGCACACAGATGTCCGCTGACTAGGATCCAGTCTAACGGTCCATGCTTTGTTTTTGTGCTCAAGTCAAATCTGGAGTCAGAATGACTGTGAGTACGCATAAGAGAATCACCGGACACATGAAGAGGCATCCGATAGGCCAAGACTGCACCGGTGGAGATATGTATTGGTATGTTCTTTCCAGCGACACAGCATTCCTCTCTTGAATGTTTCAGGATTTCTAGCTAGAGCAGCTTGCTACTCTATCTGCTATAATGTTCAAACATTGAAGGTAGGCAAATAAAGTGAACATTTAGGCTCACGTAATACGTTTAATTTGTTTCCTGGCCTTCCAATAATGCCATTTTGAGATAAATTTACAGAACTCCAGATATTCACGAGAAATTATGTAATCCTTAAGTTGGGTGTATTCGAAAAAAAGAGAATTCCCGGCTGTTCTCATCCCAGAGGGAGTTTTCCTTTGTAAATTCTAACCAAAGTCTTCGATTCCCAAGTCTCCCTGATACGGCAGCAGGGCCAGTCAGATAAGTTGACCGAAACAATCTTGTGGAAGCTTCATCAGATCTGTCACAAAGTCTCGTTATTGTTACTCCTCTATTTTTTCCAAATGCGAAGATTAACGTTTTGCTGTCCTTCCGAATCTTTTGCTCCTTGCATCTAGGAGGAAGCCGGAAAGGGACGGAATAGTACCGTTCAGTTTGGGGCCTCCCAGCCAAGGCGATTGATAGATACCTCTATGGAGTACGATGACTTTTGCCACCATTGAGGGGGGCGCCATGTTTTCCAATATTGCGTTCATCTGGTAAACGTCTTTTGACCTGCATTCGCTCTCTTCGCCTTCGCTTTCTGAAATGGCTTCTCTAAGAGCTGGGGCAGTTGGGCTTGTGGAATCAGCTGTTATCCAAGCAACGGATTTTTGGGGCTGGACTTCGTTTGGCCTCTACCCATTAACCAATCAAAAAGTGATTGGATCTTAGGCTGGCAAAACCAACCTGCATAGCTCTTTCGGTCGCGGATGCACACAAACTATCACATCACGGTAATATGCAGTCTCGTTGTAACAGGTCGCTAATGTGCACAAAAACGGAACTAAGCCGTTGCACTAATGCTGAACAAACTGCATAAATTCGGTATCAAATGTTAGCTTCCAAATAAGATAAATTATGTCTACGCTGTGTAAGTACTATTTGCAAGAGAACTAACATGCGTTCGATCCTTGTAGGTCGACGACGCTTTGGATCTCATGAATTGTTGACAGAGTACAGGGACTGTGATATTAAATGATACCTGTTCTTCCAAATAGATACGAGGTTAGCAAGTGTAGCCCCGCGTGTGCGGTGTTCTGACCTTTTCGAAAGTGAGTTTATTGTTCTATGCTAGGTAGAATGCCTTTTTTGAATCATTTATTCTCTATAATTTGTTTTCCGTATTAACGGAACAGCGAGGTACATTACTTTCAGGAAGCTTGTCACTTCTAAAATACGGCTGACAAGTAGGGAAGTTGACTGGCGGTGGAGGGATTCCAACCCATGACCTTTAGGTTTAGAGACCACGATGTTCCCATTAAGGAAAGAGTTCGAAGGCGAATACCCGGCGTTGTCCACTGGGATGACTATCCTTCAATAACTTGTCTAGAGAAGATGGCTAAAGCCTGATTCCAAACAAACCACAGGTGGCGGGAAGGTGTGCCGGGCTCTCACGATATCTAGCTCCATCAGAACGGAACATGAACTGAGCACTCGGTCACCAGTCCCCATTGGATTACGTGACTCTCACACCATTCTACTTCCCTCTATGTTGCACCATTTGGTCAAAGAATTGGGGTGGGGTCTCTTAAGTTAACCCTCTACTTCCGTTTTGAACAACCGCGTGGTATCAAGTCCATAAGAGGAGTCATGGATTTCGGTGAATATCCGATTAATCAAAGGTGGAGGGCAAAGAAGTTATGATAAATGTTGAATCACACGTTGTTTCCTCTTCTTTTCTTTTTGGATGATTTCTTCCCTGTATTTCCGTGATCCTGAAGGCACGTGATACGTACTCAAATTTGTGCTGGACCACTGCCAATCAGTGGATTCAAAGGAGCACTGTCAATTAACCCTCACCCCGAAAATAATTTACGCATCATTGTAAGCTTTTGAAAGATTACAAAATAAATTCCTTTGGCAAGTTCTTTCTGGAATGACGGCAACTGGAGTTCGCTGTTCTGATCACTTGAGTTTTCTGGGTTTTTTTTCAACCGCGTGTATTCTTTGCCTAGGAGAACAATCGAACTCCGAACAAGCCGAGAATCGTGGCACATTAGTTACACAAGTCCCGCTAATTACAAGTGGCAACTCTACCATCACTACCTGAATGCTAAGAGCTTCATTGATCGAGTATTCTTCCCTTAAGCTTACAATGTTATTGGCATTTGGGCAGAGTACAAACACTACCAACATTTTTTTTGAACAGTATGTAACGACGCTTTTGCTACACGTATCAAATCGGTGGGAAGTTCCCCGACGGGTAGGCCGCTTTTGGTATATCATACTCGTATTTGGCCGTTACTCCAGAATCGACGTCTCTATTGATGATATTTCAAACTAGCTATCCATATCTACCACTGTGATCGCACTCAATTGAAATTTTGAGAAAAATAATTAAAAATTTTCGCAGTTCCAGCTCATTTAGCAAGACGAAAGTTGTATAAATTGCGTTCCACTCGGTCCGAGTGAAAATCTTAGCCTCCGAGAAATCTCGATTTGGCAATGCAGATAATGCAGAAGTTTGGGCACCTGGATTGTCTTTTGTACGCGCGACCCAGATTAGGTAACAAACAAATGATGTCTATCCGAACAAGGGCTACTCAGTTAACAGAAAACTTCAAATCTTCCTGTGCACGGCAGATCCACAACGGGGTTTCAGACGATAGCAGTACAATTTTGCTGTATCTGGACCATATACCTAAACACGGTATTCTTATAGAGCAGTAAAACTTTGTAAACAGCCTCGATAGAAGCGTCAGTTGGATAGTGGAACCACATTCTTGAATTCGACGCATTGCGGACAAGGACTTTTAGTGGCAGTCCCCTGCAAAACAGAATGTGCAAGCTTAATGCTAGTGCTTTGACTGGAAACGGTAAAACAACGAGGGTGTCAGCTGTAGTTCTCTCTCGTAAGCGATGTACGCCAGGATGGCTTGTGTCTTCCTTCTTTACCGATTTCTATTAAAATGTCAATATAGTGATGCAATCGTTTTGTAAAATGTATATTTTCCGTGTCCAAACAATTGTTAAGTTTTGTCAATTCAAGTGCGTGCCATAGATTTTGCTTCAAATGCATAAGAAGTTTGACCTCGTATGATCAACTTCGTAAAACTATCCTTCTTCCGTTCTGCACCTTGCGAATGTTGCAATATGCCGCTTCAAGACTGTTTACCGGAAGAAAACAAATGTTAGACCTGGCAATCGGCACGGGGTTATTCCGAGCGGATTCTGCTAGGTCAGATGTAACAGGCCCCTCTTAATCATTGATTTCACTAGGAACCCTATCCAGGATCGTGTAGGGCACACAATTCGCTACTGCAAGAAGTGACTCAGTGTGATGATAACTGATATGTTTACGATTATACCCTTTCCTTTACTGATCAATTTTATTGAAAATCGTTCAGTTGGCGCTCTAAATCACACGATGTAGTATAGCCTCGTGGTCGCATGCAATCATAGTTGTCAGCCAATCAGAATTAACCGGAAAATCAACGGCAGCTCCAAACCAACATGTTTTCTTCCACTCTTATCAATAGCGATACGAATGTGCACAAATTCTTACGCGCAATTTTTTGTATACTATTCCGTATTCATAGTCCCTTCATTGTGACCGCGTAGCTTCCAGTAGGAGCTATTCCCTGGCTCAACTATCGCTGCAAAAATTGGTGAAATGGTGCATCATTGTATTACCGTTTTAATTTGTTTGCTTTCGATCGATCCATCACGCCATCTTCTAGGGGATGGTGTGAATTGGCAACTGAAATTGTAACTCGGTCATTGTGATTCTAACATTTTATTGGACCAAATTACGGTGCACGATTAGTTCGAGCGTTTGACTACATGAATCTTTCTATATAACTACCACCCAGTGCGCCCGTAGTAAGGAAGACACGTCTATGCTATGCAAAACGTATATTCAATACTTGTAACTGCAGATCCTAACAGATCGCGTCGCAATAAACTAAATGGTGTACGCGAGCCAAGGGTATAAAACGGGATCAGACTTCAAATTAAACCGTGAGAAGGAATCAAATAGTCAAAAATCAATACACACACTTCAAGTGCTAATCTGCATCGATCGGTCAATCGCAATAGAAACTAAATCATATTTGATTATTTGATGCATTTTCAGTTACGTCCCTGCAGATTTCATGTGTGTATCCGTTGAAAGAGGATGTATGCTTTCGGACTAACTTATAATACAGCATTACTTTCACTCACCTGTAGGCTGCGCATTGTACATCCAGCGTCTCACATAGCGTTCCGCTTTGTTGGACATCAAACCCATCAAATCTGGTTGGGATTTCTGTCTGGAGCCAGCAAACTTGTCTCGTCCTCTTGGCAAAGTGAGATTTGATTCCGAAATGGTGTGTGGTAGATTCTGAAAAGCCGAACAATGAATTGTTACTCATAGGCATGTTGAAGCCGAATGGATCAAGGATACTTTGTCATTTTCTGTTTTTGAAAGGGTTCCACTAAAATGCAAGAAACAAGCTACAAACTAACCCGTGATCACAAACGAACGAATGTGCAGTGTTACTTATTGGACCGGGATCCATTCGGCAGAAGCAGACGGACACGTCTGCGGCGCATGCACATTCACATATACTGTTCCCAGATCGATGATCAATCTACGTTCTTTGACCGAACTTCGACTGATCTTCAGTCTGACTGGTTCTTAATGCGCACAGATCGACTTCAATGGGCTTGTGATTCATTCCGCAGATCGTCGGTTAGCCTGCGCATTGTAGCTGTTCGCAAACCAGTCACGTTGCTCCAGGGAGAAATCCCCACACACTATGCCGGTTAATGGAGCATCACTTTGCTTCTGTAATTTACTGTTTGCTTGCCTCTTGACTACCGAATTAGTACCTGGTTGCAAATTTTACAAGCCATGTCAGTAAACGGAATTACTTGATACCCATGTCTTCTGAGTACTGTTCAAATACAACGGGGAGAGAGGGAAAACCAACACGTTTCGGTCCAGGAATCCTATAAGCAGTAAATTCTATTAACTAGCTAATTAATTGGTTATGACGCATTTATTTTGGATCTGGATGAAGGTTTCGAGTGCGAACCCTCCGCTTGATAGTCTTTACCACAGCTGTAGCACGCCTCGAGGAATATCATATCAGAGTCATATGAGACTGTAGTGAGTACTGTCAGTATTTAAACAGTGACTAAAATGCGCTGGAGTTAGAAAATACGTTAGACGGGACCCCGTGACTAGGATTTCCAATCTATCCTTGTTCATTTTACTCGTTTGGAAATTGGTACTAAATACAGTGGTTCCACTTGTGGACAGTCGGTGATATGTTGAGCAATAAAACTGCATAGAAATTTATACACAACAACTTTTTGCCCTTCAGTTTGTGGATCTTAAGAGAAATTGTTCGGAACAGAGTGCATTTATCAGCCAGTTTACGGATCTCATGTTTGTACTCCTTTTCTTTTCGAACTTCTCTGATGAGCTTATGTGTAAGTCACATGATGCACTCCGGTACAACTTCGCTGTAGCTGGTGTCAACCAGTCAATCGGAAGCGTGATGACACACGAATCAAGGGTACAAACATGGCCCAAATTTATTTTGCCTACAAGGATTTTTCGTAACTTGAATATAAGTACATTAATTGTGAACAAATCCTAAAGAGTCTTCTGGCTAATGTGATCTCGTTGTCTTCAGTTCGGTAGTTTGAGTCGGAGTCTTCCCGTACGTAATGGCAGCCCGCATCTTTGCTTTATTGCGATTGGTCCAATTCCATATTACTATTTAAATTACGAATACTACAAATCCACATAGCACAACTAACTACAGATTCACACGAACCGACGCATCAACGGACGACGGTCGGTCTGCTTGATCTGAATACATCTACCATAGACATACTTACATATACTCGCAAGTGCTTGCCAACTATTCGGTCGTGACAGCTCAATTCAAAACTGCTAACCATACCGAAAATGTGACGGTCAACAAATGATCCGTCCTCTTTCCAAAAACGTGAAGAGTAGATGCGTCAAGAACATCAAACCAGCTGTTGATTGTATGCGATTTTCAACAGTATTGCTTACGGTGTTATCTGATTTGGGCGTTTTCGGTGAACTATTCGACCTGAGCCTCTGCAAAATAGAAGATAACGAGGAAAATCATGGAAAATTATTTTTTTCAATAACCTATACATAGAAGCACTGCTTAACTTCTGTCGTTCAGACCTCCATCTTTAAAGGTATGAAATCAAAACAGTTTTGAAATGATACATTGTCAACCGTTTCAGTAGAGGACGCCACAATCTAGATCATCTTTTATGTCATATGAGTTTCGGAGCTTTTGCTGCTTTGTCACATAATCCAGACACATCGGATCCTCACAAATCTCGGGATGGGATATCATATTAGCCTAATCTTGACTAGATTTAGGCCAAACTGTTTCATGGATTATCGATAATCGTCTTAATGGACAGTGATCGACACGTAACAATCGATTAACGCAAATGGGTGCAATCTGTTCGTTGAAACCGGTGTTCTTGTTTCCACAGTACAGTCACCATGAAATTGTACCGCCTCATTGGCAACGAGCCACCACAGGACACCGAGTCGTGACTGAATGATAAGAATACAAACAGGAAATTCAATTGAATCATATAATGATTATACTAACCAGTTGACATGAGCTGTTTGGTTTCTAGACCTAAGTAATCCTTACCATATCAAGTCAAAAGCTAACAAACGAGACAAACCACTCAGCGAATGACTCGGATAGTCAATGAAGCAAAAGGCGGTGCAATAGGTGCAAGTATGTAAGCAACTATTACATTAGCAAAAGGACTGCTTACGACAGTTTCACTGAGATAGCCGTGCTGGGATTAATGAGGATGGATGATGGTGAACTGTAATTTGATACCGAAGCAGACATTATGAGATTCCATCACAAATTCGACTACCGCAGGGAATAGAAGCGGCATAAGAAGACTAATAGTTCGCAAATTTGAACATCAGAGCACCTAAAATGAACAACAAACCAAAGTAAACAGTTAATTTCTGCAAATCTTAAACGTAATGTTAGAGGTAATTTGATGTTTCAATGCGTCTACCGATGCTGGGAATGGAGGTTGTTTTTGTGGGGTTGTGATGTAATGGGCTAAACACCGCTATCTTGATTGTGGTTATACTTATTAAGGTTAGGCTCATGAGTTTATCCTTCACCTTCCCACCTCTCAGACTAAGACTCTCGCAACTTCCACCTGAGGAGTTCTGGACCCGCGTGTAGAAGAATATAATAATCACTACGAATTAGGGCACTTGACATTGCACCATAATCTTATCATGGCTAATCAGCATGGTGACGGGTCAGTAACTGGAAGGAAAAAGTTCCACGACTGTCATTGGTTCAAATGCATTCTCCTCATAATTTCATGATGCCAGTTGTGAATGAATTTGTCTAGTCGACGTTGCGCCTAGGTTTGATGGAGTTGTCTCACTGGTTATGGGCGGTTGCGGGACAGTGAATCGTGATAGACAACGCACAATCAGTACACAGGAGTGGACGCTATCGGATCGTGTCAGAAAGCGGTAAGGAAAATCGAGACCACGTTATTTCATTAGCTTCCAGTTGTCAACCGATACCGGGGCATGACTAGAAGGCAAGAGTGCGGATAAGCAAAGTGAGGTCATATCGTGAGTTGCGCAAACTGATAAGGATGAGCGATCGAGATTCGATGAGAAAACGCCATGAACGTATTCAGGTGAACTGTATCAAGCGAGATGAGCCAATCAAAGTGCGACTTGATGAAACAATGGCAGTCACGAATATGCAACAAAAGTAGTCTGTAAATATGTGATGTTTTCATTTGGTAGAAAGATATTTTTGCCGATTCGGCTTGATTTTTCTCGCTTGAGCAGTTGGATACGGATAATACGGGTCTGGAGCCAGGATTAACTGACTGAACAACAGTCAAACCTTACAAAACACCAGTGATATATATATATATATATATACCAAGAGGGCATACGTCGTTCATCAGAAACATTTTAACATCTTCACATGTTCTTAATGTGACCTTTGGAAAATTCGGACATCCAGTTAAGTCTAATAGGACCGGATGTGATTGGACTTACGTTTGTTGTGCATTATTTCAAACCAGTCTATCGTCTGGCTCTTAAGAGCTGCACTCATATGTTTTGTGTGCGACGTACCGAGTACAGTTACACACAAGAAATTTCTAAATCGATGTGACAAGATAGTTTTATTTATATGGTTTTCTCTTGGCGTTTAAGAACCACCAGGATTGAGCTAATGTCAGAGGGAAGTTATCGGGGAATCATTATTCACCACATTGAGGCCTACATGTGAATGCACTAAGAATTGGATTCTCTTGTTCAGTCCTATTGACACAAAATCTTTCGAGAAGTGAGACCAGTTTCTGGAGCCTCTGAAAAGTAACATCCTTATGATTTGTCTCGAATGAATTTTATTCTGCTCAAATGAGGAGTTTAATTAACTCAGTTGAAAACTGCAAAGTATATTTCTAAATGTTTCCGAGCAACCGTCCGCTCACATTCCTCCAGATGACGTGACATTATCTTCGATTAGTTATGCAAACCGGCGGTAACCAAGCCACCAATATCACGGTGTTTTTTTTTTACGGAGCTCAAGTCCTTCAGTTACCGCGAACCTTTTCACCTGGCACTCATCCACTGGTCGTTACCTCCTTCGAGATAAAGGTGTACTTTGTAGTTTTATTGATTGGCGAATTAAAAGATGAAAGTAAGAAAATCGCATCAAACTTCAGACTTCCGGCCCCAGCTGCTAGCAGTAATGCACAGTTTACAATGTGTTGTCAGGCTTATCCTGTTCCGTACCTTGGGAATTCAGCTGGCATGTTGAGCCAGTCTTATTGGATTTGCCTAACCGTTTTATTTTCCTTTGTTATATTGTTTTTGCTACAGTCGCAACTGTAAGTTTTCGTAGCATTCGGAAAACTGAGAGTGCGCATCAAGGCAGAGAATATACTGGATTTTTGCAAGTCCAATGATTTCAATGATCCTCCCTGGATCAGGTAAATAACTTCCAGTTTCCATGGGGCCACAGAACATTGGAATCCAAGAGTTATTTATACAAAAGAAAGTAAAAATGTTGTCTCTGTAGGTGTGTTGATAAACACAATCTGAGAACAGCTGTTTCTCAAGAAGTCCAACCTCATTGGAAGTTGTTCAATTGATGTAATCGTTCGGCACCGGGAGATGGAGTTCACGTGAACTAGATGACTGCATTTCCGTAGCGGTGTATTACGAGAATTCCCCGGGTGATAATCTGCACTGCTTTTACTCCGTTTTACTTGGGCTCAAAATCTCGGTTGGGATTCTTTCATTTGCATTGCCAATAATACTAGCATTGGAATTCTAATGGGAAAACGCTGGTTCAAGAATTCCTACTAACCTCGTTTTTGTTTATTTCTTGCTCACCAGTCGGAGATTTCAATACTTCTTGTCTTCCCTCACTGACAGCTGAAATGGTTTCCTTCTGTCCTGACAACTGTAGTTCTGCGTTATCATTGCCTGATTAGAATAAAAAATACTTGGGAATCAAGAAGCCAAAGATAAAACAAGCCAATGGAACAAAGAAACCTCAGACCTTAATGTAGACAAAGTAGCTATTTTCATGCACGTAGTCATACACATTCCCATGACTATCATGTATCGATTAGCAATATTGATGGAAGAATGATAACTTTTATGAGATTTTGCATATGTAAACATGAAACTAGAGGCTGTCGTTTCAAATAATCCAACCACAATATAGGTGCGCGTTATATCGCATCCAGGGCAAATAAGATTTTGTCAAGATGAAATTAACTGTTATCTAATGTCGATTTATCTAAAGCTTTCTGATTATAGTCAATAGGCTCCGGGACTTTGTTGGCCTATAACGGAAGGTTTAGCACTTCTCAATATGTACACAACTGTGTATGTATTACAGTTTACATGACAAAGTAATTTGGGAAAATAGTTCTATCCACACTTTGTCCCTCCATTGTTTTAAGCTCAAATATTCTTTCTAAGACCGATTATTAGAAAATGCCGTATCAAATTCGAACAAATAATGCAACGGTTCAAACAGAACAATCTATATTTGTCTGCTTGCCACCAAGACGGGATAATTGATGTTGGCAATACTGATTTGGCATTCTGGATACCGTGATAATCTTTTTCAGACTAATTTCCAATCAGATTTTCTATCAATCACACGTGAGTCTCGTCGCGGTCAGTATAAGGATAATGAATTTTGATTCCGTCTATTCATTAAATTCGTCCGTGATCAACACTTCTGAGGCGATATCAAACTGATTGTGTCGATCGATAGTAGGATCGAAAACACTGCATGAGAAAGCCGATGATTAACGCTAGACCACATCGGACTGCAAAACAGTAGACCAGTGTGCCTTGCTCATTGAAGACCAATTTAAACAATTCGATTTTGATCTTTGGGCGCACATTTTGTTTGGTGTACTTGGATTTCTCAATGGATTTCGTGGGAACGAGAGATTTTCGTGATGAAGCTAGAGCAGACGTCTTTTTCCCATTTCCGCGTTTCGAAACAGTCGGTTCTTGTCAATCCATATCGCAAGAGTTCCTCAGCATCGCAACTATAGGTAGTTTTTTTATTTGAAATTCTGATAATAATTCAACCTCGTTACCTTAGCCAGGGGCAGGCAGCACAGCTAGGTTGACTTTATCGTTCTGTCACTGAGAGGATGGTCAAGTCGATCCCAACTTTTTCAGGGCATTCTGGTGGTCCTTGATCCAGCCGCGACCACATCAAGAGTTCTCTTCGTAGTTTTGGTCTCGTATGTATCCACAACGCGAGTGACGGTTAAATGCATCATATTGGGCAGCCGTAAATGGGAACTCCAGTCCTGGATATACGGAACCGCACACCTTGTTGGCATGGGCGTAGGTCTTGATGGAGTAACCGTTGCCCCAAATTACTTTCACAGTCTGTTGAGCAAAGCGACGAACCCACGAACGAATAACTGCATAAGCCACAAATACTCTGAGAACCCGCCTAGCATACGCGAACGATGCTGGGGGTTCAGTGCCAAAGACAAACGAGTATCACCATCCGTGTTCTCCATCCGTGTTGCCCACAATCATCTGGCCCTTCGATGACTCTCCAGAGTTTAAACGCGGAAAACGAAACACTTGCGGTGAACTGTTCATGAAAATCAAGAACAAAAGGGCCTAGTGCTGACCAACACATGCTCAAAACATTCTTCTGGTTCCGGAACTAGCCACACGTATGGTTTACACCCAATGAGGACGAGTTTATTCTACCTGACTGAAACAATTCAGGTTTGTCAGTACGATATTCCCGCTAGAAATGTTGCTAGTGAAATGAACAGCTTTTTTGCTTGTTGAACAATGGCTATATTGTGTCATGTTTCTAACCGGCCTTTTGACCCATGGTAATTATTGTCTTGAAACCACTATTTCTTAAGTCCTTTCTCGGAAATTTTGGTGGGAGAAATGGGTGTTTTAACGTGGCAAAATAAGTAGAATGAAGCGATTGTCTCCGCCTATGAAAGTCCAAAAAATGTCTAGATTTCACTTATGTTGGTCACCCTTTTGAACGTCAGTTTACAAGTGTATGTTCAAGAGAAAATGCTACATATTCCGACTTCAAAACTGGGCATCCGAACACAATATTCAATCATTCCTTGTCTGAGATACCGCCCTCTGTACTCCTGGGGTACGAATTCCGCAAACACCCCCTTGGTTGCGACATCAAAGAAAGCTAGGAAGTTAACTGTTGTCCTTCCAAATGACTTGAGTCTCACATATCTAAAACACGAATTAGAATCGTGGTCACATACTTTTAATCTCATTCATCAGAACTAAAAGACCATTTCCGATGGCTACCATCCCGTGTGGATTATGCTCATCTCTCCAAAGACAAAATACCAACCCCAGCATTGAAAGATTTCGAACCGACTGCCGGCAGTTTCAAATTAACGGTCTAATCTGACGAACAGCGTTTTCAGAAATCCCTTAATCTTGACAAATGTTTATCAAATAACTTTAAATTTTGTATCATTCAATCTTAATGACAATTTTCCCCAATGCATCTTTGCCCCTAGCCGTTCTCTCAATCGATCTTACAATGGAACACCTCAAGAGTCCGATGGGAAAATTTAGTGAAGAACTTGGCTTTACTGACGGAAATAGTTATCGATATTTTTCACGAACGTTCCTTGTTGCTTAAAAGCTGAAAGGTTTTTCGTCTCGTATACTAAAGTGACGTCTGTTCTGCTCTGACCGATTAGTGATAGCCACTTAGATTCGGCATTGCATTATACCAACTCCCTTTATTGATCGCATAAAGTTTTCTCAGGTCGGATCAAGACTAGCTTTAAGCCGCTGAGAAGTGGCCTCAAAATAACCAATTGATTTTCTCAAACTCCGTTGCTTCTTTCTGGTAGCAAACGTTGTAACGGGCATGTTATGTATTGTTCAAAACTTGCTGGTAAATTTCTGCCAGTTACCATCCACCGATTGCACACAGACCTGCCTTCACGTTATTGCTTCATCTTTCTCACTCATTCTGGGCCCACAAAATTGAGTGGTCTTAACCAGCATTTTGACCGCTGTGTCTGCTTCAGTGGCTTTCGGCAGTACTACAATAGTAGTGTTCTTTACTACAAAAGTTTATACAATCCGTTAAAGCTATACGTACAAATAGAAGTATAGAAATGCCCCGCAGATCACAGAAGGATTGTCTAAATGGAAAAGACTTTAGAAAACAATCGAGTCCTCCATTATGCACGCAAATGTGCACGTTCCCTCCTTGCTCGTCCATGCAAACTGATGCTAAGGATTGATCTTTAAATCGGGCCTGTAAAACTGAGAAACACGATTCCCCTATTTTGAAATCGGGTAGGATACAGATGTTCGAGAAATTGCAGTCACAAATCTGGGGTCAACTACAAGGCAGGTGAGTTGACTGCGTCGGTATCTTTCGCGTACTCGGAAGATTAACGTGGACAGCAGTAAAAAAATCGCCTTGTCAATAATTCCGTCCTAGTTGTTCTTTATCAGATCACATGCAACTGCAACGGAAGAATTAAACGAAGACTTTCACAATGGATTTCTCAGCACGTTCCGAAGTGGCTGATTGAGATGGTGACGCTAGATCTTTCCCATGGCCAACAAAATAGGAACCCAGGTTCATCGATAGCGAAACACACAAGGGAGAACAAATACTAATGTTGCCCAGCCTTGTCGTCTTTCAAAGCGCTATTGCTACACAAACTGGCACTCCGTGAGAACTTCTTTATCAGCTTCTGTAATCCAGTTTTACGATCCCAAGCGATACAGACCTTATCAAATCATCTCCAATGGAGCAGATCCCAACTTCGTGACTGACATTTTTCCAAAATTTTATTTTTCCCGAAAATGTCCATTCAGTAGTCTATTTTTAATAAGAGTATTTTGAAGTCCTCTCACACTGTTAGTTCAAATTGTACTATTCATGCATATATATGTATATATGCAAAATGTGAATATGTATCGGGACTGAAGTTACGACTGACGTAATTTAAATGTGTCCAGTGCTCAGAGTATGTACGAGTGAGATCACGCTCGGTGAGCAAGACTTGCTATCAGGCTCAATGGACCGGATCTAGCACAATAGTAACCAACGTTTCGGGCAATCAAGCTATATAAAGTGCATTACAACGGCTCTGAATTCTGGATGATAAACTATCTATAGTCTACTTGTTGTCCGATTTTGGTCGACAAATTGACCCAGCTGGCTTATATTAGCTGAGCGTGAACCAGTGGTTAGTAATTTAACAAGCATATGTCAAGATGAGACAAGTAGACAGTCGATCGTAATGCTTCACTAATATCACTGGCGTTAAACAGGCCAAAGGGGTATTTTTAATATATTACCTAAGGCATTTCCAAAATGTCAGTCACCTTTGACTGATGATAATGAACGAGGTAAAAAGAATCAAATCATTCAATGCTAACCAATTCCTGATAAGCCGCAACTTCGTACAGCTATAATAAGGAATCCTTGTTTCGTGTGCGAATAAAACGAAGTCAGTAAAGTATGCGGCAGAATTAGAAAGTATATATCCGGGATTTACTTGTCCACGTAGTGATCCTGTAGTTTCATAGGTCTCGGATGGGTGATCTAAAGAAGATCCCATTTTGAGGGAAGAAGTGTTCAAAGTTCTTCGTTCGACCAAAACAGCTGGAGATGTTGGCCCTGATGACGTCTTTATTCTATAATGCGGTACAGCTTCTCTCGCTGATTTATCCAGTTTTTTCCTTAATGCATCCTCACGCATATATTCCGTTCTGCAATACTGCAGATTCGTTACCATTGTGACTATATCCAAACTCGACGAGTCTAGTATTGTGGCCCATATTTTCGGTTAATCGCTCGTATATATTTCGGTCCTGAGCTGACGAAACGTGTCATCCTAAAACGTTGGACTGATTTCGATAGCTTTCTCGATAACTGCGTTCAGATAGCCTGGAAATCAAACAGCTACTTTTTAGATGCGATCGCTTCTCTGTCCATCACACCATCCACCATTTGGATGCACCTGTAAAACCCGTTTGATTTGGTTCCTCAGATTTTACATTTGGTTTTGACTCTGTTTCATGATCCTCAATTCTTCACATACTAAAAAAGTTCAAGTGTCCCATATATCCCTAGCATGGCTGTCAGACAACTTTACTAATAGCACTTAGTGCACAAGTCTGCGAAGAAAAATATCCACACCGTTGGTAACTAGTTCTGGAATCCTCTTCTGCATTGGTTCTCCTCCCTAAATGTTTCCAATGTGCATCGGTGGCGTATTTTGGTCGGTTAGGCAGATATGTTGATGATTTCGCACTCTGTAAGTTCCTATTTGGAATCGAGGACTTCCCCAATTTTCCCAACAATTTGATTCTCATTCACGGTTTCCTTGTTCGTTCTGGTTTCAATGTTAATTAGTCCAGTGGCTTTCTGTGTCCGCTTACGTTTTGTGCATACCCGTCTGATCCTTCTTTCATCAATACGGAGTCGTTCACAATAACACCTAGAAATTAATCTCAATCAAAACTTGAGATGACAATCTCACATTTTAATTGTCCAGGCAAAACTTAGAATTATCTTTTCACATAAAAAGCTGCAACACTTCTTCGTAAAACAAAAATTACCCTCTTTTACGTTTACCAACATGATATTCTCGTACACCTCTATTGTTTGCTTTCCGCGAGTTTTTTTGATTAAAGACGGTAGAATCCTTCGTCGAAGTCTACCAATCCTACCACTGAAGGAACTATCCGCCGAAGTGTTTGATACACATCTATCTGCGTGTGAAAAAATCTACACAGATAATTCTTACCAGTTACACAAGTACTTCCATCAAGCTAGGGCATATTCTACCTTCCACTCCATTCCTTCTTGCATGAATACCTAGAACAACTCGACGGTTGCTTATTTAGCCCGAATTCTTACCAATCCAGAGCAAATCTTGATTAGTGTTCCCCGTGATCCCCGATAGTCATACACATTTTTTCCCTCTTTTCACACTGATGAAGTGATGAATTCATCCATCTCTGACTGAAATGCCTGCACCTGGGTAGACGAACATCCGCGCAAATGCGAACCAAACTGAACGATCCAGGTTTGCTTGTGTGTTCTCGGCATATAACCAAAATGTGTCAAACAGTTGTAGTCGAATCAATGCATGCTATTTTTGTGTTCGAGCAAAATGAGAGAAGGTGTGATGGACCTAGGTGCACATAACGGCATACACTTCGGTACCGATTTGCTACAGCTTGCGTGGACAACCAGCCATTCAGGACTATGACAATACAAGGACCCGAAGGTATCCTGTTAGTCGGAATTTCTCTTATTCTGTGCATAAACAGATGACTGGTAAATAAAACCTGAACAGGCA
Organism: Fasciolopsis buskii; assembly: GCA_008360955.1. Lineage (NCBI taxonomy): Eukaryota > Metazoa > Platyhelminthes > Trematoda > Plagiorchiida > Fasciolidae > Fasciolopsis > Fasciolopsis buskii. Next base: position 324,748 of record LUCM01002343.1, on the reverse strand, counting down.
GACCTGTATTCCGGCTACTGTAGACTTCTCGTTGTTTTCAGGAGTTTAATTCGGACTGGAGTGTGTACCGACAGTTCGTATTCGTGCCTTAATGCCAGTGACCAAATTCGGTATGACTATTTCAAGCATGAGTAGTGCAAAGCACCGTTATTGCGTTACCCACCCATTAGCCAAGAACCCTCCATCCCCGACTACCTTTATGAAAGCGTCTGAATTCCGTCGACGAAGTTACACATCCTCGGATGTAATTTTGATCGTTTCCTACCATGTGATTCCGATGAGCTGACCTCAGCAACATGTGTGATGCAGTACTGTCTAATGATCAATCAACTGACACCTGTCACGAACATGCGCTGGAGCTCATACAACGTTTGCTGCGTTGGTGGGATCATTGTTATTTGGCTTGCGACGCGCTCTCTTGTGTAGTTTTGTTTGAAGAAGAATTTCGTCCCAGTTCAAAAACGGTCAATTTTAAAGAACAAACATCTGGCAGGTTAATGAAACACGTCGAATTAGATTAATCACGCTCTCCGTTGAAAAAATAACGAGGGTCAAAAGTAGCAGTTTCAGGAAATGAATTCATCAACTCCAGCGCTATATTTTAGGGAGTTGATGGCAGGAAGAAATTTCCAAAGCAGAAGACAAGTTGGCCACAAGTATGAATAAATCAGAGGACTAATATCCGAGAACCAAAAGACATTTCCCCATCAAAGAAGATCGTTACGGGAAGGCCAGAGATACAATATCCCTCTCATGACGGATTACTTCTCTGGATTTGTACCTAGTCAAATGCATTGAGTTTGCTTATGCTGTTTATGTTAATGCTAAACCCACCATGTATTCACAGACTGTCAAGTTCACTGGAAAAGCTTCCAATGAAATATTAATCACATTTGTCGATCTACAGATAAGCAACACACCTTGAAAATCAGAGACTGCTATCTGTTCTTTGGGAGGAAACAAGACGGATTAGCCCATGTGCTATCAACTTTCTCGTGTCTCTTGTACCAAGTCCTCAAAGTAAATGGAAAAGTTGCTTTAAGCACCACTTTTAAGCTCATTTAGCAACTAATACCCTTATTCTGTTTACTCAACTCATATGAAAAATGATACCTTCCTGTAAACGACAGCATAATGTAATATTGTAAACAGTAACAATAGTAGTATTTTTATCGTATAGAAAAAACAAACATGAAGAAAAACAATGAATGTGCAGTTTCCGATCTTGCCCGAATACGGGCCAATGACACAGTTGGTGAAGTGTATTTCGTAATCTTGTTGCCTCGTTTGTTCAAAATGCTGAATCATTATTCCGAAGCTGTACTTATCTAATCCGTATGGTTAACTACTTATTCAGGTGACCTCCTGAGGACTTAACCTAATGGAAATTACTAACCACAACCGCCTAACTTCATCCGTTGATCTCTGTTGAGTACGGCCACGGTTTATTTGCAAACTTAGTAGATGTATCCTTGTGATAGAATACTGATCATGTTCTGATACATCCTCTCATCCCTATCCCTCCGTAAAGTATTCTCAATGAAATCACTTGTCATCTGCATTGAGATTTATACGAGCTTCAGTCACAGTCATCTATGCGACTCAAACTTAAACTGTCAATTGTAGACCACAAATGACCGTCCCCCTGGTCGTTAACACATCTGACCTGTTTGGAACCTCGCGTTGCCTTATTCCGCATCAAGTTTCAGGTACTTTACTATCGTCTTTTATATCTTCGTGCAATGAGATCTAGAAACTATTTGGCATGCCAATTCGACTCTGCTTGTGCATCAAGTACGTGGTAAAATTAAACCTCCACACAAAAGATCCTCGTCATTGTTCAGTGTGTTTGTTGGTTCGCATTTTTGTTATTGAAGTGAATATGAATAAAAGGGTTAACTAGGGCGGGACAACTGGACGTGACCTATGAAAGCCATTCACCGTGTCCCTAATCCCGTCACCTACCATTTATTCGCGCTCTTCATGAGGCACATTCAATTGTGAAGGATTCGATTTCTCGCTATTAATTTCCTCGTGCTTCAAATCAACCAATTTCAACCGCTTACGCGGTGGTTTGCTTTCTTTACAATCGGATATCCAATATGTTCCTCATCTGAATATTCTGATAACGCGCTAGTTGATAAGAGATCATAATTAATCCAATTTTTTATCAAATTTATAAATCTAATTTGTGTCCACGATCTCGAATCAAATGCTGAATTCAATCCCACTCGGTACTTTCTGTGTGCAGTGTGCCAGGTGAAGTGTAAATTCTCTTTTCAATTCATTTTTTCATTGTGCTACACAACGAAACGGGATTGGGAGTCCATACGTAACCTCACGGAGTTCTAACGCTCACCTCGATTGGGCATTTCATCACGCGGCCAAGAAGGTGGGATTTTCCATCGCATGAATGCCTGGAATACAAATTTTGTTCTAATACAAAATGATATTTTTTGCGCAATTTTCGGACTTTGAAAACACCAAACACTAAAATGAAATTACTTTGTCAAAAATGGCACTGAGGAGATGTTTTATACTAAACACGTTTGTGTAGTAAGAGAGAAATATATGCGGGCTATCCAAAACCTTTCGGCCTAGGTATAACTCTCTGTAATTTACAGTAAAAATTTTGAAGAAGACTATTAGTTAGTTGGCTATTTGCTTGGCTAGTTAGTTGGTTAGCTAATTAGTTAGTTAATGCCAAACGTGGCCACACTTTGAAGCATACTCATCGGGAACAAACGTTCAAACAATGTAATGTTAATAATAGCGTTTTTGGTAGTTGTAATTCGCCAACGTTCAGATTACCGTGGGTAGTCATTCTTAGGGCAAGTTTCACAGTCAAACAATTGAGGGAACGTTCACATGCCAACGGGTGATTAGTTGCCTGTATGAAAGCGTTTTTGACCTTTGGAATATTTACTGCTCAATGATGTTAGAGCTGTCCCTATCTCCAAAGTCTCTACCCGTCGTTCTGATTGATGCATGTTAAGTGGGTGTTTATCCCCGGCAAACTTATGTGCAGTGCAGATTCTGAATCCAAGTTGGAGTACTTTAGTATTTTCAAAATCTATGTTGTATCCTTATCCTGTGGCATGCAGAACGATGGGTGAGTCGCGCTCAAGTTTTGATAAGCCTGCTTTGATGGAAGGTCCGGACTTTTAGCTCTTATCATCTACTAGCACGTGAACGTCCCCTCAGTCATTTGACTGCAAAACTTGTCTTGAGAAAGACTACCTACGGTAGTCGAAACGTTGGCGGATTTAATATACCAAAAACGCTGTGTTATTACCGTTATATCATTCATAATGAAAATAAATACATGGCGTATCAATTTTCCGATACACTCCTTACTTCTTTCGGTCCTAATATTTTCAGATCCGGCCAAAATTATAAGATTGATGTAGGACTCGATATCGGGTCCGAGAACTTACTTTTTCGTCCATATGAGTAATGCCTTCACGTAACTGAAAGGAGAGTATGGGAAGAGATTTTGAATGTCAGGTTCTTACTCAGTTACTATTTGCCTTTTTATTACTTGCGTAATACCTTCCAAACCGAAAAATGATCAGTTTATCCTGTCAAAGTTCCGTCACAAAAGATAATCCTGGTGTTTTGTCAGTCGTTCACAATATATTAAACATATCTAAGTCATGCAATCCGGTGATACTCTTTCACGAAAACACCAGAAAACATCGATTTTTTGTCGTTAAAAACGCAAAACAGTGTTTTCACAAAATTACATGGACAGTCAATTTTCTAGCTTTGTTCTGCTAGCAATTTAATAAAATATTAACTTTTAGGTATCTGTCTCCAGTGGGTTGTGAGACCCTTCGCCTCGTCCACTGCTTTGCTGCTAGACCGTTTGGTCAAGGGTTTTCTGACGCGGGGTGTATCATGCTTACTGACGAACCATGCATTTCAATGAACAACGGATAATGTGGAGATAAAGAATGGAAAGTTTTCATTTGGGTGGAGAGCTCTACACGGTGTTTGTTTCCCAATTTCTCAATCATTAATTTCGTCCTACGCCATAGTCCCGATAGCGCGTGCCCTGCGTTCTGATGCACACTCCTGTTGCTACGGATTCGATTCTGGTGAGAAATATCAATGAATTCGGAGTGTACAAGTATGTGGATGTTTAGACAAGAGAGAGCATCGGGTACGCATACCTGACGAGCGACAATAACCGCGAAACCGGTCGTGTGCTCCCGGGCTAATTTTGTTTACGCATCCAGATACTACTTCCTGCTTATATATATATATATATGTATATATATATAACGTAAAACTTTTAGCGAACAATTTATGCGTAAATTTAACAACGTCAAGGTGACGAGCTGATGAGGGTTCGAACCGAGATTAGTCCGTAACAATCATCTTAGCCGTTTTATTTCTTGCATCGAACTCCTTTTCCGGCCTCACAAAAGTGACCTTTTTGTTTTCAGCTCTGGACTGGAGCATTTCTCACTTGATTTCCGATTTAGGCCAGCGCTACTCGGCCCGGTTTAATGTGTTCTGGTTCTTATCGGGTGGGTGCGTGATCCATTTTCCCATGGACATATTTACGAGTAGTTGTTGAACGCCGAAGCAAAACATGTGCCTCCTCCGTTTGATCAAGTGCCTGATTTCTGTCAGTCCTCCTACATATGCGCGGATGTAGGGTTTGCCATTCGTGTCACGTGATTTGGGCAAAACAGTCTTATTGTCGAACAACTGGCACCTGCTACTACTATGAGTGAGCGTTTTGGTATCACTGCAGCGAACTTGAGAGCCTTGACATCAGGTGTCCGGCAAGCTTAGCGGTGTTAATTCAGGATGTGAAGACCGACCTAGATATGTATTCAGAGAAGAGTAATACAGTTGAGAATTGATAAACATGAAGGAAGAGTATTTGGCGGATTACTGAAATACAGAAAGTAATAATGACCGAAGCCTCTATGGCAGACACAGGGGACAAAGACCGAATAGATTTTAGAATATAGAGATTATCGCGATCTTCTGGAGAGTCGGGGACGAAGCAAAATCTTAGGAAAGAGAGATAGACTATCAGTGAAAATCATCAAATTCATATACCATCAAGTGTTAATCATCACAAAATCGCTCACGTGATAACATCACCTGGGTCTAATTTGACTCGCTGCGTGGCCATTCGGTCACAGCACCCTATACTGTTTTCTTTTGGAAATTTGGCCTCATTAGGATCTCCTTCCTAAGTTGCCCTTGTTCGAAATTATTGCTATTTGAAAACTCCACATGCTGTCACCTTAATTTGGGATCAGGCATCGTTACTCCACGAAGATTTCTCATCCCGCCTTGAAGAAGTACTCGTTTTGGCTGGTACGTAGCTTTTAAGTGCATCCTTTAGCCTAGAAGTCCATTCCGGCAGTGCTCAGCCTTAGCATTCCCTCGCTGTTCACGAAACTGTGGTACCCATCCCTCGCACTTCAAACACTGATTCACGTTTGTACTCGCTTCATCCGTATTACAGGAATTGTCTAAGCTCTACTGTTCAGGATTCACTCGCATTAATCGATAACTTTAAACCTTAATGGCAAGACGAAGTCCCCCAAAATTAAAGGGGTTGGAGGTGCAATGGGTACATACATGAACTCTTTCTGATCTGACAGATATGAGTTTATTTATACTAATTTTCTACCCTCAACCGACAAACTGGTAACTCAGTGTTATTCCAGGTTTTTGGTGGTGACAATTACCCATGTATGGTCTCTTTTGCTTGCAAAACACTACCTCGACTAAATTCTGATTCCTTGTTGAGGATAATATGCATATTTCTATAGGTAGTTTCAATCCCTTATCGATCGTACCATTGACTGCTTGTGATCTGACAGGTCTCTACCTTGGTCTTATCACAGGAAGCTCCATTTTAGGCAGTGTTCAACTGGTCTCAAATGGCCGTACCATTTCCAGTTATTAAATTCCCTAAGGAGACGTAAGGAGCTCTCTTACAAATTATAACCCCGTTTTCGAGCGCCAGCCATCACACTATAAAAGCTTAGATCAAACTCATTGATGCTAATTTCGCCAGGTAACTCCTCATTCGCAACACCAGCGGTTCTCTGAGGCAAGGCATGTTTGATGCACTCTTGATTTCGACAGTGTTCATTGCCTCTTCATCCATCGTTCTAGTTATACCCCAGCCAAACTTGTACAGAATCACGATAAGCCAGTTACTCTTTATTCCGGAGAAAAGGTGTTTAAGTCTCTTATTGGGACTAAAATTGGCACAACAGTTGGTCCTGACAGTCTGTCGTCATCTTTTTTATTGCATGGCACTATGACACTGACTGCTGTTTTCACCTCACTAATTATCATATCATTGAACTTGACATGCACCCCTGACTGCCGATGGTTCGCCATTATAATTATAATATAATTATAATTATGCTAGTTAAGCCAAAAGCTCTCGCCTCATTCTCTACCATATTCCAGTCTTAAACTGACGGAGTTTGTTATGCCTAAGCGTCTACGTTCTACGAATCCCTCTCTGGCGACCTGTTTAAATCTAGCAGATCCACTTTATATCCTGTTTGTTTCATCATTCATCGCATTTACAAGTCCTCATGCTCATCGATGGAACCTTTATGTTGAACCTACCCAGAAATTTGTCTTCTGCACTGCATTATTTTCCACGATCTCTCCTACATCATAAACTGGGAACCGTTGACTGTCACAGATCCTATGTAGCACGGTTATCTGATTATATTTCCATCAAAACCCAGGCAGTAAAACGTCTAAACTCTTGTTTGACAACTCCTTAGTGCTTCAGGTTACTGTTCTTTCTTAATTTCTTTTCTGGAAGTACATCAGTGATTTAGCGACCATTTCTTCTTGTCAGTTGTGTGGATAATCTGATAATATTACCTTCTCTCATGCTGTCGCTAGCAACGAAGATTTTCCAACAAATGGTCTTATATCTCCCATTTTCCTGTAAGATCCCGATCAAGTCTTACCACATTTAAGTATTTAAAATGTCAGCCTCACAAATTGAATCATTGTTCATCAACTCAAAAACGCTTACCAAGACTGATTTTACGAAATTTCTAGGTTATCGTGGATAAATCCTCAGGTGAACTTTACGCATTTTCACCCGTTTATGGAATCTTCTAAGGCCATCATTTCAAATCAAATGGCTTTGCTACCACAGTATAAAACAACGGTGTTTTGTATTCCAACGTGTTTTCCAATACTCCTTAACTTAAAAAAGAATTTAAAATCCTCCACAGGGGACTTTCAGTTATTGGCCATGTCTCTTTCATACCACTAAACAAAGTGTCCGTTAAACTATATCGAACTTTTCCCCTCAAGTTATTTTCTGATCTTTCCCATCCTCTGCACAATGACCTTCCAAAGTGTCGTTCTTTTGTTCCCATGCGATCCGCTTTTCGTTCCACATTCTTCCGAATCACTGTCTCTCATTTAGCAGCATTCCGACAGATCAAGACCTTGTTTCAACCAACTTTCTTTACAACCTACCTCAAGAGCCCACATCATTCATTTGCCGAATTTTTCTTCGCAGCTGAATTTCTCCCCCTTTTTACAAGATGATAGGTTGAACCGTTTTCTTCGTCGAGGATTTTTAATTAAGTGGGGATATTTATCTATGCAAAAGCTTAAGCAGTGTAATAGAATACAGTGTAATACAAAACAGCAGTACTGCACAATACAATATGATACAATACAGTAGAAACTTCAATGCAAACGTTATGTCTTTCGGATAGGAAATTTGTACTAATGGAAAACTTATCAAACCGCAAGCCTTTAAAGGCTACAATGCAATAAACAGTGACGTCCGACTAACTGGCAACATGCTGAGAGGAGTTCAAAGCTAATGTTTCCTCAGATAAAGAAAAATAAGTTGCCAGTCCAAACAAAACTATTTTTTATCACCAATTATTATGATTCATGCTCCCTTGGTCAGTGGTTCTTTTAAATCACACCGCATGAACTGGTGTAATCATATGAGCACGGAAATCAAACACTATAAGGGGAGTATTTGGTCACGTCGTGTTAGATGCACTGATTATCTGCGCATTGTCCTAAGAATTTAGAACAAAAATACACGAATCAGAATTAGCAAGTTAATTTTCTTCGTCAAACATGGCTGCTCCCACCAAAGACCACTTTTGAACGAAGTAAACTCGATAAATCTGGTGCGTCAGAATGGGATCTGGTTGCCCAGTGATAACATACATGCTTTCCAGTTGGAAGTCCCGGGTTCAAACTCTGAGTGTCATGGTTCCCCGATTTTGCTCTAACTGAAGCGAAATTCCAAACTGGTGCTCTTCCAGTGTAAGATTGACCGGATGACCTTAGGCTTAGGCTTGAAAAAATTTGTCCTAATAGAAAAGAGTCGACAGCGAAAAAATCAGCCTCACTTACTACTCTCGACTAATGGTGAGAAAATAGTTAATAAAGAAAGTTAAAAATTCCTTATACTGATCATCAGCAATTGGATTATCACTGCTTCATTGAAATCAGACTTAGAAAAAACGAGGCGATATAGTCGTATGTAAAATTTGATCGAACTACCTAGCGCAATTGATTCCATTCCGATTTTATCACTTTCTTTCCTAGAAAACACCATACACAAATACACCCAGCCTGTATAATTACCGAATTGAGTACACGAAATACACTCAGGGCATTCTTATCATCCTGAGTTCTTTTGTGGGCAGACTCATACACTCGGGTTTGTAATCCGTGGCAAATTTATGTAATCTCCCATTGGTCTACTGAATTCCGATACGAGTTCGAATTTCGACTGAGAACACCAAATTCTATCTTGATTCATAAACATGGACAGTGAGAAGTGAATTTGAAGCATCACCCAGCTGATCCATAGATGTAACAATCCAGTAATCGAATGCCTTGGCCATTACCAGCAATAAAGGGAAAATAACACTTAGACTTGTTCGCATGTGGATTTCCGATTTTTTGCCGCTTCTGATTTCGTAATTTACGGGAAGTATAATCCGCGAACTTGTGGGTTGCAATGAAGAAATTTTCATTTACGCTGCCTTTCATGGCCGTGAATCGTCGTGGGACATAAAGGATGGAATTCCGGTCTGGACTGTGAGCTGTTCAATCAAAATTGTCGATGCTTCGACACAGTCAACACAATTTACTGGCGTTAATTGTAAGAAATGCGGCTTCATAAAAATGGTTAAGCATAGATCTCCGTCAATCATATGAAGATGAAAGGATAGCTTAGTCATTCGAAATTCAAATGAGCATTCTCCCATGAGTTGCACACTTTAAGTTGCACTTGTATTGACCGTTTTGAGTTTGATGTCAATGGCATATGACGGTCTGCAACAGATAGAATTCCCTCATAAATGTACTTAATGTCCATTCTTTCTGAATTATCGAATCATGGGTTGAGATTCATGTTTGCCAGTCCTTATAAATTCACCGTGTATACAACATAAAGCCACATGTACTGTTCCATTATTGACGATAATGTTTATCCGGTCTACTCATTGGGTGGTTGTTTATCGTGTTTCGTGGGTGGAGTCGGGCGAAAGTAATTTTGCTCTCCGGGGACATTAATCAAAATGAGTTGGAAATTAAATCTCTGGATTGAGACGTAAGTAAGCCAAAGCTTACTGTTCTACTTATATGCGTCTGAAATAAATTTCGGTACACTTTGGCCCTTCGAAAGTCCTTCTTTTGCAATAAAGACTGACGTATATCGTCGCATTATTTTTGGATTACATGCCTAAAGTATGAGTTTTACGAAATGAGCATTTCCCATAATCACCAGGGTCCACGTAGACAATTTTCTAAGTTATATCGTAGTTCTTCCTTAGTCGATAGAGTAGTTGATAAGTCAGTATTTTTAATTTGTGAATTTGGAAGTAGCTGAGCGATTGGAGTTTTGCACCCTAAGCCAGTCTGTTTGGGGATATATTTTGCAACTGCAAACTCAACTTTCCAAATACGAGTAACTGGGACTAAGCATGTCTGAGGAATTGATTTCCAGAGTTAATTGCTCTGACCAACAACAACGTATTTTTCTACTCCAGTCGGCAATGCCGGCGGTTGAGAAGCGCCAGAACGTTGGAGTTGCCGTTCTTGTTAAGCTCCAAGGTAATGCCCAATATAAGGAATTTTCACTCGTCTCATGCTCGAAGAAATCACAGTCACTTGCGATGCAAGTCCCATAATAAAAATTAGTGCAACTCCCAGCAGTCTAGGTGATGTATTTCATACGGGTCCCACAGTCAGGGATGCCGCACCCTGAGTTATCCATTCCTTAATTTTACTCCTCGTTGGTCCGGCGTGGTTGGTCACATCCATGGTCTGCTTGGCCCAGGAACTCTTAGTTGCGTATTCCCAGCCATGTTCCGGAATAACAATAGTAACTGAACGCGGAGATATCAGGCCCACAGTAATGACCTTGGGGCATGCAGTGGTCTCATTAAATCAAGTGATATATCACGCTAGGTAACATTAAATTGCCGTCTGCAAGCTGGGAGGCTAAATCATTTAGGATTCCATTTGTAGACCGTTTCGGAGTGGGGACATTTAATCCACTTGATCGCGTTTAGTTTATTGTGTTGGAATCACTTATGTTGAGCATGAGTAATCAGACCATTTGCCAATCATTACGATATGTTGTTCGAGGCTTTTAACAATTAGTTATATCTAACTATAAGAACAAAGACGTATGACTATCGGCTCATTATATTTTGACGTTAATAGTAAATATTAAAATGTGTGAAAAGATCTGTCTCCACGGAAGCACTCACACCCGATGAGCAGCAACCACGGAGTAACCGGTGGCGCGCTTTTTGGGATGGATCCATAAACATGTTATTCATGTCAAGAAACGAAATAAAAGTTTTTGAATCAATAAGGATAACCCTTTAAAAAAATATTTCGTCGTTTTTCGTAGTCAAAACTCGCGACTCGAAGCGTGACGATTCCATCGGCTCCCATATTCGTCAACTTACACCTAGCCGTTTATGACCACAATTTATGGAGATGGGTAACGGAGAAAAACCGGCAAACCAAATGATAGAATGATCTCCTGTCAAGCAATTTAATGTCAAATGAACCTTTATGAATCAAACTGAATGTTTTGCGGTTAACGTGTTCCTTCACCTGCTAACATGTTTGAACCTCATTTAATTGCGAGGTACTGGCATTACAGGTTGTACTTCAAGACATGATGAATTGCATTGCTACCAAACCAAACTTCGTACTACTGGAAAATCAATGAGGTGCAAAACAGAAAAATTAAGCAAACGACTGCTACTTTTCCTTTTCCCCAAACCAAGTTAATTCCGAGATAGAATACTCTGTCAATGAAACTTACGGATTCACGTATTCGTTGGCTATTCCCTTTCAGAGCAAGCAATGCACAGCGGCTTTCGGCTTTCGCACTCACGTCACGAGTACCGTTCGGTTGATTTTTCCAAATATCCCGTGCTTCAACGCCATGATGAACGCAACTACGCGATACACTACCATTTGTGTAATCCAAGCCAAACATTATGTAGCACAGAAATTTTGTTATTTCGAATAGCTTGATGAAATTCAGTTCGTACCAGTGGTTCTGGCGACGAGTCACTCGAACCGAATAGTCCGAAATTCGTAATTAGATCCGATAGAACTGAATGCTTTATACTCGTTCGAGTATTGATTATCATATGAAGGAGTGAGATCTGTCAGAATTAAACTGGAGTCTTAATGGTTCACATATACCGCAATGCGAGAGTGCAAAAACGAATCGGATGAAACTGACAGATCCGTTGACTGCGTTTGTTCACCCTTAATTTGATGACAAGTGCAGAACCCAGTTGACCTTAGTGTACTAAATTGTTTACTTCAGTCTGGGCTGGTCGAATGATAGTAACGAAATAAAGCAACAACCAGACTGCCATAAATTAATCAAGTTTCCGATTTGTCATGTCTCGGGACAAATGTTGTCGACTGAATTCCGGCCCTTTTGTACAACCTGGAAATACTGAGTTGTTGTCCATACAATACCCGTTTCACCCGCGGGCCAAATACTTTCGTTATATAGAAGTGCTTTAAGAAGAAAGTCATTGGTTACCATCGTGCGGTTGGCTGGCATCGATTTCTTTGCATTAACCTATGGTATATGAACATCGTTCATCGGCAATGAACGATGATGCGAACTTCCGTTGATGGGTTTCAAATAAAATATATCATATATTTAAGACAGTTACTCCTCCACCGCATATGCTGGATGTTAGCATGGCAAATCCATGAGTATCTCACGGCTTCTTAAATCAACTCAGAGATGAGCACCGAGGGTGTTATCATGCTTTTCATCAGACCCATAGAATATCACTTTCTGCTTATTCTGGGCGACATCATATTGGATATTTTTATAAAAAAACCGATCTACCCCATGGTGTTCGAATTAGAGGCGGCTCATTTATATCAGTATCGAGAAAGAAAATTCGGATCTGACATTTACAGGCCGAACAAAAGTACATGCAGACGAGGATATAGCGTCAACGAGTCGAAAGTCTCCCAGAAAGTACGACATCAACAAAATGTCTATGATCCAGTCGTTTCATTTATCAATGGTTGATAACACACTACCCATACCTCATACTGGATGACCAACAAACCATCTGCCGACAAGTGCCTGTCCAATCCAATCGGTTCCATTTATCCAACTGCGCCGACCAATGAATACCAACGATGCGTTTGACCATCTGCTCCTCTTCATGCTACATAAGCTATGCATTTCTGGTTTGATTGGTCACGGTTAGTTCTCAATGGGAATTGAGGTCACCAGCCTGGGGCAATCCAACGAATTACAAACCGACACAACATAGGATCTTGAAATCGACGGATAGTCAGCGAAGACGGACTAGTACTGATTGAAAATGTTTTTGCATACTTCACCACCTTGTTTTCATCTCAACAGTAACTTCATTCACCCAGAGCAACGAGTACAACTCGAAATCTAGCGGGCAGTGTGTTCGCAGCGGTGATGGACGGAGCGACGTTGATTTTCCTGCATGCTCCATGGTGATGAATAACACCAGTTGAAACCGGGAAAACTGTGCTATTTTACAACCCCTCACTTGCTCAGAATAGGTGCACTTCCCGGAAAAGATCACCGCTCCTTTGGTTCTTAGTGATCTGAGTCCACAGGTGTGGGCCAAAGTGGGCGACCGCTGACCAGTGACGTTATGATTAGTTTGCGTCCAGCGTTAAGGCAAAGGAGGACTTCAAGTAGCTGAGTAGCACACTGTTCGTTTCGCATGTGAATGCAGTCTGCTTGAGCCCCTGAGAATCGTCTGTTCCAATGCCACCAAGACTCCTCTCCTTTCTATTTCATGAAAACATCTCTTATTCTCTTCAACTGAATTTCGACTTTACCTCTTCCTTCCACGGAATCAATTTCATTACTGGGCTCACCCATAAATTCCTCCTCTTTGTTGGTCTCCATTTGTTCTCGTGCTGCCCGCAAAGTTGATTTTCTATTCCATGCCAGACACTTTATTATATCTCCCCACCTTCCTTTGTACAAAGCTCAAGTTCGCCCGACACTTGTGTGGGGTGGTTTCACCTGTCGATCTTTCGTTTCTTGATCGGGTTCAACGAAAAGCCGTTCGGCTGGTCAGTGATCCTTCTAGTTACTTGCGCACAGCCGAGTATCGTTTCACTGCCTTTTTTCTGTTGTTATTACTCTGGTTTCTGATCTTCTGAACTCGCTCCGACAGTTCCTATTCCCATAACTTTCTCCAGTTCTTCTCGTATACAGGCGAGCAGTAATGCTGACGATTTGATCCTTACATGTCGGTCTTTTTAATTTTAGTCTTCTTTTACTCCCACAATTGCAAAGATCTGAGATACTTTCTCTCCGGATTTCGAACAACCTACAATCTTTGTGCTTTCAAAAGTAGAGTTAGCAAGCATCCCTATTTGAATGTTCCCCACACGCATCCACTTTACGATCTGTCCTTCGACTCCCTCTACTGTAAATCACTTCACGATAAAAGGTGATTCCAACAGCACATGTGTTGTACCTAGATCTGTGGTCTTTCATTGTGGGTAATGTAAAGTGCGTATTTTGGGGAGAATCTCTATTTATGACCTTGAAATTTAGTGTGATTTGTAGTGGTCAAAGCTTTTCACAGCTCGGGTCTGATGTCTTGGGCATAGTATATATATATATATATATTATATATATATATATATATATTATATATATATATATATATGAAAGACCACGGCTTGGCTACCGTTTCCTCGATCCCAGCTACGAGACGAAAAGCAGTGATTACTAAACAGCAGAGTGATCAGCAGTATGATAATGACGTTCTCGTATATGGATTTATAAGTCGGCCGCATCTGGAAAAAGTAATTAAGGAGCTTTTATTTTCCGCTTGATCTATTGAAACTATTGCCTGATTTCCCTTGAATCACCAGTTGATATTCCGCTGGAGAATATTATCCCAAATTAAGTCTAATGAATTTTTTTTAAGAAAGGGTGAATAATGAAGCACGCTCGGAACGTAGCAGAGGCATAACAATAGAATAAACACAAAGGGAAAGGAAAAATTTACAATCTGTAGCGAACCGGTAAACTGAACAATCACGACGGAAGAAGGCGTGTGTATTCGGTCAACGAATCCTAACAATATGGGGATTTATTTAAGTTATCACAGCTTCCCGTTGTGAAAGAATATTATTTCTGACGTGCCCGTTTCATTGAACTGTGCATATTGTGCCTCTTGTGTCCCGAAATTCGAGTAGAGTAAGAAGACTTGAAGATGCACGACTATACGTAGCGCGATTGTTTGGAACCGATATCGCGAGGGAGGGCGGACGGACGGACGGAGGGAGGGAGGGAGGGAGGGAAGACTGGTACATAGACGGGCCGGCAGAGAGAAGACCCGATAAAACGAGTCAATTCTCATCCAAGCGAAATACTACGTCTGTCACATATACCGAAAGAAGACATAAGTGAAAACGGCCAGAATCACCACGCACAAAAGTACGTAGAACACCCAAGCTGACTGCATATTCAGAGCTGTCGCATCCTGTTTGTATTGCTTCGACATTGAGGACAGGTTAGTCGCACGCGCATCTAAAGCTGAAGAATTCAAGCAAAATAAACAAGTTAGAAAGCATAAAATGAGCAAGAACCAACAAGAAGTCATACGAGCAACATAAAACCACAGCTGCGGTGAGTCTGATCAACTAGTGAAAGATGTTATCAAATGGCGGTTCTTCAAACATATCTTCACCTTAATTTCTCAACCACGGAGCTCTACTGTCTCATCACTAGAATTAGGTAACGACATAGTGGACCTTTAGAAATTTACTCCTTTTATAACCCTTGAAGTACGAATGTACTGGAAAGAGCATGTCACATAGTCTCTAAGACCCGGGTGGAACCGGGAATCCAGACCCTGAAACTTGGAGTGCCACATAAGCACATAAGGTCTCATTAGGTCAGATGTGGTAACGGTCTAGGTGACGATGAGTTTTACCTACTACCAAAGTGAGCGGCGGACCCGAAATTCTAGCTTCTGACTCGTTCGAAGTCACAGACGTCTGGTCCACTTGATCATCTGTGGCTCGCTATGTTTTGTAGTCATAAAATCACGTCCCTGAACCGAACGTGTTCAATCCGTCATCCCTGATTTAATCAAGATCTCGTTCTGCTAACTCAAGTGAGTTCATGCCAGTCAACCCGCATCTCGTGCATTAGTCCGAATAGGCAACCATATACAAAATCATCTGAAATGAATCCTCAATTGCAAGTTCACAAGCGGGCAGTGGATTTTCTTGACGATGGTGCGTCGAAGTGCCGTAGTGTGTGATCGTGATCGCTTTGTTCACCCGCGCATTTACGCACCGAGGTGTACACAGGCGGAGATTGTCACAGGCCTCTCTATGCACGCAGAGTGAAATCTCTAAGGGACGACAGGTCAACGGGATGGCGGCAATGAAGGCGACCATAATTTGCTCATTGACCGATAACGCAGATGATGGGCCGTCGCGGAAGTGTCTAAGGTGCCAGAACTTAATAGCAAAGCTGGGGAATGATGCCATCAAAGCAGAACCCATGAACCGTAATTTATGAACTAAAACAGGCAAGACGACAAATTTAACTGGATCTTGAAGCTCGATAAGATACTTATTAAATGAGTTACTGTCATATTTCCCTGGTAGAAATGAGAGGTCGAATTATGGGACCAACGTAGAAAGGTGGTCCCGTGAATAGTCTAACGCCATGTCTCGCCGTGAAACTTCCGATGGGCCGTGAATGAGAAGTCTCGTCGATTTCGTTCTAGCCCTAATAACTGTTGGCAATAAAGTGTACGGCACTGCAGAGTATGAATGTTCAGCAAGAACTGAGTGAGCAAACGCTTAAGGTGACCTGCACGCGAAAGTAAATCCTGCAGATCAACCAAACGAGAGGTTATGAATTACATTGCGTCCATTAAGGCTTTATACAAATGGAAATGAAACAATCAACTGGTTGCATGAGTTTTCTTCTCTTGTCAAACTGACCGCTTTACTGAGTTCCTTGACGTCTCCCCCAACTGCGGAGGTTCTCCCCTGAACATCGCCAACAGATAGCTTGCATGGCTTTATGTTATTATATGATTACTCTTTGCCTACAGAATATTGCTGATTTCCCTACTAGAATCCATGTCCGTTTCCACTAGTGCATCGTCAGCGATGCCACTTTGTTTAAAGTCACATTTTACTCGGAGATCACCCCACTATATCCTACGATTAACACCAAATATTATCACAATCACTAAGCCATACGAGTGCACCGCCATAAATCGCTGTCACCTCGCGCGCGGTAGATCAACCAAAAGGCATGATATGGTCGGAATGTAAATGGGCTTTAGTCATTCAACGGTAATCTTACAGGTGAATAATGCTTCCGGTTAATTGTAATTTCTCGCATATCACACTTTTAAAATGTCGCGAAAAATGTTTCATGGGTTTCAGGAAATGCAACTAACGAAACGTCTTCGGATGTGATTTGACCATGACAGAGCAGCACCCCGTAAGGCACTAAAGGTCACTAAAGGACACTTTTGGACCGGAAATATTCTGAAAGATAAACAAGATGCTGAAGAACTGAAGAGTGGGCATCGAGATCACATGACGTAAATTGGCTTTCTTTCGTGGGGCATCGGAAGCAGAACTATGTAGCGCCAATAGGTTAGATTTTCAGTTTTTTCCTTTGGTAGTTCTAATAGCGCATGACGTATTTTACGATCGGTTCCTTTAGTTCCTCTGGAATCGACCTTTCAGTTCTCTTTTTCTCTTGTGAGCTGACCGTCCAGTAAAATATCAATCAAAACCAGAGCATGTTAGTGGAAAATTACTGCTTGTACAAATCGAAGTGAAGAAAAACATGCCACTTATAGTTTTAGGGTCACGGTTACCGGTTCTGTGCCTTCCAGAAATAGATGCCCCAGTGACTATGGCATGTTTCTTCCAGCACACTCCACCCCAACATGTAACGAAAAGATATGCGTCTTTAACAGAACAATCTCAGTTACCCGATAGGGCCTCGCCTCGTTGAAGCACATCATCGATGTTTTGAACCATGATCCTCTGCACATCTTGCAATGCAACGTTTAGCTGATTAACATTAGACGACCGCGTGTCCGTGTAAGCTTTCTGTGTTTGAAGAATAAAGCTGTCTGAAAAGAGGAAAATGATCAGGGCAAGTTTCGCAACACCTTACCGAAATCCAAAAACACGTATGGTCGCGACACTGTGTGTATTTTGGATGAATACTCGGCAAAGAATTTGGTTTGAATAGTCTCGAGAAAAGCAAACGCGTTCGTCCGGTTGAATCGAGCGTCCGTAAGAATGAGGTAACAAACACCACGATCTAACAAATAGTGAAACACGTATGGTTCGGCTAGCAGGGAGCACCGAGATGGGGATGTTGGTGTCAGCCGACAAACCAACTCTTTCGCTTGTTTTTGATATTGTATGATATGCCGACTTAGCTGAACATCGAAGAAGGATAATAAGAAAAAATAAAGTATAACAGCATTGCGCATTTAAGCACCAAAAAACGGAAGACAAATATAGCTCATGAGTATACAATTGGGTTGTCTTTTTTCCTAGATCCCGAGGGACACATCAAGATGAACGAACCCAACGTTAACTCCGGAAAACTGAAATCAATGATCATGTCTATTACGCCGTCCTAAGTGAATAAAATAGAAGCAACCTAGAGGCACAGCGGCATTTTATTTCAGCACTATATAAACTTGAGTATAAATATATATATATATATATGTATATGTATGCGTATATATATACATGAATATACGTATACACACTATCCTTTGTCCACCGCAAATCACCATTCGCCTGGGGGTGTGGTGTTATTCAACTGAATAGACCGAAATACGTGGCTACGTTTTTTCTTACGTGCTCGATGTATCAATGCCGTGGAAGGGGCATGCATCACAACCACCGAGGGTTGAGGGGGGACCCGTAAACATGACCATGAGACTGCAGGCGAAATAGAATCATGTAATGTATTACTGATTGAAATGTGGTAACGAGGACGGCAACAGGGGAATCCTGCCTACCACGAAAGTGACCGATGGATCTGGGATGCGGACGTCTCACCTTTTAGGGGCAACATTCGCCTAGTCCGCGTCATCACCTGGGGCCATAAAAAGCCTCACACCGAGTTCCCAGTCAGAAATCTGACCCGAAAGGCAGTAAAGTGATCCAGGGTGTTTGTAAATTGTTGGGTGTTGGTGACCGGCATTCCAATTTCTAGCTTTTTAGATCACTTCAGATCAAGAAACCAGATACGCTCATGGCAGGCAACAGAACTATAGATCGAAGATTTACGCCAGTGCATCTCTGTTAGAATAAAATGTTAAGACTGAGAACACGAGTTATGATGCCATGAACAGACTTTCATGGGCAGGACACATTAGACGAAAACTCATAACATTGACTCTTCTCTCCGCTGCCGTCCGCGACCGTTTATTTCAATCCAGCCTTCAAATGCTTTCGCACGGCCGGGGGTGGGTGTCTCATGCATCGAGTTGGCTACTCGCCCTGAAAGCCTTTTGAAATACTCCCAAATGATCGTCTTCTCCAAATAGCCTCTGCTGAAAAAGTCAGCTGTATAATCGCTAAAGTGTTAGGATGAAGCCGAATGCCTGACACACAGTTCATCGGAATGATTGGTCTTTCGTAATCAGTCTGAGATAGTTGGTTGAACCCTGACTCCAAACCAACCAAGGCCCGCGTACGAAGCATGTTAATCGGTATCTGCGGGAGAGGGGTGTACTGAGCACTCAAGACATCCAGCCCCATTCAAAAGTCGCATGAACTGAGCAATTATTCATCTTTTCTCAGTGATTCACACGGCCCACAGATCGTCCTACTGCCTCATAGGTTAGATCATTTGGCCAAAGGTACGGAGCAGGGTACCGGAAGTAAACCCTCTACTTCGATTTGAGTAGCCGGGTACTATCAAGCCTAGAGAAATCACGGATCTGGATGGACGGCCATTGATGTGGGGAAGAACGGAAGGACTACCGTATGTGGTAAATTACGCATTTTTTCGTTTTATTTCATCTTCCTCGCCCATTGTTTCCGTCATTCGCAATGATTTCCATAGCATATGTGTGTGCAGATTCGTGGGACATATAAATATATACATGTATATATCACTGTTATGATTAATAACCTGTCACCAACAAGCCCTGGTTTCCGTTGCCACCTCACAACACCGTCTACGCGAAGACACGCAATTCGATATACGACTATCTGGTGAGATGTAGTTACCCAAATAGTAATCTGTCTCCCGCTAAATTTTCTCCCGCAAGAAGTTTAATTTCCAGCCAATCCAGTCCTGCAACAGCATCCTACACTTCGGAGGTGAAAAACGTATCCCAAACATACGCTATGGTTCACACGATGGAGAAGACCCTGCAACGTACATGGGTCCCCAAATTAATGGGACAATACCAACAGCATATCCCAAAGTTTGTCAGAGCAAATATCGATGTCACTAATACCACATGAGAATATGACGGTAAAAACTATCATTTAACTTATAAAACATGAAATTACAATAATCATTATCATCATTGTTTAGCATTAAACGAAAAGCCAAGTCTCGCTGACCACTGCCTTTTCCCCAAGATTACACACGTCTACAAAAAGAGTGAATATTCAAGGGAAACAGAGAGTGGACCTACACAGGTGGGAAAAGATAAGATGCTGCTGTAGCCAATACACGGAACAGTCAAACTATACAAACACACTATTTTAATCACCCTCATTCGATAGAAAATGTGACAACACGATCGCCACTGTTCGCGTTTCACTGCCATATGCTTCAGTATCTCCAGCCAGCTACTTGAAGGGTCTTTCGGACCCCAACCACGAATACGTGAGACACATCTTTTATGCGTTCGCTGTATATTTTATTGTCCAACCTTACCACGTCATCTGTTGATCTCCATATGGCTTCTTCCACTCCGTGGAAGGAACCCAAAATAGGGCACGATATGGTAGACCAGTGTTTGTCATACGCAACACGCAACCCAACCAGCGTAATCTACCAAGTTTCATACGCTCAAATAAGATATTCTCAGAATTGGCGCTTAATACTAGATTCCCCACCTCCACATAATTCACCCGGTCACTCCATCCAATCCTAACTATACTAAGTAGACATCGGAGGTCGGAAACCTCTAACGGACGAACATTTCCCACAAGCGTAATCCATGACTCACAACCACACAACAGAACTGAATCCACTGCAGCACAGTACACACTTCAGTGAAATATTAGGCCGACGCCGCAAGTGCTTCAGTCCAGCGTAAGTTGCTCCAGCCATCGATATACGTGTGTTTACCTCCACTGCCGAGCTACCATCGTTAGACACGCAGCTACCAAGGTAAATGAAACGGGCCACAATCGTTAGTTCATCTCTGCCTAGTATCAAATTCGGCACTACTGTCGTCCAGTCCTGTAACAGCACTTTACGCTTTGAACATGCAAAGCACATGCCAAACCAAGCGACCGATCACGACAGTCTATCTAGTGCCTGTTGTGCATGGTCCGCAGACAGCGTCATCTACGTAGTCTAAGCCATATAGCTTCCCTCGATTTCTCAGTTCGATTCCTACATCCCGGAGACCTCCTAAAGCATCTTCCACCACCTCGTCCATGACGAAGTTGAACAGGAATGTAGAGATGGGACACCCTTGTCGAGCGCCGTTAGTCGTTTCGAATGAACGTGACAGTTCACCGTACATCCTCACGCGACCCATAGGTAAGCAAGTACAAGGCTCGCAACAGGTTCACAAACTGCTGAAATACCCTTCCGGTGCTGTCCGATCCACGGAGTCGAAAGCACCTTTCAAGTCCAGAAAGACTACGATCGTAGGGCCGCGTTTCCAGTAACTGTCAAAGAATGAATATCTGGTCAACGCAACCTCAGCCTGGCCGAAATCCGGCCTGCTGTTCACGGATATTACTCTCGCGAACCGGTGTCAAACGACGCAGCATTACCGAAGCTAACACCTTAGTAACTATCGGAACTAAAATAATCCCACGATAATTCCTACTGTCACTCAGTGGCCTTTTGAAAATGGGTAGAATCAGTTACTCATCCCACGATAACGGAACACGACCCTCGTTCCAAAATATCAGAGCTTCTCCATCCAATTTGAAAAGAACTGGGGGAACTTCGTCAGGACCGGCTGCTTTCACCGATTCACAAGTTGAATATTCGACTTAACTACCAATTTCGTTGGGGAGTCGACAGACACCTCCCAATGATTCGCAGTCCCCGACGTCGGCCTAAATACGTCAGCGTGTGGCCAGATAAACCGTCCTTGACCGTTACCTGAAGCGTCCGCTTCCTCCATATCTTCAGCTACCTTAACCTACCAGTTTTCATGGCCGTTCTTAAGACTTATCGTCAACTGATGCTGCAACTGTCGATGCATCTTATCACCTCCTTGCAGTTTGGCAGTTGGCGTTTTTGCTCCATTAGACCTAACGAAGCTTGCAAAATCCGGTGTCTTTGACCAACGATAGATCTAGAACCACAAGCGAAATCTGCTGCTAAATGCATAGCCTGCTTAATTTGATCTCACTGCTCGTCTACATTGTTGCTCGTCGCAGTTCTTAGTTCCTCGGGTGGTTTCTGTTCATAGCTGTTGCGAACAGCTGAATCAGACAGATGTTCGATAGCCAATCGGGTTTGTGGCCTGCATCGATGGTCATCGAGCTGAAGCGAAAATCGCATTAAAACTAACGCATAGTCCGAATCGACGTACGTGATTCAGTACGATCTACAGTTTTGGACAGAACAGCGTCAACGGTAGCTTACTGTAATATGGTCGGTCTCACTCAGACTACCTGTCGAATTAGAGGTACATGTCGCCCTGCAACGCGAACTATGTCGGAAGTTTGCACTGAACGGGAATAACTTATTGTCCGCACAGAACTGGAGAAGTTTTTATCCGTTATCTGTTCGCTGTGCAGGCAAGGCGCACATAAACAGGCTTCCCATGCACTCAGTTCTCCAACTTGTGCATTAAAGTCACCTGCTACCACTACAATGTCAGAGCGTTTGCTCTTCCGAACAAGAATGACGAGATCATCGTAAAACTCGTCTTTCTCCATATCAGTGCTGCAGTCTGTTGGGGCGCATGCCGAGATGACAAATATACGGCGCTTAATACAACTATCCTTTCGGACGCCGACTGATCCCTGCAGTCTCACGGCGCACAAACCACTGTTAAACAGGACCAAGTCTAAAGGGCTGCTTCGACCTTCTGACTTAAGACGATCCATACACCCCGTTGAGCCACAGCTTGAGCTGCTTCGTCTCCTAAAGTGTGCACGAAATATCTTGACGAGACATTTGGTGTAGTTAGTTGAATTACTCTAATCGAATCCTGAATTCGTGTTTCACTGATGCAGCATGCATCAATCATAAGTGAGCCCACTGTCAGAGCTAAACACGCCTGTTGGCTAGCCTGCAAAAAAGTGCGCACATTGAAAGGACCGAGATTCGGAGGCTGACGAGGCTTGAGAATGTGAGCCAGCAAACTGAAAATCACCTACTACACTATTTGATTACAAACCGCTACGATTATCGGACGTGCTATCAGTGGGGACACCATGGATAGGCA
This sequence comes from Fasciolopsis buskii, assembly GCA_008360955.1. Lineage (NCBI taxonomy): Eukaryota > Metazoa > Platyhelminthes > Trematoda > Plagiorchiida > Fasciolidae > Fasciolopsis > Fasciolopsis buskii. The sequence continues at coordinate 301,550 of LUCM01002343.1, read as the reverse complement.
GAGCGGGAAAAGACATTGGGTTGAACATAGAAGAGAGCTTGAACAAAAGAGAGGGCTTTTGCGAAAGACCGCAATGTTCGGCTACCGGTGGCTCATGAGAGTAGGCATTCTGCTTTGCAGTGGACGAAGCACTCTGTGGCTTATTCCTTGCTTACACGAAGCGGTGGGGGGGTTGAGAGTGAGCAAAATGTTGAGCGCCTCAAGCATACAGCACAATCACGTGATTAAACCACTCGGGGGATTCGGAATTATCTGGTTTGGAAAAGTGTGAAATAATAGGAAAAATATAAATAAAGTTGAAAACGAGTGTGGAAACGCTTGTAGTAAAACAAGTCATTTCAAGGGTAGGAAGCTAAGAAGTCGCGGAAACCGTCCCAGTCGAGTAAACTATGGCGCCAAAATGTGTCTTGCGGAGGGTGGAGGATTAGGGCGGGTGAAGCTGACGGGTGATGCAATGACACAACGGTTCAGTGATCCAAGAGAAGGACAAATAGAAGTGAGTAGAGAAGGAATTGTACTGAAGATAAGATCAAGAGTATGAGTACGGTCGCCCGTTCGGTCGGGTATGTGTGAGGAGGTCAATTAGCTGAGATAGATTGTTAATCACGACGAATTGTTCGGCTTCGCGCCCCATGACTGGAGCGTCAGAGGAGTGTACCAGCCACTCGCGGTTGTAAACGTTGAATACTCCTAAGATAGTAACATGACTTCTGGGGTCTGCAATAAGCAGATGTTCAATGTTTAAAGACGGTAAATCAAAAACGCAAGAATCATCACTGTTGGAGAACGATAAACAACACAGGTAATGACTAAAGGAAAGAAGTCAAAGTTTCGACTACATGAGTTGAAATTCACGATTAGAAAGTCAAAATTTCGTACCCGCAGGGGGTAGCACAAACACCCGCTTTGGGAACAAAAGAAGAATGGAAGGTGAAATTGGGAACTGAAAGTGTGACATCTGATGAAGGGGGAAATGAGTTTCGATCAAAAATAAACTGAAGAAGCTGGTGAACAGAATCGATTTTGCAGTTCAGTCGGCAAATGCTGGCGAGGCACGCAGTGATAGAACATTCCCCGATCCTGTATCCAATAGATGAAAAACATTCACACTACTCCGGCAGTCAAACCATCAAGTTTTGGTGATGCTACGCAAACATCGAAGATCAAAAATATCCTGGCGACCAACACCTTCAGAAAACAAACTCAACGTCCCTCAGCTATAACAAAACAACTGAGAGGACTGCAGCATAGGGCACGCGACCATTTAACTGCAGCGAAATATCAAACTGGTGCCAAAAAGGAGTCAGCCCAGTGTACGCCACTCGAGCTTTAGATATAGGCATCCTCATTTCTGTTACCGTGCTACCACTGGTAACCAAGCAAATGTTCAGGCAAATGAAACGGTCAACACTGGTTGGGTCTCACCATTGAGTATCAAGCTCGGAACCACTGACGTTGAGTTTACAGCATTACTGAAGGCGCAGAGCATGCCGAATGGAGTTGCGGCTCTCGCGAGTCTGTCTAATGCTCGTTGCTCATGTCCTATGCATTCGAGCAAGCAATCAAAGCCACAAAGATTCCTCTTATTTGCCAATTTGAGACCTACGACCTGCAGACCTGCTGAAACATCCGCTATTGCCTTCATCCATGACGAAGTTTAAGAAGACTGAAGATATGGAACATTGCTCCCAGATTCCAATGAACCCAGTAGGTCACCGCATATCCTCATGCAACCATCGGTTCGCAGATTCACGAACTTTGCTGGAATAACCCTCCGTTGGAAAGCACTGAATAGCGCTGTCCTATCGACCGAATCGAAGGTACCTTACAAATCGAAAAAAACTACAAATATCGAAAAACGGTGTTTGATGCGTTTCGAGTAACTAGCAAATGGTAAAATTCTGGCCGACCTGGACGAAATCCAGTTTGCGGTGGTTCATCGCAGAATGGCGAAATAGACTCCTCGTGTCAAATAACCCGGAGCGAGAAGTACTTTTCATGAAATAATTCACCATGTGATATCATCGCTCAACTCACCATAAAGAAACCATGGAAGCACTGTACAGCGGTTTGATCCTCGTTAGGAATGATGAGCAGTGCATATGGACCGCGCCCGAACTGGGACGCGAACCCGAGACGAACGATTCTGAGTCGAACGCCTTAGCCATTACGCTACCGGGCAGGCTCTGAACGGTTTGTTGAACTTCACCACATGATGTTGCACCTATCCGTCACTGATTTGCACGGTTACTGTCCGTTAGCTCACAGCAATCGATCCCTACTGAGCTAACGGACAGTAACCGTGCAAATCAGTGACGGATAGGTGCAACATCATGTGGTGAAGTTCAACAAACCGTTCACAGCCTGCCCGCTAGCGTAATGGCTAAGGCGTTCGACTCAGAATCGTTCGTCTCGGGTTCGCGTCCCAGTTCGGGCGCGGTCCATATGCACTGCTCATCATTCCTAACGAGGATCAAACAGCTGTACAGTGCTTCCATGGTTTCTTTATGGTGAGTTGAGCGATGATATCACATGGTGAATTATTTCATGTAAACATTCAATCTCTTACTACTAAAATGTAAGAAGTACTTTTATCACGGCCACTACACCCTTTTTGAAAAGAACTGGGAGTTCATCAGGACTGGCTAAACTTCCCCGCTTCAGTAGCCGAATGTTCGATTCTACTTCCAGTTACGTTGAGACGTCAAGTGAAACCTCCCAAGGATTCACAGTTGTTGCCGCCGCCCAGCCTAACTCAGCCCTGAAGTTTCCAGCCCAACGGTGGAGCCTCTGCTGTCTGCCATGAATGAGTTCTCCATTTCCAACATACAGTTTTGCTAACCAAAGTTCACTACTAACCTGCGTTGCACACTAGCTTAAATAGTCTTTGGCTGTGGCCTGAGGCAGATGTTACTCCCATTTCCTTGGCTACCCTGAGCCACTAGGTCTCACAACGTTGCAGATGCTGACTTACCCTGCTCGGTTCTTTACAGCTGCGGAGATGACGTTTTGATTCATTAGACTAGGCGACTCTTGCAAGTTCCAGTATCTTTGATGGATAACGGATTTAGGAGCGCAGGCGAAATTTGCTGTCAAGTGCATCGCCTGTTTGATTTTACTCTACTGCTCATCTGCATTGCTGTGCGTCAGAGTTCTTAGGTAGCGCAGATAGACAGTTTGCGTCGTACAGCAACATCGCACTAAATACACAGGTAGTCCGAACCAGATCGCAGTAAGCCACCGTTGGTGCGATTCCGTTGAAAACCGTAGAGTGCATCGGTCCACGAACGTCGAATTGGATCATAAACCAGTTTTAACATAGTTTTCACCACAGGTCAGTGGACATTGATGCAGACCGCAGACCTGGTTGGCCGCAGCAAGTCCGTCTGATTCGGCTGCTTACATCAGATATGAACAGAAACTAAAAGACGAGCTAAGAACTTCGACGCACAGCAATGCAGAGTAGTAGTGGGGTAAAATCAGGTACAACAGGTTAGCGGCGAATCTTGGTTAGTGAAACCATATGTCGGAAATGTAGAACTCATTCATGGCAGACAGCAAAGGTTCGACCGTTGGGCTGGAAACTTCAGGGCTGAGTTAGGCTGGGCGGCGGCAACAACTGTGAATCCCTGAAAGGTTTCACTTGACCTCTCAACGTAACGGGAAGTGGAACCGACGCGGGCAAGTTCAGCCAGTCCTGATGAACTCCCAGTTCTTTTCAAACAGGGTGTAGTGGCCCTAAAAAACACTTCGCGCCAACTTGATATTTCGCTGTGGTTAAAAGATTGTGCTGCCTGCAGTGCACCCGTCGCTTGAGGTTTGTTGATCACCAGTGTTTCCGCATTATCGCTAGGACTGGATGGATTGACTGCTTGAGCAATGCAAAGTATTTAATCCAGAATTGGATACCAGTTCAGATTTCACTGGTTGGAATACGAGCTGCTTGTGTAAATATTTAACATACGGTGCCCTATCCGGTTCTCTTTTGTGATGAGGGAAGCCACGTGATGGTCAGCAGATAAAATAAGAATATGTCCAACAAACTTACATGCATTCGGTATCTCACGTGTCCGTGGTTTGAGTCCGAAAGACCAGTCAGTCAGCTGACTGGAGACCCTGAAGGATAGGACAACGAATCGCGAGAATTGCAGGTCGTGCTGTCACTTTCTTTAGAGTCAGAATTACTGGAAACGCTAGGCTGCATTTCGTATGTTCTTGTCCGTTCTCGTCCCGTAAATTTACTCATTGTCCCCTCTGCACACTCTTCCTATTGCAACGTGTAGTTTCGCTGAATGGTAATGGCGACGAAGCTCTCAGGAAGACACTTTACGTCGATAGGATTTTCCACTCCTCTAAGATCTAACCAGATCTAACCTGAATACCAAACAATAGCTGAGCGTCTATTACCGTCAACAACTTCATGTAAATTTGTTTCAGGGGTGTCTCACCGTAATCCTTCTCGATTTTCCGAAAGCAGGCAGTTATCACGTTAGTTTGTACATCTATTTATCGCTCCATGTAAGCACCACCTGACTGTGGTCATTCTGAGGCTAGAGATGACCCCCGGCGTGAATGTTCTAATTTTAGTTGCTTCGTTGGACAGGACAGTTGTTCAGATGAGTTAAGTAATTAGGATCCAAACCTGCTTCCTTAGATGATCAAGCCAACAACGGCGATCGTTTGTGTTAGTTGCTCTACGTGCATTGTTACAAAGATCGGGACATTTCATCGGTAATTACCCAAGCGTTCATTGCGGTATACTCATCCTGAGAAGTAGACGTTTCTTTCAACTATTCTGTTTAACTCACTGTACAAGCACCAAAAAGACTCCATGCACGCCATGTAAATATAAACTAGGACTAAACAACTGCTTAGGAGATACTCAACAGTCATTTTTTCTTGGGGGTTAGTGAGCAGCGAACCAGGCAGCAGCTCATCCATCTGGAACAGAAGCAGTCAAGCAATCGTCTCAGACTTCTTTGGAGGCCATTTCTATTTTGTAATTTGAGCTTAAATTTGTTGTTTTCTATCATCTTCCTTTGTATTTTACTCCTACTGGTAAGACGACAACGCAGAAGTGGCCGACTTGGGCTGTCACCGGAAGAACCTGACCAACGATGGGCTAATTTAGACCTGCGATCATCGATTTGAAATGCGGCTGTGCCACATGGCATGACGTTCAAAAATGGTCATGAACGAATATGAAGATAGCATTTCGGGGAAGGTTTTGGACCGCCTTGACAGCGCTTCTCGTCCCAAGTGGAACCCTCTCCGGATGGTTTTGCTACTGTGAAATATTTCAAAATATGGGATTCTCATTTTCAATGGTGTCACTTGAGCTGTTACTGCCGTGTTACCAGCATGCCAACACAGCTCAGTTCAACCAATATCAAAAGGCTGTGTTCGCCAAACGACGGCCTTCAGTCTTCTGGATTGCATGCAGAAGACGATACCGTGTAAGCTTTATTACTTCACATCCAGAACGACGTCTATTTACGGAGCGCGTTACTTCTCAAGCAGAGAGTTTTCACATCCGCAATTCAATATGCGACTGTGAGTCCCGACCACTATTCCACCTGGAAAAGGGTTTAATGTTTCTGTCGCTCCCTGAGATAGACAGTATACAATTGGCACACCAACTGATTTTTATAATTCGCCCCATTCAATATCACTGTGGAGTACGTTGCTGTTGTTTTTGGTCAAAATAAAAATGTCTAGCATATCGGTTACTCCAATGAAGCGCTTTTTTTCGAGAGAAGGCTTAGTGAAAATAACAGCGGGGATAAAACCCCACTGATTACGCCGTTCTCAAGTCATGAAAACAGTTGAGAAGCTACGTAAGCACTTCCACCATTGCAATCAATTAGTGACAATTTCATCCGGGAGAGTAGTGGGGAAAGTCAAACGGACATCCAACAACACTGAATGGTCTAGAAGAAGCTCCCGTAAAATTGAAAAAGCGGAGTTGAAATCCTAACAAAATCTGGAGATTCCATCAAATACCAACGATAAAACGCAGAAGCACAACAGTGACGCTAACCACGTTGACTACACTGGAAAAGTAAACTTAATGGGAAATCAGTCTACGAGAGCCATGCAAAAGCCAAACTGGTGAATCGTTTGAAGAAGAAGCTTTAACGATCATTACAACTTACCTTTTCATCTTCCTGAATGGTGGCAGCCAACGGCAGACCGTCCGCGACCCTTGCAATAAAAGTGAAGTGGATCATCGGCGACTCCGTTAAACGCACAATAAAACGTGGAGCACCTTTCTAACGACGCGCTCTAACCTTCAGTTCAGTTCATCCAGCGGTGAACAGAAGTGACCGCAACGTTAAAACTAGCGTCCGGATCGGTATGTCATCGGCGATTTTCATTGGCCTCCAGCACTTTTTGAACCTTGAAGTTCTTTGTTTTCCGCAAGGTATATTTTTTGTGGCTATAACACGCCCATAAACGTAGTGGTGGTTATGCTTCTTGCTGAAACAAAAAAGGAAGGGAAAATAGAACCCATTCATATTCCTCAGTCTGAGAAAACCTTAATCCAGCGCAGATTTGGAGCTCGTTCGAAGGCTTCCAACTGTGTGCAGCGATACATCCACTTTTTCCTCACTAAGTACCTCAAGTGATCTCGATGGTTAGGTGTAACATTATTTCTCGCTTTCTGGTCCCCGTGATTCTACTCCCCCAACTAAGTGGAGGCTCATTCCGTTTGATTCCGCATAAGGGTGCACCTACGCCGGCTACTGCCAACAGTTTGCGTCTAAATGGCGGCCGCCGACATTTGACGTCCCTCCGAAGACCCAGGTCTAAGACGAAAATTATCCTGTCGATTTTGTCGGAGATACTTACCCCTGCAAGGTCAGTAGCATCCCGATTACAGCATGTCTCTTAGTGTTTACTGGTTCTTCCAACTCAAGGCCTTCTAGGAAATTTGGTGCTCTCGTTGCAACCGTGTCATAGGCCGAATGTGCTTGGCCGAATCCTCATCAAATCGCTTGATTAACGTGTTGAACCATCCCACTTGCTACAAATAACTTCTTGGGCTGTTTCCTGGTCCCGGTCAATCTCAGGTACATTTAAACCTTCCAGCTTTCGAGATTTTTCCACGAATCTTGCAACCGCACTGATAAATGCAACACTGACAGGTCCTCCGCTGATGTCGACCCGAGGCTTGTGTCCGTACCTAAAACTGAGATCTTTGTGAATCTGGTTACGATGACAACGCTTGGGGCCTGTTTGTTTGGGTTACACAGTTTATGACCTCCTTGATTGTTGCAATTTCCACCAGCTTCGATCAACATTCCGCCCCACACTGGCCCATCCGCCTCTCCTTTCATTTCGTTGTCCCCCTTCTTTGGTTGCACCCATGTCTCAGCGAGAGTCACCACATCTGCATCCAGAGTCCCAAATTGTGACTCGTGCTTCTTATTTCCCAGGCTTGCAGGATTTGTGTTCACTACTCCCACCACTTCCTTTTGCCGTCCCCTTGGCTGTTGGGCGAAAGAGTGTGCCACTTGATCGAAACTTACTCTGGAGTTCCCTGTCCGTCCTCTCGTATGATGGTTGGCAGCCACACTTGCATCTCCATGCTTTCAGCGGAATAGATTTTTGAATTGTAGGTACGCGGTATTAAATCAAGGGTCCGTCTTTGGTATCCTTAGGCTTGATCCTGGTGCTGGCAGCACTGTCTGACAAAATGGCAATCTCCTTCCCAGTGATCGTTTTTATTAAATCACTTGAGGCCAAGAACCCTCTCGTCGCCGATCAGCAAGCTCAACCACTGTCGGTTACGGATATCGTCCATTTGAGTCCTTACCATTCAGTCATCTTTTGAGAAGTGGCACACCGTTCGAACTGGATCAACCACGTAGTACCTCACCGTACTTTCCCTTTGTTTTCTCACTTCCATGTACAGCTTCACGAACTTATCCTAGGGCGATGTTATTAGGTTTATGTACAGTTTCCGGCGCCCGACTTATCTGATGTAGCAACTTGTTTCATTTTTCAGCCGCACGTCCATTTCCGCGTGCTTCTATTTGCCGGGTCCCTGTGTTCCTACGATTTCTTCCGCATCTGTTGGGCCCTTTTCATTTGGCTGTGCTGCTTTTTAGACAAAACTTCCGGTTTACCGCCTCTCTTCGGTACATACTCCAACGGTTTCATCAATTCCGGCTCTAGTCGAGTTAAAGTTCCTTGCGCAAGTGGGCGCTTCTTCCGGCACTAAACCACTATCTGCCTTAAAAAGTTGATTTTTATCCTTTCCCTCTTCGCCCTTCTGTAACCCATTGCAATCCAAATGCTGCGCCTCACTTATCTTCTACCCACTCAAAGGTCTATCTGATGGGGCTTTGTATGACCTCTTTGTAAGCGGAACAAACCCATTTTATCTCGTAATATTAACAGTGTAGACCAAATATGTTCTTTTTTATACTCCCACATGAACATGTGAGCCACTTTCACGCATACCACACTTTACCCTTGTTACCACCCTGCATTTGAGACAAGTAGGATTTCCACACCTCCTGTGCTGTCCAGGGCTTCGCTGTGAACATCTAACCTGTATTAACTCTCCTTTGGTTTAGCCATAGACCATATTCAGCCCTAGGTCCAATTAGCCGGAAACAAAGTCTTTATCTCCTCCATAACTGGCGCCCAACTTCATTCGAGAAGGATGGCCGTTCCCACGGAAGAAAATACTCGGCTACTTAACTCTGTATACTGTCTTGCGGGCCCTTGATGGTCTCCTGTTTATCTGAGTGCCTTCCCCGTGCCGTTAGCCTTGGGGTAGCTTAGCGTAGTCATTAGACGACGCGACGACGTAACGCGGTCTTGGGGATCTTGATGCATTTTTACGTAACCTTTTCCTGCTGCCCATTCATTTTATTCGTTGTTCGGCTTTCGACCTCCTCCGCACATTTCACATCCTTGCGATGATCCAGGACTCAATTTTGTTCGCAGTACTCAAAGATGGGGCATACCGACACTTTGCACAGAGGCAGAAACGCCTTTGAGTGCACAAAATTGTCTTGCAAAGTTTAGCCAGTATTCCTCCGGCCTTTTCGATTGCCACCTGACTGCTTAAACTGCCGAACGTCGTGCGTCATGAAAGCATGACATCAAACGTGCAGGTATTGGTCTATTGCTGACTTGGTCTACATTTTTGATCAACAGCTGTGATTTTTCAATATCGGTGGCAGATCCAAGCGAGCCAACCACTTTTTGATTGCCTCTAAGTTGCGGGGTGCATGTTTCCCCTATGCCTTGACATTTTCCGCGCAACGAGGGTCAGCCAGCTTCGGCGCATGGTCATTCTGAAATAAAAGAAACAGAAGTGCTCTGAGCGAGTCTGCATCATTAGTTAAAAATTCTCTTCCCCTTTTCTTTTCGTTCCTCCTTCGATACCTAACTCTTTCCACCCAACTTGCTCGTAATGACACTTATTTTGCTCGCCTTTTTTCGGCCTGGTGTATTGCCCTTCTTTGTCTCCTCCCCGTGCTCTTTAGTTGAGATTATTTTACGGAGGTTTGGTGCATTCACGGGTCACTTGACTTAAGATGACTTTGTCCCCTGTTGTTTTATCGCTCTCGTTGGTTGACTGTAGACGTTCCGTTGATTGAAACTGATTTCTGGCGGTCACGCTCAAGCTGATGTTGTTGGACCTGATCGAGCGTACAAACAATTTTGCATTTTTTATCCAGGGGATAGGAAATTTCTATTTTTTATCCTTCATTTAGCGTTCATTTCTATGCACCTTTCCGCCCCATTTTTAACTACGTTCTGACTGGATAATGAATAAGGCTCAGTGTCAAATGCAAACATGCTGTGTGCACAATTTCTGACTCATGAATACTGCCGTAGAATTTGCGGAGCAATATTGTTATTTCTCGGGCTTCGCAAAAATTCGGGCTACCAAATTGGTACGTTTGGTTGCCAGGATTACTGTAGTTCCTCCACTTTTACGGCATTCCACGATGGCGCGATTTGCTTGGCCTGATAACTTGCCTTAAGGCTTATTCTGCGAGACCTTATATACGGTTGTTACCATTAGATATTCTTCAGAATCGCCTGCCCGATACGTCAAATAATATTGGTAAATACCGTAACCAATTTGCCATTACCAGGCTCTACCTAAATCAAAGATATACGTTTTCCGGAAACAGTCAGAGAAAAATTCATGCCAATTGAAAAATCCCAGCAATGTGCAGCAAATACCTGTTGTGTTGCTGAGCATAATTAGTTGCCCTTCAGCCCAGCCTAGTACACCGTGAGGCAAATCACTGTTTCCACATGGGGAAAATCTCAGTTGGGAGTTAAGTCTCTCCTCTGCCATTGATGCATACTGTAACCCAAACTTAATCTACGATTAAAGCTGTCCGCAAATCCGTCACCAGTCGTCCAGTGGTTCATGCTAGATAACGGACCAACCTGCATCCGAAAATAAGCTGTTATAAATTGCCACACCCTGATGGCAGCGCTCCATGTTCTGTAACCCTCGTAGACCAATACCACACAAAATCTGCTTACTTTTGTCAGATGATGAAAAAGTTGAAGGAAAATCTCAGTCGGTGGAAGACACAATGTTATGGAAACTCCAAACTACTCTAGCTCTATTGTTTAATGTCCACATGTGGCATTTTGGATTCAATCAAGAAAGAAGTACGAAAACGTGCAGATAAATAAATAAATGCTGCAGATCTCCCGCTCCTGGAGATTGCGGGATCACGCATTCTTAGCGTTTGCGGAACGGCCTGTCACTGGCACAGTTGCATTAAATTAAAGAAGTCACAACGCTAGGATTGCTCCCTACGTTTTCAGATTTCAGATAAACCTATAGCTGAGAGTTTGTAGATAGCACGCCACTTACAAAAATTGATATATTCATCCCAAAATCTGCTCTGCAACGAGAGGCTTTTCGCAGATCTAAAATAGATATTGTGGTACCCGCGTGTCTGCAGCCCCAAAAAGCTGTCACTCCAAAACTCCATTCTGATAAATCTTTTAAAACTTCTGTATCTGTGACTCCCTAAAGATCGTCACCTGCAGTGAACACAGATTTGACAATTCCACAGTCTTCTCTCAAACCACGGAGTAAAAGACCGCACCCGGTTTTACCTCATGGTATCTCCAACTAGGGGTTTGGCTACCTAATCCATTCGCAGAAGATTAGCCCAGATATACCGGCAATCTACTGAAAAGGTCCTTCCGAAAGCCTTTTATTCGGTTTCACCTCCTATAGCCGCAACATCTAAAGAAAAATTTCATATTACTCCAAAAGCAAATGGTTTCGCATCTTTCAATTCCATGGGCTCTAACCCAATCAGGCCTACCCAAACCGGACTTGCCTTTGTGCTGCATCAGAGCATGCCCTCTTACGGAAACTGCTTTGTTTCTCTCTATAAGGCCAATTACGAGCCACTGCCCAAATGCTTTCTAAGGAACCTCCGAGAAACTGCCATCTACCCTGGGCATACTCACCGAGAGTAGGACCACTATGAACTCCCATAGACCCAATCTTATTCCGACAAAGACTAGAGCTCGTCAAACAGATACCACTTTACGCATTAGATATGTACCCAAATCCCCATCGCTTTAGCCTTGAACCCCCCCCAAGAAACTAACTACCAACACATGGGCAACACCTACCGACCTTAGGCATCACATATTTCCTCCGTTATGGTAGTCCACTTACCCCAGGCACTGGCCTCTAGCGATCCAATTCGTATCATCTTAGCACTAGCCACCAAAACTGTCAACCACCGCTATACAAATACTCTCACTAGCCAACGCGAAAAAAGCCATCTCCGTTCAATGGCTGTTGGAGTGGGGGTGGGACATAGCCAATTATTCCTTCCAACGGGTGCTCTCACCCAGCCTCTGAGTCGGTGATGCCTTCAACCTTCATGGGCTCCCAGCAACCCATGGCTCACCAAACAATCCTCAAGTCCCATTGCACATACAATTCTCTTCTATTGTATTGTGCATACTTTTGCGCCCAACAGTAATGAAGCAATTCGGTCAAAAAGGCTAACGGCAAGAGTAGAATATAAAAAATGACGCTCATCACCACGTAAACATGGGGAAACTATCAACTGGGAACGATCAGAGAATATTATGAGAGGCGTCCCAGGAATTCAACTGAAGCGCGATTACGATTTGTCAAAATGCTTGGAAAATATGGGACAGTGGGGTCCCTGTAAATATGGCTTATAGAGCGTGTGTATCGAAAAGCGGATGGCGTTGAAATGTGAGAGCGGAACTTTGAAAGATTGTTGCACAGAGGATGCGTTGTTGACAAGTGCTGATCACATCGATCGGACGAAAAATCAGGTAGTAGTACGAAAGACAGGTGGCTAATAACTGAAATCTCCCGAAAAACAATTTTAAAGTCTTTTCTCAATAGACCTGGAAAGAATAACAGGAGAGCAGTAAAGAAGGAGTGTAAAACAACATTGGTAAACAAATCGGGAGAAGGTGCTTTCTTTCGTGTTGCAGTGCCCGAGACTCCTGATTTGCAATGGCAACCGTCGGAGATTCTTTACGCAGGTAGAAATGTGAAAAGTCCACTTCAGATTTTTATCAATAATACGTCCTAGGTATTTCATGATGTCAAACCTGTTTTCAGTCGATAGGCTAACTGAGAGATAGGGAGCAGACATTCGAAACATTTAAATGTGTTGATATTTAAATTAGCCTTTGCAGAGAAGCCGTAAACAGAAAGATATGAAATGCTTCGTAAATCATCGTTGTTCGAAACGGCTTAAGAGACGACAGCATCAACAGCATACTTAAACAGATGAGAGGGGAGATAGCTAATAAGTAAGCAGAGAAAAGAAATGGTGAACGAAAAGCACGCCCGAGTTGGCAATCAATGGTTTTGAAGTTTTACCGTTCGTTCGTGTGCACTGGGTTCGGTTAGTAAAGTAATCAGAAAGCCATGCCAATAAAGGCGCGAGACAACCAAATGTTTGCAGTCTGTGAAGTAGAAGAGACCATAGGACTGAGTCAAATGCCGACGAATAGTCCAGGAAGGCGCAACACACAGATTTCCTTGATGCGTTTAAAGACTTACAAACGTGGTGAGTGAGGGAGCCGACAGCATCCAAAGTGGACCTGTTAGATTTATAGGCAAACTGAAATGGGTCGTCAGAAGGATACATAGAACGCACGCACTTAAGTCTAGCAAGCTCTGCCAGTTTAAGACCAGAAGATGTTAAGGCGATGGGGCGAAAACGTTTTGCCAAAGCAGTAGAAATGCCAGATTTGGGGATGGGAATAATAGTGGGGTCTCCAACAGGCAGGAATAAAAGATGAGATTAATGATGAATTAATCAGAGAAGTAAATGCATCGACCAGAGCCAAAATACCATGCTTTAAAAGAGCATAAAACAGACTGTCAGTACCAACCCCTTTGGTAATTTTAGTTGTGCGGAGAAGGTCGAGTACCTCTTCTCTAGAAAAACTTGTAACTCATATCATCACCCTGTCAAAATATGACCGCGGTGTAAGCGAAAGGATGGATGAGAGCACAATAAAGGCTGTCGACATCCGCAGAGGATTTCGCACACAACAGTCGAATGCCTTGCCATAGGAATCAATTATTGTTGCCACTCAGGAGTTGACTGGCGAATGTAGTATCGATTCGTTTGATTTAAGCTTTACGTTGGAAATGATACCGCACGCTTGAGTTATTACGGGGTTTGTAGAAGTGCTCCTTGCGTTTTCTCAGAGATCTCAATTTCCGGATGGAGATACGGCCGTTTGTGACGAATGGTTTTATAAGGGGCAGTAGATAACAAAGATTGCGCTGGCGCTCTCTGGGAAAAGTTTGACGTGGTCATTGAGCAGGGGTTCAAAAGAGAAACAGGGAGATGGGAGTGAAGGAGATTTCTGAAAACGAACAAGGTTGTTGTGTGAAAAGTTGCGGAGGCGAATTCGGATTTGAGTTGTTCGCCTGAAGAAATGGAAAGCTGACCTAGAGTATATGTTGAGCTTTAACAGAAGCCGACAATGGTCACTACTTGATGTGGGAGCACACTGCTTCGGGGAAAATAAATCAGGGTAGTTAGTAATAATTCTATTTAAAATGGAACCGCCTCTGGTGGGAGAAACGCAGTGTCAGTCAAATCAAACGCAGCCAGTGGTAGGGTAAATGCATTGTTGAGATCACCTACGATACTGTGGAGATTATCCGCAAGAAGAGGAACAATAGATACTAGAAAAGAGTCGAAAAAAGTGCAATATTTTGTTGCGAGCAGAAAGGAGCAATGTATAAATTCGTTGATAGTGCTTGAATGGCAAGAAAACCTAGGATGACGATGTTACGAGACAGTCAGTTCCGTTTAGCGAGTAAGTATAAATAGCTTCGGACTTGCCAGACTAGAAGGAGTTTGTGTATGTTGCCACGCCGTCTGCAGTCTCCTTGTCCGAAACTCTGCTCCACCGATGGAGTCTGAAAGTGTCTATCGACACGAGTGAGTCAGCGATATCCGGGTTCAGCCACAATTCTTGTGTGCAGATGGCACAAGTGTGAACATGGATAGGTGATTGAAGTGTGAAGGACAGATTCGACATTTTCGTAAACAGAGAGCGGATGTTGGTTCTCAACAATGCCGGAATGGACATCTTGCCTGGAAGGGTGCATTTAAGGGCTGCCTGCCAGCCAGCACGAGTGCCTCTTTTAGATCGATGCCAAGGTCGTTGAGGTGCAGCAATACGGGATCCCAGTATATGTTGAAAAACGGTACGGTTTTTCAGCAAAAGTAATTCCGAGCAGTTGTAGCGTCGAACGGAGAACATAATGAAACCAAATATCTGACAGCAAAACAACAAAATAGGATAACACGGAATTGTAGCGCAGCCAGCCAAAAAGCGCGCCTACTTTTGGATGCGGTCAAGGCATTGTCAATGCACTTCAGCTGTGCACGTATCGCAGTTTATGTTCTGCGATGTTTGCTATATAGTGCTAATGCTGTTTGAGATTTTCTTTCTAAAACGCCGGTAGTCTTTGACTCAGTGGCCTATTCCGTGTTTGTTATCACCATCTGTACTGCTCCTGGGAAATTACGGGTACGCTTAACAATTTCGGAAAAAAAGACAAGGGGTCAAATAGGTCTAGCAGTGGGTTGTGAAGTGGAAACAAGAACTGGGGCCACAAATAGTATGCGACAGAATAAACCAAAGCAGAAATTGTCTGTTCGGCAGTACGCGATTGGAAATCTTGGCCCGTCGTTAATCCCGGTGGTTTTGAATGCAGTGTTTCTGGGCCGAATAACTTCTGAAACAATATCACTCAGAATTAGTCTGCGTTTCCACGATATCAACAGATCTCCGAATTAAAGTGGAAAGCTGAGAGAACTGAGTTGCCTTTTGTTGGACAAAAACTTTTGTGATGCGTCGTTTTGAATGTGCTTCTTCGAAGGTATTATTATTATTATTAATTAATTAATTAATTAATCGGTTCTGCATTGGGTGTGTTGTACCAAGGGATGTTCGGGAACAATGAAATGGGGTCAATTACAGGTGCCTACATCTCTGACCTAACGAATCCTTATTTGTGTGGCTCCAGTAAAGTCTGCCTGGTTACGGACAATCTTTTATGCTTTTGATTCCATGCAGTATGAGTCTTCTACAGTACTGCTACTAAAGCTTGAATTTACCTGGTTCTCGTCTTTAAAAAACACCCTATCGCACGACCTTAAACGATAAACGACTGAGGCTTATAGCGGTGTGACAACAGTCAAAAGGAAAAATGTATATGTTATATTCGACTCTTCATCATCACTTGCAAACCCAGAATATTAGTTGGCGACTATAGTTGCGTGTTTATCAATAGTGTAGACGTCAACTATTCCGCTCATTGCGCCGTTTTTTTTTGAAGTCAGACGTGAATGGGTAGACTTTTTGGACGGAATTGTAAAAAAAATTACAAGAATCTAAATGTTATCCATCACGGCTTGTAACCATTGTTCGTCAAGCAGATTACCTATACCACTTTATTGAACCAGTTTCACTTTGTCACAATTGGGGTGACGCAGTGACCTAAATTGTTTCGGGTGAATGGTCGCCATAACAGCGGTGGACGCCGTTCACCGTCCAGCGGCCCGTTAGTTTCTCACTGTTATTTAAAGCAACTCTTAACGTCCCATTGATTGATTTTTCGAAGTTCATACTATATTTCCCGTAATGCGACATTATTCTTACTCCCTTGTTCGAACCACGTTCAGATTGAAAAGAAATTCAATGAAGCTCATTGTGTTCATTTCGTGAATATCGACGATAAGTGAGATTTTTGGTTGACTGAACACAGTTCAATCCACTTTCTTGGTTCATTTGCACTAGGGCTGGTTTCATCTAGTGAGCAATTTCGCCGAGCTAAATCGAAACAATCACCGATTCACACCAATCCTTGGAAATCTGTTTCCTTGCGCAGATTGGTCCCAAGAGTTTTATTAACTCCGATGTTAACACTTAGTCACTTTCCTTCAAGAAGGATGGGAACGGTCTATTCGGTCTGGCTGTCTTATTCCTTTTCAGAAAACGTATCTCCTTCATGACCTCCATTTCGGATGGAAGGCTCGTATCTACCTGCATTGGATCACTTGCAGGCATAAGTGGAAGGTCCACTTTGGTTGTGAATCAAATAAACTGCTCCCTAAAGTTTTATGTCCAACACTGCGGCCTGAACGTCTTGAGATTGAATCAGTGTACCGTCTGACTCTCCAATAACCTCCCCTGCGCTCTCCTTCCTTGGGCCAATGTTCATAATCAGTCGCTAAGGGCAGAGGATTTACGCATACTTTCGGTGTTTGAACACCGTTGTCTTCGTCGTACTGGTGGAACCTGATGGAGGAATGTTTTCATTAGTTCAGAGATTACGCATAAGATACTGTCTCCTGGGTTTCAATGTTTAGGGAAGGCATCGAATTGGAATAAACGAAAGTGATTGGGGCATGTTTTGCTCATGTCAACAGAACTTTTGCTGCGTTGTATGTTGTTATCCGAGACAGGTAATTGGAAGATGTGTCGAAGTGACCGGTAGATGACGTGACAAAAGAGTATGAAAAATTTACTCGATGGACTGGGTCGTACAAGTTCGATTAAACTACCGGGTTGAGATGCACGAGGTTCCCCCATGCGATGTTCGAAGACCTTTGGTGATACAGCTCAATTTCGCAGTCAGCAGAGTTTTTGCAATGGGCATTTTTTCCTTATCTGTTTGTCCAACTTATTAACTTTCATTTAACTTCTCACTATTTCTCATTGTGAACTAAGTATATGGCGCTCTAATTTAGAAACCAAAATCAAAACACGCCTTCGAACCACGAAACAAAACAATCGTTATCCGATCTTTTCTCTTACAAACCACAGATTATTTTCAAATCCTGTCAGGTACTTAGACATGAGTTATAGACTAGGCACCTTCCTCTCCGTTNTGGGAGCACACTGCTTCGGGGAAAATAAATCAGGGTAGTTAGTAATAATTCTATTTAAAATGGAACCGCCTCTGGTGGGAGAAACGCAGTGTCAGTCAAATCAAACGCAGCCAGTGGTAGGGTAAATGCATTGTTGAGATCACCTACGATACTGTGGAGATTATCCGCAAGAAGAGGAACAATAGATACTAGAAAAGAGTCGAAAAAGTGCAATATTTTGTTGCGAGCAGAAAGGAGCAATGTATAATTTCGTTGATAGTGCTTGAATGGCAAGAAAACCTAGGATGACGATGTGTTACGAGACAGTCAATTCCGTTTAGCGAGTAAGCATAAACAGCTTCGGACTTGCCAGACTAGAAGGAGTTTGTGTATGTTGCCACGCCGTCTCCAGTCTTCTTGTCCGAAACTCAGCTCCACCGATGGAGTCTGAAAGTGTCTATCGACACGAGTGAGTCGGCGATATCCGGGTTCAGCCACAATTCTTGCGTGCAGATGGCACAAGTGTGAATATGGATAGGTGATTGAGGTGTGAAGGACAGATCCGACATTTTCCTAAACAGAGAGCGGATGTTGGTACTCAACAATGCGGAATGGACATCATAGCTGACGGGGTGCATTTAAAACCTGCCCGCTATCAAGAATGAGTGTCCCTTTTAGATGAATTGGTAGATCTTTGGGGTGCAACAACGCGTGATCCCAGCCCACGCTGAGAAACAATAAGGTTTTTAAACAGCAATGATTCCGACCGGTTGCAGGGGCGAACAGAGACCGTGTTCGAACCAAATATGTGACGAAAATTCTGCAAAATAACGGTGACGGAGTTGTAGCACAACCAGTCGAATTGTAAACCGCGGTCTTCTTTAGGCAATGCCACTCGCTCACACATCTATCAACCTTCCATTGGTTTCTTCAGTCCCAGTAACAGCGATTTCTCCATACCAACCACTTGGAGGAGGAACTACCGTCTCCCCACCAATAGGTTCCCCTCAGAGCTCTCAACAGAAATTTACGTCACAACCGATGCAACGACCAAACTGCAACAATTTCAGCGCCTCCTCAATGTACTCCCCTACTCCTGGCTGCCAGTCGTGAAAAATATTGTTATTTCTGTTGCTCACGTTGGCAACTTCTCCTAAGGTTGCGTGCAAAAACTATGGATTACGTTGTCCCAGTCCACTATTTTCTCTTGTTTCGCCGTTCTGACCCAGGCCGACATCCCATCGGCCAAAAGATGCAATACTCTCAAAATATTCAGGTCACAAATGAGCAGCATAACCCTACGGAAAACTGACCGAGAGACAAAATGACACCACCCAGTAGTCGCCGTTTATAATAGATGATCGTTCTATATTTGTAAAGATAGAGTCTCTACGTCTGGTGACACTGATCAAATTACGGCTTCTTACTAATCACCAAGACCTGGCTCCGTTATGACAATGTGGACGATGCAATTACCATCTTTCGATGTCAATAATTCAAAAAGTCGCCCATCTTAGCATGGAGGCGGCTGCCGTTTGTATGCCCGCAATTAAACACCAGCCTGATTGTGCCTTGAACCAAGGTGCCATATGGCTTAGGGATGACAGTGGCAAAAAAACCTCGCGGTTCGACGGATATACCGCCCACAATGCCCTTGTCGGAACGACTGCCGCATCATGACCCATGCAAGTAACTGCATTTCCACTTTATGAGGTCCCGTAGTCGTGGTAAAAAATTTCAATTCTCCGGATACTTTCTGGTCAACCTTTACTGCTCGTAATTGGTTGCTTCAGCAAGGGGGATGCACACAGCACGTACCCGACTCGAGAAGCAGCCGAAATATCCCAGAGCTTGTTTTCACGATTAGAATAACGCATTTCCGCATATCCATTGAAGGTAGTTTCCCAGGATGCGTTCATCTACCGTCGGATACACATTCATACTGCCTTTCGAAAGTAGCAAGCCATATATAATCGTTGACCCTACTTTAGAGCAAACTGGATTTGCCTGCCAACTTTGCCGCGCAGTTGTAATTGGGACTCCTTCTTCCTAACAAGCGAGATGCAGTTTGAAACTGACATGATTTATTCATTCCCGCACGAATGCCTTAGTAGTATCACGCCGGCACAGACTCACTCGATGCTTTCCAAAAGGAAGAGCCATGACGGACTAGGCCGCATATGCAACAAAATTCAAATCAACTCTAATGTAACCAGGGACCTTTCGTTTTTTCTACGGCCCAGTTGTTTGTGAAAATAACTAGAGACGACAATATAATCCGCAGGTAAATATGAGACCTACATACCCTCATCGAGATCAGCTAAATAAATCATGAGCCAACCATACCAGGCACTCGGCTACTCCGATCCACCACTTTAAATTTTCCTATTCAATGAACCTGCGGTACACCGCTCCTGGCTGCGCGTTGCCTTCCTTGATGTTTTTGGCAATGTAGGGCGTTACTGTAGCAATTTTAACATAAATAAAACCCTTGTTCTAGTCGGAAAATTTCCTAAACTCTTCTGAGCATCAAGTTTGACCTCATCTGTCGCTGACCGTTCGTTCAATATTCATTTCCAACGAGGAGTACCACATTTTCAGCTCCAGCCTGTACCTAACTAAACCACATTTGTGCTGCTTATCACAGATTTTGCTTTTGACAGCAAATCTGCTAATTGACTTCCTCTTTTTACCTCCACTCCCCCGCAATTCTCGACACCATAGCGTTAACTGTTAAGAAGTTACCAAACTCTTACAGTCTCTCACGGCACTTCCAGGTGTTTTGACTTTTGGCAACCACTAATATGCCTTCATCAGCGGAGCCGAAGCGGCGCAAGAACCTCACGGCGGCACCTAGAAAACCCTTAAAAACCTTGATCTCTACTAGCACATGCTCAGTACCACTTACCGACATTCTTGATAATCCTGGTGCCAAAGCTTTGGATGTCTCAAAAGGACTAAAGGACCTTAAAATCAACGTCCAACAGGTCACAGGTTTGCCATTCAACCTGACCCCAGTAGCCAGCCTCATTGATCAATCCAGTGAAATTACTGTCAGCAATCTTGCTGAAATAGGCGCTCCTTTGACTCCCTAGCCGAAGAAGCACACAAACGCACTGCGAATGCAACAAACTCTGTTGTCTCCAATATACCGGACCGCCTTCCACTGTCATTGGTCCAATCCACAACACTCAGTGCTTTTAGCATGACCCACCACACTTGTCTGTGCCCTAAGCTCCGGATGAATTTCCCCTCCAAATAACTGTCCGATTCTATTTCAATTTTGTGTCGAAATTTCAGTGATCCCGTGAGCAGTACCGGGACTTGCTTGCAGGCGGCGGATACTCAACACTCTTCAAATGCTATACCTTCAGGAAATCCACACAATCAGCTTCTTCCGTATTTACGCGGCTCAACTTCCTGTCCAAAGTCCTCACCCCAAAAATCTGCCACTAGTCCATCTGAGAATTAATCCACTGATGGCAGTGAAAACCCACCTCCACGTGTGCCCACTGCGAAAGTGATAAAACAGGGACTATATCTTAGTTGATCGAAACTAATATCGGTAGACCTGGGTAAAACTTACCCCCCTTCGCCCGTCCAACTACCTCGCAAATACGCTCACCTAAATTTACCAACTGTGTTACCTCAAACTAGCAGCCATGACGGTATATCCGTGCAGGTGATCACCGTCTCACCAATGTCGTATCAGACCAATAGCAATCGCTTGTCATACACCTCATCACAGATACGTCTTTAAGCACTTCCTCGTCCCTCTGTCAAAAAACAGAACGGCGCCCAGCCCAAATCAGTAGGATCCCGCCGGAAGAGCATACCGTACACCAATCCAATTAACCGCGCAACCACGCACATCAGTAGCCAGACGGCTAACATAGTAGGCTAAATTGCCTGCACACAGCGACTGCCTGACACCCTCGGCACATTCAACTGGACTATGTCATCTCGGTACGAGCTTAACCATGTCGGAGGGCCCACACACGCACGGCGGCCAACTAACCGCCGCTTACAATCACAAAGTGATTGATCCAACGTGCCCATTCCTCCACCCTCATTCGGAAACACAGTTGCTAACTTCCAGTACGGCATCAAAGGCCTCCGTATGGTGAGTCTGCCGATTAGCTAACTGCTTTTACCCACTTACTAGGCAACCATACTCAGATGCATTTTCGCCATTCAAAAATACCGTTTATACTCCTTTGCTTCCATGCTTTTACACCAACTACCTTTATTCTAATAAATTCACTTGGCACTGCTCTCCAGACTAACAAGCGAAGTCTGGACAACTTTGTTTCGCCCTTCAATCAACAACCTATCAAGAGCCTCTTTTTTCAACATACTTTTGTCAAACGCTTACCTGAATTGTCCCACTTGCCAACCACCGCTCTCCTCACTCGTGCATGCCCCAAAAATAACGTCTACACCCAAAATCACGAGCATTTACGTGATGACCGGCTACTATTCCGGCATTTTCCAAAGCCTCTCTTCTCCATCCCCCTTGACTGTCAGTTCTGCCCTGACAATGTCACCAATCGACCACCAAACGCTGTGCCAACCCGGCTGATGCCTCGTCCAACGTGCCGACATCATATGAAATCCGGCTCATTAAATCTCAAGCTTCTCCTGTTAACTTGCGCTTTAGTCAACAAGTCCCTTAACATTGGCAGTCCTTCACCGATCGGTATGGTAAACTCCACCGGATTTAGTCCATCATCACAGCTATGCACTATCCGAATCCCTAAACTATCCGTCGATTATCTTCCCCCAACCGAACCCAACTCTGGAATATCGCTTGGATTTAAATGCTCCGGTGAATTTTCTCTACTCCTGAACTCACGTATACTAACGCATAAAATAAGGAAGCTGAGAATGCTAGCGGCCCGAAACCCGTACGAGATTATCCTGAAAAACGAAGCTTAGGTAACGGACCACAGCTCCACTTCGACATTTTTGTTGGCAATTGCCTAAACTACATAAAGCGGCCACATACAGCTTCCACTCCGCATCATCCACTGCTTCATTATACCCCTCACGCCCTCTGGCTCCATGTAAAACAACTCGAACCCTCAACCCACATACAATGCATATATCGACCACCAAACTCGGATAATGCTGACATATCTCGACTCACCCAAGCTTTTCTTTGCTTCTGGTCTCCCCTTTAGCCTTATGATAATCGCAGATGACTTCGATGCCCCTAACATTTGTTGGTCCTGTTCATCCGCCCCGTAGCCTTACTCAGTTCGTTCTTGATGCGCACGCTGAAGGATGGACTCGGCATGTGAGCACGCACACACGGTCTCGATGTTTAAGACCCAGTTTTACGCATAGCACTCCTAACGGTAAGGTGTCAGTACTAAAAGCTTTCCCTGCGAGTGACCATAAAATGGGCACCTGTAGCTTTCTTCTCCGTAGCAACCCCTCTCCCACCAAGTGTACCAACCATAAGGTCGCCTCCTATACGCTGACTCAATAAAACGAACTCCCTGAAGCGCAGCGAAACGTTGGTCTGTTCAGCTTATTTTTGGCACCTGACCCACAAAATGCAGCGGGCGGACTTTGAGCAAGACTTCTTTTTATCATTAATCATCTATCCAGTCCAGTTACTCAACATAAACCCGAGAAACCTAGTAGGATTTGTCAAATGTAGACGAAAATTTGGGGGCCCATAAAATCTTCAATGCAGCAGACTAATTCTCACAATTAGTGCGAGCTAAACGCCTGCAACAAGAATTTTCTAACGAATTTGACTCAAGGTCCAAAATTCAGGAAATGTCAGCTCTTGGGTTGGCTTATCCAGTTCGGAGGACCTCCTTTATTTTCGAAGCATTTTCACAGTCCAACGCCTCGGTAATTCCGAACTTTATCATATTCAACAGCGTAAGCATAGAGTCTCCTGCAGACACCGTGGAAGGATTCAATAAATGCTTCTTTTCTACTCTCATTAACGACAATCCAACACATCCTGAAACCCGCCACATGCTGACATCAGTAAGATTAATCTTCATTTCATTCGACGTTGACGGCATTAAGACAACGCTGAACAGTGCCAGGCCGTCCCACAGGCCGGGCCATGATGACATCTCATTAGTCCCATTTGGCGCCGCTGGTTCAGATATTCCTATGCTCATTCTAAATCCCTTCCCGCTCTCCATGTTTCGCGCTACGTTTCCGTCACAGTGGAAAGCCTCAATCATTGTTCCACATCAGAAAAACGTTTGTTGGCGTGACCGTGGGAACTTTTGCTCTCTGAACTACACTCCAGTTCTATCCAAGATTATGGAAAAAGTTATTACGTAACAATTGGCAGACTTTTTAACTACTCGGACTCTCATCAATCCGTCCCAGCACGGCTTTCCGAGGGACCGATGTTGCCTCGCCTGGTAGTTTGGCTTCTTGAACCCAGTTAACAAGAATGCTGATTCCCCCTGCTTACCTTTCCGATCTCTTCTAGGTAGTCAATATTTTCCGGTGTTTTCCCAACCCTGTGCTATCACCAGTGAGGTTATTCAAGCTAAAGTCTTTTATCGTCTTCTGTTCTTGCTGCATATCATTGATTTCTTCAAAGTTATTTTGTCATGGCGCGCCATTCCCTTTTGCCGATGACATTAAATTGTCCACTCATTTGAAGTTGGTTCATTCAACTCCAAGCTTGCGCTTGTCAGTGGAGACCTAAGGTCTCTTGGTGACTGATGTTTCAAGTTGCTTACAGTGTTTTCTGCAGGAAAGAGTTCCCTAAAAAATTGTAGATGCCTTGCTCGCCTACGCTTTATCCTCATAAACGGCATGTCCATTTCTCTGTCACACAAGGTTAGGGATCCAGGGCTACAATAGTACTGCCCTCTCAAATTCCACGAAGAAGTGCACCACCAGACCGCTGTAGCTAAAAGAACCATCAAAATGATCTTAGAGGAATTCCGCACCCAAGATGGCGTGATTATCAAAGTCAACTTCAAAGCTAGGCCTCATGTCGAACATTGCCCGCTCATCTTCACCAATAAATACAAAGTTAATGAAATCGGATTCAAGAGAGTGCAGCAGGCATTCACTATAAATCTTCTAGGCCTTCCATCTAGCCTAAAATACAAAGGGAGATGCGTGCTTCTTGGTCTCAAACCATTTGGCCTCATCGAGTTGAAGTAAATATGCATATCCATCCATTATTTGACACAACAATGTTCATATGGATGAAAGCGACGTACATGACAACAACATTCCCGGTATCCGCTTCGTGGTATGTCCCATTCGTAAAGGACACCCCTGAATCGACTACCATTCAAGGCGAAATTCCACATAATGCGACGAGGTTAGGTGCAAGACAGCTGATGGACAAAAGTAATGGCCTGTCAGCTCAAAATGAACATCCGATTAGTCGCTAGATTGCTCTTGTACAACAGTCCGTGCTCTGTGTCCACTAATTCATCTTATGAAGCCAAAATATATGGAGGAGTTTGAAATGTACAAAAATTAAATCCATAAAATTGCAGTGGCTGAGCTTGCGTGAGCCATAAATGTCTCCACATCATCAGTGCGCGTCGCCTTAGCAGGAGTGAAATTCTTATAGCCAAGACCCAAAAATCAGCTAAACCGCATTCAGTCTTTTTAAAAAGATGCAGAGAGAGACAACCCAATGTGAATTCCATGACATCAACTCGGAGACCGCCTGGTCGCAAAACACCTGCCACCCCACTATACAGTCGACTAATTTCCGCTCAAGTAAACAATCACTAGTTTCAAGCCAAAAGGGCGAANGTTCATTTGCACTAGGGCTGGTTTCATCTAGTGAGCAATTTCGCCGAGCTAAATCGAAACAATCACCGATTCACACCAATCCTTGGAAATCTGTTTCCTTGCGCAGATTGGTCCCAAGAGTTTTATTAACTCCGATGTTAACACTTAGTCACTTTCCTTCAAGAAGGATGGGAACGGTCTATTCGGTCTGGCTGTCTTATTCCTTTTCAGAAAACGTATCTCCTTCATGACCTCCATTTCGGATGGAAGGCTCGTATCTACCTGCATTGGATCACTTGCAGGCATAAGTGGAAGGTCCACTTTGGTTGTGAATCAAATAAACTGCTCCCTAAAGTTTTATGTCCAACACTGCGGCCTGAACGTCTTGAGATTGAATCAGTGTACCGTCTGACTCTCCAATAACCTCCCCTGCGCTCTCCTTCCTTGGGCCAATGTTCATAATCAGTCGCTAAGGGCAGAGGATTTACGCATACTTTCGGTGTTTGAACACCGTTGTCTTCGTCGTACTGGTGGAACCTGATGGAGGAATGTTTTCATTAGTTCAGAGATTACGCATAAGATACTGTCTCCTGGGTTTCAATGTTTAGGGAAGGCATCGAATTGGAATAAACGAAAGTGATTGGGGCATGTTTTGCTCATGTCAACAGAACTTTTGCTGCGTTGTATGTTGTTATCCGAGACAGGTAATTGGAAGATGTGTCGAAGTGACCGGTAGATGACGTGACAAAAGAGTATGAAAAATTTACTCGATGGACTGGGTCGTACAAGTTCGATTAAACTACCGGGTTGAGATGCACGAGGTTCCCCCATGCGATGTTCGAAGACCTTTGGTGATACAGCTCAATTTCGCAGTCAGCAGAGTTTTTGCAATGGGCATTTTTTCCTTATCTGTTTGTCCAACTTATTAACTTTCATTTAACTTCTCACTATTTCTCATTGTGAACTAAGTATATGGCGCTCTAATTTAGAAACCAAAATCAAAACACGCCTTCGAACCACGAAACAAAACAATCGTTATCCGATCTTTTCTCTTACAAACCACAGATTATTTTCAAATCCTGTCAGGTACTTAGACATGAGTTATAGACTAGGCACCTTCCTCTCCGTTCGTGTAACTCGTGCATTCGGTCCGGATGAAAATGTCACTGAAAGCGAAAAGAAACGTGGTGGTTGACCGGCGAACATGTTTCCCGGTTCAAATCTCCCGGATAATCGAATATTTTTGGCACCAACTTCTCTATGAGTGTTTTTTTACTGAAATTTAGTTTTCTAGACCGGAACAAAATCCGCTAGTGGACGGTAGCAGATTAAGTTCTTTTAATGGCAAGATTAATATGAGGTTCCGAATTTTAAAAATCAAATTGAGTCAAGACAAAACTTCCGCGCATGTCATTTTTCATCTGAGTTTGCTATTCATTTCATTTCGAAAGAACTCTGCACCATGGATGAACTTGACTTCAACGGACCTCCACGCGATCACCAAACGCACATCGCCCGATGACCTTGAGGAAGTATTTCGAAACATCAATGTGATTCGAGTGGTCGGTACTCCGAATCATACATCGGTTCAAAAGGTTCGTTCTTTCATGTGTCGATACGAATGCATGCATGCTGTCCGTGGTTACGTAGAAATTTATCTATTAATGCCTATTGCCCTGTCCAAAAATTTCATTGGAGTTTGTCATTATAGGTGTTGGATTTACGGATTGTAGTCTGGATTAGATATGAAAACATGCTGAAGCCAACAAGCTGATTATTTCAAGATGTTTATTAGCGCACGTATGATTGCTTAGTACTGCAAGTCTGATGAGTTTCATCGACGAAAATGCTATTCATGAAAATTTCATCATTAACTTTGTGCTTGTGGAGTAATCATGATATATATATATATATATTATATATATATATATATACATATATACTTCTTGTACCATGGGGACGACAGCGAAAAACGAAAACAGTACGAGAGGAAGAGAAGATCAAGAGGGGTTTGTGTTGGATTCACCACAAATGTCTGCTTTTCAGACCCCTTGTTCGCTTCATCAACTGTTTGTCGTAAACCCCACTGCCCGGCCGCCTAAATCGTAAAAGATATTTCCTAATAACCACCCCCCTTGTTATGGTCGATGACCATCCCAAGGTTTTTGGAGCCGTAGACTTCATTTCTGCCACCAATTTTCCAACAGAATCTATCCTTTTCTCAACATTGCGAAATTGACGTTATTTTAAATACTGCGCGGTTGAATATTTTTATATGTCCGCGAAATGATTCATAAAAGCCCGTTCTGTGGTTGGCTAGTCCACACATCGATCAAGGCCACCCAACAAAACTATATAAAGCTCACTTGAATTCTGACTTGTGTTGGTGGGTCACCAAAAAACGCGCGGCAGTACTCTGTGTTCGTCTTCTCTCTTCCGCTAGCGGGCTGGGCTAGCTGTTCTTATTTCGTACCGCTTATTGTTCCGTGTGGCTGCCCAATCAAGGGAGCAGCAGATCTGTCCCATTTGTTGTGCGACTACGGGCCTTGAGCCTTGAGCCCGAACTTTTTGTGTCTCCAACCTCTGTGCGTTTGTTCGTGTCCTACTAGACCACAGACTGTGTGCTCCTGTGATATCGTGCGCCGCGAGTACTTGTGTCTTGTGTTTGTGTGTGCATAGACCAACCGAACTCGGCAACATAACACCTCCAAGCCTTTGGTCAGAATATCTAATCCTCAGAGTAACAGGGCGAAACACAATGTTTGCAAACTGTTGGGAACCGGAGACCAGTAGTCCACTTTATGCGCCTTTTCTTGACTGTTTCGAAGCAGGGATTTTAAGCTTCCCGGGAGTTTGACTAAAGGGGGGTTTCCGAGATGTTCAGTTTGCACCCCTCTGTCCACAAGTGTATTGTCTCGGGCTGAGGCTAGGGAGCGTGATTCCATGTTGTACCGGGTCACACTCGCCATTGTCACGGTGGCGCCAACATTTGGAGGACATTTGCCAAGTGAAGAACTACCGCCTTCTTGACACGGCTACTGCTTGTCCGCGGCCGCATATTCGCTGAGTACGGTCTCACTTGCTTTGTTCATTTTGAAGTCAACAGAGCATTCTGCTGTCAGCAGAACGAGATAATGACGGGGTCATTCTTGAGGTTGCCGTTTTCTAAATTCATCCTGGGAAACTTCGAAATAACTCCGTTTCAGTCGTAGTTTGTTTGGCACCCATTTTTAGCCTTATGCGTGCAAGCAACCCACGGAAGTACTCAGTTCCCTGTTTGGGACTGCAACAACCGACAAGATAGCTTTCGCTTTGATGACCCCAACGAATTATTCATGCACAGAAAATGAACTTGGAATGGTCAGTACATTCGTTTGGCGCTTTCCTGTTCGCCGAAAATCCCCATCGGGTCGACGAATAAATCATTCACAAAATGAGCTTACTTCTCGATAACTTGCTCCTCTGGCTAATACCCGCGCATGATCAGAATATGCAAATAGTCAAGAGGTTGTTTGATAGGTAGTTAAAATGTTTAGACGTGGGAAGAGAATGTCATAAGGAGTGTTTCCGAGAAGGATTTTGAGGAGAAAAAATGAATATCTATGGCAGATAGGCAGAATTACTCCCTTCGGGTCAAAGGATCACGAGGTGTGATCGTCCTCGGTTTGTGGTTAAGTGTCAGCTGAGTACCAAGATAAGAGGAAAGACTTGACAAGCCATTTTTCAACCAGAGAACGGGCTTAGTAATCTTATGGCTACGGCTTTTGATACCTTCAGATATCTTGTGCTAGCCGCTTTGGATAAGTTAAATGGTATGTTTTAGATCACTCTGAAAGGTTCATTATCCATTTGATGGCTCATATCTGCCAGGACTGGACAGTGACCGTCTTGGCCCCGTCCCTAGCTAAATCGATCTGTGTTCCTTGATTCTTTGAGGTTGCTTTCTGGTTGTTTTATGTAGGTAGCTTACCACACAACAGACGAAAAAGTAAATAATCAAAGAAGAGGGTATAAGTGAATCGACAGGTAAATAGAACGCATAATTTGACTGCAGGAAATGTTCAGGAAACCCCGTTTGCCGGTGTTTACGTCACTAATTAGCTTTAGCGATTTCCTTTAAAGCGGGGTCTTAGATATGCATATCTTATCGCTCAGCGGTCGCCGCTAAAGTTCTGAATTCCTGCAATAGATTTTTTTGAACGAATCGTTATGAGTAGTCGTTTGTCAGAGGCATTTGTCTGTTAAACGTCACTTCAGAAGGAAGACTGTCATCCGAGAAAACGTTTCTGGGTCAGTAGTAAGAGACTGGGTCAGGTTTTGCTTATATCTCAACGGCACGGATCTAGCGAGATTTGTATCGAAGAGGTAAAGTGAATACTCTTCTTCCACTCCCGAAGTGAAACTAATAGCCCCATGTTCTTCTACCCATTAAATATTTGTCTTATTTCAGTTGTTTCCAACTCGATCGCGTTACCGCCCGCTTTACAGTCAGAACGGTGGAACCCATCACAGTCGTTTTAACCCCATGACAGTGCTCAAATGGTACCTGAGAACATCAGAAATCCACACTATAAAATTACAACAAACAGTATCTGTCGACATTGATTATCGGTGATCGATATTTAAGGAAATGAGCTGTTTACAACGGAATTTTCGCTCATGTACATTTAAACAAACGCGGTCACTTTGTTAGTCGTTTTTCACAAAGATTCTTTATCCAAAACAGATCGGTAGAAGCATAAAGTTAACAAGAACGCGAAATGAGTACGGGTGCTTACATATTGATTATATCGACCAACAAATTGTCGGCAAACAAATCACTATCGGTTAGTGATCGGCACAACGCCTGAATATGTATTATGACTGGCGGTTACCTTGTTGGAATGCTCCTTGTTTGAACTATACTTCTTTCATATTTTATCAATCCCGTAAGTCTTGCCGAGCGAAATTTCTACAGTTTCACTCATTTTTATAAATGCTATTTCAGTCATGGTACCCATAATTGACGATCGTAAGCTGCAACGTAGATACGACTAATCGGTCAACTCCATGGTATCGTACCTTTCGAATAGCGAGAAAGTTGTGAGCGATAACCAGTTGAGGTTGTATTATCTGTTTATTTGAGGCTATCTATCTTTTTCACGGACACATATATATGTGTTTGTACCATAAGGGTAAGTTTGTGTGGTAACACTGCCACTGTAAACCATATCGGAACGAGAGGCATTGTGAAGGGGAGAAACAAGCCCGATTTGTTTGCTTCACCATTCACGGCATTTCGTCTGCTTTTTCATGCACCAATACGTTTTCGACTGTTCGCCATCATTCGTGTTCTTCACACACGCATAGGGGGGCCTACCGCTCGCAAATTCTGGTGAGATGTTATAATAAAGTATTAAGGTTACCTAATCTAATTCGTCTGAAAATAATGCGTTTGAGTACTGATCTGACCGTTTAAGTGGTGCACACAGGAGTGCACTGAGCATGTTTCATCATGTGCCCCAGCAGTATATTATGGAACTAAGTTTTCATAATCCCCAAGTTTTTATAGGTATTACTATGTACAGTAGTTTCGGTATAAGCCTCTGAACAAGATTTCGGTTGCTTTAACTTTAATAAAAAGAAGTTCTAACGAATGATGGAAAATACTGTAATAACAGATGCAGTACACTCTCTGGGTTTCTGTGTGACTGTAGCTTGCTGATATTGGGCAAGGCACCTTATTCGCTTTCTAGCCTTGACACATGTTTTTGGCACGGTACCCGGGCGATTCCGGAACGCTTTGTTTTATGTAAGTAGCCACTGCCGTTTTAAGGTAGCATCTTACACATCCTTTGAACCATGTTTTCCCAATTCGGTGTGCCTTTGGGCCAGAATACGTAACAATAAACGAGCCTCTGATTCAGTGTTTTGTAAAGTGTACCATAAACCTGTTTAGAATGGGTCGAAGACAAACCATTCAGTGTGAATGATGGCAACAATTAGCGTTCACATGTGACACTGCTAAACAAACGGAACCGATTTGCTGCCTGGTTGCATAACAACTTAGAAAATTTACCTCAACAGCCAGAGTCCACCTACCCACAAGTTATACTCACTTCTGCTAGTTGGTGAATGAGCTTCTTGGAAATCACAGGCAGGCACGCATTCTCATGCTTCCACCATAATGCTTACTAAATTCTGCAAAGATCAGGTGTGTGCCCTCGAAAACTCACATCGAACACGCGGGTGGTTCCATGACCAATAACTAAGCTGGCCGACTCTCCCAAGACGTCACCCTAGTCAATCGGTGTCGGGCAATCGCTTGTGCATGTTTGATTTTTCGTGTTATCGACGAAACGTGGATCTATTCCACATCGCTGATCAGTAGCAAAATCGCCTTAAGTTTAATCGTGATGACGGTATCCTTATATCTTTAGCACTGGCACTATTTGATTGCGGCTTATTTCTCATCTTCGTTTCAGTACATTACGGACTATTTGACCGACCGGGGTTGGTCCGTGGAGCTGGATAGCTTCTGTGAATCAACAGTCATTGGTCCGAAGACATTTCATAACATTATCGGTCGTCTGCCAAATGTCTTATCCGTGCAGAACTTGATACTTGCATGTCATTACGATTCGAAAGATTTGCCGAATTTTCACGGTTCCATCGATTCGGCTATGCCTTGTGCTATCCTGCTTAAAGTGGCCGATATTTTGACTGACTCAATTACTCGACAGAAAGTGAGTTTTATTGACGAATTCGCTCAGAGTGAATTAAGAATGTGTTCAGTCTGATCGTGCTTAATGAACCTCGTTTTATTTTTCGCCACGCAGAAAGGCAGGATTTTTCCAATCTAAGTCACAAAATAGTGTAATGGGTCCAGATCAATGCACTTGCTGTTATGAGATGATTCCCATCCGGAATTTACGTGCATACACGACCATATCTTTTCCCTGTTGTTATTACCGAGCATTTGGCCATCGTCTCTCATTCCCATTGGATAATTTTCAGCTTCGCACATCAATTTTCTTCTATTTCCTCGGAAATTTCATGAGGAATATATTTTGGATCGTAATCGAATGAGCATGTGAACGACGAACCCGATTGTCTTGTTGTTTGAGGGGACTAGCGCTCATTGCCAAGCCACCTCATGTTCTCACTTGGTTCAATTCTGTTGCAAAGATGGTCTTAAACAAGGACAAGTCCGGTTTTTATAAGTTATTTGACACCAGGCATTCACAATGTATTCAATTTTTTTTACATGAATCACTACATGGGTAAGCAGTGTAGGCTACTAAATGCCTTATTGGTCTCATGAAGCCTGAAAACGACATGTACCTTTTTCATGTATCCTAAATACTTTTACTGTCCTATTCCCTCCCCCCCCCTCGTTTCAAGACAGACTTTGGTTTCATGCTGTGTGGAAACGATTGTGACCGTTCTTAGCCATCTCAGAGATGTTCGGTTAAACATATCGGGACATGGATGTCGTAAAATAATGCCAGTCCCAGTGCGCGTGAAACTCAGACAGCTACGGTGATCGGTTGTTAAGGCATTGTCTTCTTGAAATGTTGAATGATTTCTATCGATCGGTAGTATGTATCTCACTAATAGATTCAGATTGTTTCATCTAGTAACAGCCTTACTCAAGAACAGAAGTTCAGTCCATTCGTCTCGAATCAGAGCAACTGCTCACCTTTCGTCGTATTAGATTCGACCACATACCAAAAAATGTTGGAACGTTCGAGTCACAACTCAGATCTCAATGCTTTGGAAAATCCGTGTTGGTCGTAGCTCAGATTCCTAAATTTCATGTGACTCGAAACGCTCCGCTTGACTTTCAGGTCGCAAACTTTCGGTCACCAATTGATGGGACATCGTCAGTGCGTGTGCGCTGTCAAATGGTTTTCTATATTTATAGGTTTGTCATTAGCCTTGTAATTAGATGTTTGTTTTCCCGTTTGACCCTTGACCCTAAGGAGTAACGTTTGACTTGAGTAGTTTGACCCCTTCATCGGTGGGCTGCCATTTCGATTTTAAGTACAGAATAGTGCCATCAAATATTAAAATATTGAGACGAATTCATCATCGTTCAGCGTTAAACAGCAAGGCAAGCCCCACTGACCGCTGCCTTTCCGCAGAGTTACACGTTTTTATAAAAAGAGTGAATATCCAACGGGAACAGGGAGTGGATCAGGTGCGAAAAGATCATATGCTGCTGCAGCCAACACACGAAATACAGTTTAACTGTACAAACGCATTCTTTCAATCATTCTGATTCGATAAAAAATGACAGCACGATCGTCACTGTTCACGGTTCACTGCTCTATCCTTCAGTGTCTCCAGCCAGCAAGTCGACGAGTCTTTCGGACCCCAACGACGAAAGCGTGAGACACCTAATTTACCTAAGTTCGCTGTATATTTTCTCATTCCACGTTGCCACATCATCGGCTGGCCTGCACATGGCGGAACACAAAATAGGGCACGATATGGCAGGCGAGTGTTCGACATACGCAACACGTGACCCAACCAGCGTAGTCTACTAAGTTTCATACGCTGAAACAAGCTATTCTCAGAAGTGGCACCCAATACCAGATTCCTAACCTCAATATTACTCACCCGGTCACTCCATCCAATCCTAGCCATACTACGTAAACATCGATGGTCGAAAACCTCCAACCGACGAACACCCCCCACACGCATACTCCACGTGTCGCAACCGTACAACAGAACTGAGCGCACCGTGGCACAGTACACACGACCTTCCAACTTCAGCGAAATATCAGGCCGACGCCACAAGTGCTTCAATCCAGCGTAAGCTGCCCGGGCCTTGGACATACGCATACTTACCTCCAATCCCGAGCTACCATTGTTGGACACGCAGCTACCAAGGTACGTGAAACAGTCCCTAATCGTTATTTCCTCTCCATCCAGTAGCAATTTCGGCGCTGCTGTCGTCCAGTCCTGTAACAGTACTTTGCACTTAGAAGGTGCAAAACACATACCAAACCGAGCAACCGATCTCGACAGTCTATCTAGTGCGCATTGTGCATGGTCCACAGACTCGAACAGGCACACGACATCGTCTGCGTAATCTAGGTCGCATGGCTTCCCTCCACTTCCCAGTTCGACTCCTACATCCTGGAGACCTCCTAAAACATCTTCCATCACCTCGTCCATGACGAAGTTGAACAAGAATGGAGAGATGGGACACCCTTGTCGAACGCCACTAGTCGTTTCGAATGAACGTGACAGTTCACCGTATACCCTAATGCGACCATAGGTATGCGAGTACAATGGTCGCAACAAGTTCACAAACTTCGTTGGCATACCCTTAAAATGGGGAGCACTGAGTAGTGCTGGTCGATCCACGGAGTCGAAAGCACCTTGCAATTGCAGAAAGACTACTATCTTAGGGCCCCGCTGTATGTGTGTGTGTGGCATGTTTCTAGAAACTGCCGGAGAGTGGATATCTGGTCGATGCAACCTCGACTTGGAAGAAATCCGGCCTGTTGTTCGCGGATATTACTCTCGCGAATCAGTGTCAGACGGCGCAGCATTATCGAATCTAACATCTTAGTAACTATCGAAATTATACTAATGCCACGATGATTGCTGCAGTCACTCTGTGTGCCCTTCTTGAAGATGGGTATAATCAGTGACTCACTCCACGACAGCGGGATACGCTCCTCGTTCCATATATCATGAAGCAAGGAGGCAAGTGATTTCACCAGAGCTTCCCCACCCAATTTGAAGATAATTGGGGGAAGGTCGTCGGGACCGCCAGGTTTTCCCCTCTTCAGAAGCCGAACATTCGACTCCACTTCCACTTCCGTTGGGGGATCAAGTGACACCTCCCAAAGATTCACAGCTCCAGACGTCGGACTAAATACGTTAGCGTGTGGCCAGCTAAACTGATGTTTGAAATGCTCTGCCCAACGGTCCAGCCTTTCCTGTCTACTATGGATAAGCTCTCCACTCCTATCGCACACGACTTCACTAACCGAAGTTCGCCGCCCACCGCTGTCGCGTATAAGCTTAAACAGTCTTTGACTGTTACCTGAAGCGGACGCCACTTCCATCTCTTCGGCTACCCTGACCCTACAGTTTTCGCGGTCATTCCTAAGGCTTATGGTCAAGTGACGCTGCAACTGCCGACGCATCTTATTCATTTCCTTGCAGTTAGGCAGCTCGCGTTTTTGCTCCATTAGACTTAGCAACGCTTGAGAGATCCAGTGTTTTTGACGAACACTAGATCTGGGACTGCAGGCGAAAGTCGCTGCCAAATGCATAGCCTGCTTAATTTGATCCCACTGATCGTCTACATTGCCACTGGTCGCAGTTCTTAGTTCCCCGGACAGTTTCTGTTCGCAGCTGTTGCGAACAGCCGAATCAGACAAACGTTCGACAGCCAATCGGGTTTGTGGCCTGCGTCGATGGCCATTCAGCTGCAGCAAAAATCGCATTAAAACTAACGCATGGTCTGATTCGACGTACGTGGCCCAGTATGATCTACAGTTCTGAACAGAACTGCGCCAACGGTAGCTAACTGCGGTATGGTCAATCTGACTCAGTGAACCTGTCGAGTTAGAGCGCCATGTCGCAGTGCGACGCAAATTGTGTCGGGAATTCGTACTAGATAGGAATAAATGATTATCTGCACAGAATTGGAGAAGTCTTTCCCCGTTGTCTGTTCGCTGTGCAGGCAAGGCGCATCGCCCACCTAAACAGGACTCCGATGCACTGTTTTCCAACTTGTGCATTAAAGTCACCTGCTACCAGTATAATGTCAGAGCGTTTGCTCTTCCGAACAAGAGTGACGAGGTTATCGTAAAACTCGTCTTTCTCCATGTCAGTACTGCAGTCTGTTGGAGCGTATGCCGAGATAACAACTAAACCACGCTTAACACTACTATCCTTTCGGACGCCGACTGATCCCTGCAGTCTCATAGCACACAAGCGACTGTTAACTGGGATCCAATCTAAAAGGACTGCTTCAGCCTTCTCAGTCAAGACTATTCCTGCACCACGTTGACCCACAGCTTGAACTGCTTCGTCTCCTGAAGTGCGAAGAAAATATCTTGGCGCAGTTAGCTGAATTACTCTACTCGAATCGTGAATTCGTGTTTCACT